>JARHVA010003386.1:1657500-2019105 GCA_037957365.1 Torreya grandis
AGGCTTTGGTTATAGGATACAAAATACCTAAATATTTTGTCATGTTAAATAATTAGGATTTCCCATAGAAAAGTATGTGATCTCATAACTAACCATATGTGTGATTAGTATAAAGGGAAAATAAGGAGGAAATGGACATAAAATATTTCTATGTGATCTCATAACTAACCATATAATGAAAAATATGCTTGTTAACTGATCATATGTTAAAAATAGGATATTAAAGGAGTGTGGATTTAGAACCATGTCACAATAATAACTATCTTATTAAAAAAAATGACATAACAAGAATAAAAATAAATCATCCTAAAAGAGAAATAGAGGAAAAATAAATGAAAATGATATTAATTTATGAAACATTTCCAATTGATAAGTAAAACACAATATCAATATATGCACATAAATCAAATCTAAATCATATGAAATTATAATAAATATTGTGATGAAACACCATGATGTGTTCACAAGTATTGATAAATGTTAGAGTATGGGTTTTTATTTTTTCCATATTTATTTGTTATGGGATTTTTTCACTCACTTGGAGTTTTCCTACTTTCATGGAGAAGCTTGCTTATATTTCGAGGTTGATCGGGTGATTAGGAAGTAACTCCCTTGATCAGTTATTATGAGTATGAGAGTTACTCCTCTATTCTTAGCCCTATTGATCACCTTTTGTGGAGTTATTCAAAACTCATATTTGTATTCCTCACATTTTTGAAATTTGTTAATGGAAGATAAATATTTTGGCTCCTATTATATTTTTAAAATATTTTCATATATTTGATTTCATTAAATTTTAATTATGTGTTGAGTGCTTGCTTGTCTTGCACCTATCACAAACCTATGCATTCACATGATTCAATGATCTTAGCTCCAACTCTGATATGGTATTAGAGCACCACACTGGTATACACTTGTCAAGTTTTATATGCTGTTAGTTTATTATAAAATATTTTGTGATTATTGATTTAATTTTTATTCTAGATGGTTTTGGCTTGGAATGTTTTTTGCTCTTGGTTTCATAGTTTCTTTAATCTATATAAACTAATTGAAGGATAAATTAGAAGATATCAAAGCATGCTCCTACTAATTTCATTTATTTTATGTACCAACATAGGGATTATGCCACCTAATCTCAATATACATTTGGTTCACTAACCAGACAACTTATACGATGGTCTAGTATAAACCTTCACCTTTACTGGTAAAAAAGGGCCTTCAAAAGCTATTTTTCAAAGATGGTTCACCATTTTATGTCCACCACAACCAAATCTTGGTTTTCAACCATTACCATTATTCTTCATGATATAATCACCAGTTCCATAGCCTTCTATAGTCTACATTCATGATATTTCATGGTTTGTATTTGTTCCATTGGCCTCTTCATGACCTACTAGTTGAATGACCTTCCCTCTAGTTTGAGCTGTCAACTTGTGGTCTTCCATTCTCCATTCAGTAGCCTTCTCTAGAGTCATGTTGAACATTCAACCCTCTATAATCATCCTAAAATTCCTTAAAGCTATTTGCATATTATTATTTTGTGTAAATCACCCTCATTATTTAAAAACCACTTTTGAAAGCCATTAGTGGTTTTCCTTTAGTCTGTGTTTTTTTTTTTTGAGATGGAAAAGATTTAAAAAAATTATAATGCACTTTTGTTAAAGTTTATTTTCATTTAAGAAAAGCTTTATCAACTTTCATAAAAAATGTAGGAATGTGTATATATTATTTTTTATAAAAATAATATATTATTGTAATAAAGGATGCTTACCTTCAAGGGTTTTTTTTATTGTTTTTTTTGAAAAATAACATATTATGGAGAGCACTATGAGGAGGGAGTCCTTATTTGAATAAAATTTATTAGATGGGGTAAGTTTTGTTGATTGTTTTTTATAAAAACAATATATTGTGATGTTTTTTAAAAATATAAAAATTCATTTTGTAAAATTCTTCATTTTTTAGCTCATAGAATACCGAAGGGTGAGGTCTAGTTTGGTAGGTGTCCAAACTCCCTTGCATTTATATGGAGCATTTTTCAAGATTTGTTGAGGATTATTCCTTTGTATGTAGAATCTATAAATCCATCTATGGCCTCACATATCCCCTTTGAACTTATATGACAATATGGATTCCTTCTTTCATCAAGATTCACTATGTGCCATTCAAATCCAAATGTCTATCTCTTGTGATAGGATGATTCGTTATTGATTTAGGTTCTTTATTTTGATGATCTTTTGATCACTAGTAGCTCTTATTAATCCATTACAATGGTGAAAAGGGATATTTAAGATAGGTTTTCCATGATATAATTGGGATTGAAACATTACTTCCTTAAGATTCATATTTCTCAATTAGACTCAGGGATCACTCTTGAAGTTTGCTCTCAACTTACTTAATTAGTTTTATATGGTTGATTGTAAGCCATCTCTAACTCCCTTTTTATCTGGAATCAAGATTGAGGTAGATTTTCCTTCACCTTTGGTCAATGCTACCTTGTATCAATAACTTGTGGGTGGCCTTATCTACTTAACACATACTAGACTTGACATATCATATGTAATGGGCCTAGTCTTTATATTCATGTAGGAACCCCATTAGATGTATTGAAAATAAGATAAGAGGATACTGCACTACATTTACAACACACATATATTCAATATTCACTATAGAGATGGCATTGACATCGACTTGATTGTCTATATTGACTCAAAATAAGTTAACAATATTTAAAATCACAAGTCGACTTCAATTTATAGTTTCTCCATTGGTTTAAGTTTGATTAGTTGGTCAATCAAGAAGTAAAATGACATTGATTTATAATATATTGAGGTAGAGTACATGGGGGATTTAATCCTACCACTAAGGCTATCTAGATTTATAGGATTCTCATAGAGTTCAATATCTAGTTCAGATGACTTACCATCATCTACTATGACAACCAAAGTACCATTTAAATTTGTAAGAATCTAGTCTAGTATCAACAGACCAAACATAGATATTCACATGCATTTCATAAGGGAAATCATTCATGGGGACATCATTGATCTGAGATATTTCCAAATGATAGAATAGATATCAGATATCTTCACTAAACCTTTCATAGAGAGAGTATATTCACTTGTATGTTCCTATTGAGGTTCAAGACACTATAACATCATCTTTTGGGGGGACTTATAACATTTTATTTTTATTTATTTCTTTTGGGTAAGGGATTTTTTTCCTACAGTTTTATCCTTTTCTCTAATTTATGAGAGATTTTTTTGTACATGGGTACCTCATAAAGCCTAGTTTTTAGGACCCCTTTTTTCATACTACCCACCCAAGTTATGTTTATGGGCGGGCGGCGGGGGGACGGGGGTGGCGGGTTGGGGTACGGTGTTAGAGTGGGGGGTTTTCTTTTTTACCATATTTATTTATTATGGTCCTTTTTCCCTCACTTGGATTTCTCCTAATTTCATGCAGAAGCTTGGTTAGGTGTGTAGGCTGACTAGTTGACTAAGAAGTAACTCCCTTGACTGGTTATTTTGGATATGGGAGTTATTAATCTATTTTTTACCCATTTGATAACCTTCTATGGATGAGTTACTATTATATTATTGGGGTCTGTTAACCACCTTTTATATAATAATTACTCAACACTATCCTATTTATACATATCATAAATTTGAGCTTTATTAAGGGAAGATTGTTATTTTGGATCCTATTATATTTTTATAATATTCCCATATATTTGATTTCATTAAATTTAAGTTGTGTGTTGAGCACTTTATTATCTCACACCTATCATGAACTTGTGCATTCACATGATCTGGTGATCCTGGCCACAACTTTTATTTTAAATTTCATGGCAAACATCATTCATAACATATGATACATCCTTGTGTAATTATGATCTAACTTTGATCAAAGTCTCATCAATATTTACAAAAAGTCATGAAATACTTCTTGACACATTATCTATACTTAAAATGTGGGTATTTTAGAATAATAATGATGTTAATGGGGTAGTTCCTATGAGGGATACTCAATGCAAGGAACTAATGATAAAATATGATGAACATCCTCAAATCTATGAATAAATATGGGCTATGGAGAAGGATGATCCTTTGTCAATGAATGTACTAGAGTATGTAGCTGAGTTGGTGAAGGCATAGGCCATGGGAAATCATGAAAGTGTTGTATTATTTGACATCTATTTGTATGATGTGTAGTACACTGATGCCAAAGAAAATAAACTTCCCCATATTTAAGGACGTGTTCTAAAATTATCTTAAGAGGAGGTAGGCTCTTGTTTATAGACTATGCCTTCTCTGAATAAGTGTATTAATGTACTATTGAATTTATTGGTGATGAGTAGAAGAGTACCTATGTTTACCATGAAAGTAACAAGTAAGTTGAATAATATACTATGAAGGTAAATTATATAGGGTAGAAGTAGATTCTAAAACGTTTTGATTGTGTGCATGACAAACTTTGGCCCAATGACTGACAAACCTATGAATCTCACAATATAGCTCATCTAATCATTATGTTGGTAGAGGGTTGAGCTTAGGCAAAGGCAATATGCCATCACTAATAGGAGAAATCAGAATAGGATCATTATTAGGCTAGATAACATCAAGAGATGAGCTTAAAGTAGGTTCGTGTAGTGTAGTTGATATCTTTGTAGGAAGTAAGTTCTAAGGATAATGATATCTAGAGAACCAATAAGGTCCTATCATAACATGATCAAGAAGCATACTCCAAAGAATCTCAATAATAACTAGAGGAGTGTGTGTGTGTGTGTGTGTGTGTGTGTGTGTGTGTGTGTGTGTGTGTGTGTGTGTGTGTGTGTGTTCTATCTCAAACCTATGTACATAAAAATAAGAAGAAATAATATCAAGTACTATATAAGGATAAGTAAATATAGGAATAGAAATACGAGAATGTTATAAATAGGAATGATATATAAGTATCTCTTCATTTTTAGCTTGGGAAAAACCAACTAAAAATGGGTCATATAAAGAATATCCATCATCATAATTAGGAGTATGAATATTAATACTATGTGCGTTGATGATTTTATTAGTAGAAAAGGCATATGAGTTGGGTGTTTAGTTTCTATTAGAGTGATTGAAATTTCATATAATGGTTTTTAATGAGACCAAGGTCATAAAATAGGAGGT
Source organism: Torreya grandis (assembly GCA_037957365.1). Lineage (NCBI taxonomy): Eukaryota > Viridiplantae > Streptophyta > Pinopsida > Cupressales > Taxaceae > Torreya > Torreya grandis. Next base: position 1,662,666 of record JARHVA010003386.1, read on the forward strand.
AATTGTGATAAAGATTAGAGGTTTTAATTTTCAAAGATATCTCATTTTTTTCATTATCATCTGAATCTAAAAGATTAGGTGGCATGTTTCCTATTAAATTAGTGTGACTGATATAACCTCTAATAGAGTTGATAGGATAATTAATGTGTTCTAATTCATGAAATGGTATGCTAGGTAAAGGTTCAAGGGTAGTTATTTTAAAAACACATCATTCTTGGAATTGTTCAAAATTACATGGATTGGTATCTCCTTAGATATTTTCTATAACACCATTATAGATAAACACAACACATTGGCATGTTGACAAGGCAACTACTCTCATGAAGTGTGTCCAAGGTCGACTGAGTAAAATCGTATAATAAAAAGTTAAATATGATGACTTTGACATGTATAGTGATATGAGGAGCTATGCTAGGAACCCAAACACACCCTAAGGGAGGAATTTATCTTCTATCATATCCTTGAATTGTAATTTGAGTAGATTTTAGATTACATTTAGAATATCCAAATGTTGTAATGAAATCAAGGTGGCCACACAAGTGCCTGAACCTTCATCATTACTGCACACTTTTTTAGGAAATAAACATCCTACATGTGCAAGTAAATAAATTATAGAAAAAATGAGATTTATTAAAACACAAAATAGGAGAGAAAATCATTACATAAGATATACATGGAAACCCTACTAAACCATCTAGGAAAATCCATAGAGCAAAGGCAACATCTAGACTTCATATTCATCATCAAATCTCTCTACAACAATAACTCCTCTTAGTAATTCCTTTCCAATTCTTATTAGCAATTAGGTGAACTAAGCTTAAAACTAAGCCTTAAAGGCTCCAACCTCCATCATGAAGCTAACAATGATAGCATCAAAAGTGAGCTCCAAAGCATCAACCTCTATCTTCATGAGTAGAGCTAACAAGCCTCTAAGATCTAATCAGGGGAGTGAAGATAACATAGACTTTCAGGCTCTAACCTCCAACCTCAAGGATCTTCATGCTTCAACAAACTAGGTTAGCCATGCTCTCATCTAAGCCTTATAGGCTCTCATTTGAAAGGGAAACTCTTTGAAAATGACTTCAAGTTCACCAAATTTAATGTAGAATAAATATAAAATTTAATCCAAACAAAAAAGAGTTACGTGCTTATATTCTAGATGATTTGAGAGGAAAGAATAGATTGAATGGAAAAGGAAAATAAGTTGGGGCCTTGTATTATGGTTTGAGTGGCTATTTTCCATTAACTAGTCCTTTAGCATTTGGACCCCACTTAGTAGAATAATGAAAATGATGGAAACCTTGGAACAAGAAAATATTCCTTTCATGTATTATTACTATGCTCAATTTTATAGATGGGTAAGTACAAAAAGTTGGGGGGTCAAAAATAAGATATTTTTCTAAATTATCATGTCGATGAGAATACATACGTACTTTTGAATGTTGTGTACATACTTTTATGATTTAGGATCAATAATTACTGAACCTAAAGCATGTACATGCTATATGTTTTATAATTTATAAGCATTTTAAGTAGTTTAAGTTGAACAAGTAAAAATCAGATGTGTATTTATTAAACTAGATGGTATACTTTATATTTATTTTAGTAAATATACAAAATCAGGGTTATTTTGCATCTTTTAGAATTAGTCTTACAATTTTACGAGTTATAGTTTAGAAAAAACAAGAGTAACTCTTCAAATTTTAGTTGTTTGATCTACTTATATTTTACTATTTTTTAAATAGTAGTAGTTTTTAAACTACACTTGAAATGTTACAATTCAAGTTCTTATATCATCTTCAAATTTTGAGCTTAGACATCTTAAATAATTCATACAAGTTCAAGTTTCTCATTTTTCAATTAAAACATGTCCACTTAAAACCCTTTTTTGGCCCCCAATTCCAAGCGCTTACTCATATGTAATAGATGATTTCAAATAAAGTAGGACACTTGTTTATTTATGTAACTTTAAATTCAAATTTTACAATATTATCTAGGGTGCACCTACCTCTAATCGCTAGAAATGAGAAACAATAAAAGAGGCAAATGTGTTTATTTAGTTAAAGGGATGAATGAAAACACATACATTATAGTAAAACCCTGATAAAAAAGTTAGAAATACCAAAAAAAATTAAATGGAAATAGTTCTTGAAATGTGAAAAAAAGTTTTTAAGTTTTAAAAATCAATTAAAACATCAATATCACTCAATTCAAATTAAATTAATTATATACAATAATGTGAATTAAAATAAAAATATATTACATTATTTATATATATATATATATATATATATATATGGGCATTTTAAAACGTTACAATCCCTAGAGCCTTATCTATTGACATTGCATTTGTTTTTTAAATCGTATGTTTCCTTCTTTTTCATGGCATAAGCTCATAAATTGGCCTCGTGATGGGTGAATGTGAAAGATGATGCCTAATAACTAACATGGTCAATTTAATTTTACATAAAAATAATTCATGCATATTATAGACCTCAAGAGACACATGACATAAAATAAAATATTATTTAGTCATATGATTCCTTTTCCACGTTACATCAATTTTGATTCCTACCTATATTCACATCCTTTAAACCCTCTTGTAGGCATGATATTAAACAACCATATAGGGTGCATAGCATTTTTTGAGTTGGACATTATATGCTCAAATGAATGAGAGCCGTAATGGCATGTTAATATTCGAACTGTGACTTAATGTGTTCCAATATTAGACTTTTTTAATATTAATTAAGTCTATTGCTTAAAAAAAATATTAAATTGTATTAATAAACAAAATTATTATATAACATTTGTGTGCAGTAAAATATAAAATTATGGGACAATTGAATACTATTACGATTAATAAATTAGATTAAAATTAAGAAAGATAGTACTTTACAAAGATATGAGATACTTATATATACATAAAATCCACATTATTATATTATATAGAGATATCATAAATTAAATGAAAAACCTTATAATAAACAATAAGAGCCATGAAAGAGGACTAGGGGCACTCTGTGTTTTACTAAGCCATTCCTTTTGAACGAGTAGTGTTTATACCTATAGTGAGATCAAGACCAAAAAACACTATTATGTCAATAATTTATGTCCATATTTGTAACTAATTAAGATCTGAAAAAATATCCACTCAAGTCTCCATGATATTTTCATATTTGAAAGCTCTTTAAGGAGAAACTTGGTAACATAATCTACAATGTAGATCCAACTTACTAGGAGATCAATAGAGGTGGAAAGATAAGGTAATCTTACCCAAGTGTGAATATATTTGTGTTCATACATACATTGATCACTATATCATTTATATAACTTAAATTATCAAGATGAGGCCTAACCAAGCTACATTAATATTCACTTGCTAAAACCAAAGCCAACACCCTTGATCCCTCGGTGAAGGAAAGGATATTAAGAAAAAAAAATTACTGAAGATTGTAAGATGTGTACAATTTTCAATTTCAATTTTGTTTCTTAATTTTCATGCGCAGTCTTCAATATTTTGAAGATAAATACAATTGCGTGTGAAATAGGGAAATATATAAAAGATTTTTTCAAGTCATGTATTGACTGCATGTGTTGAGAAATCCCTGCATAAGCTTTAGTAATTTGACTCAAAATATTCTATGTAATTTCATATAATGCCCATACCCATTTATATATCTATTTAAATGATATTCAAATGAATTTCCGTTACACCCTTTTGAATCTTCTCAAAGGCATTCTACATTGCTAAAAGTGAATCTTCCTTATTAGTGAACCCTTTTATATTAAAAACCATCCATAATTTATAAACATAGCAAATAGTTATTGTCCTGATCATGCAACTTATAACTCAAAAGCATCAATCAATTTCCAAGGAAATTTCAAAACAATGAGAAAATTAAGAACTCAAATAACTAAAAAGTTAATATTCAATTTTGAAATCCATAAAACAAAAGGGAAATATAAATTGTAAAAGATATAATATTATAATTTTAAATTATACAAAGGATATATTTGCATGCTTTCATCTCAAGAATAATATCCAATGCACCTAGGAACCAAAAAGTTATTTTCATTTTTTTATACACGCATGAATAAGCACTAAATAATTATAATAAATTACAAAACATGAAATTATTTATAATAAAATTTACCATCTAAAGATGAAGTTGAGTCTAAAAAAACATATGAATATGATTTGAGTACATCTAAATTAAAATCTGAATATAATGTAAAGAAGCCTAAGGCATCGGGAATTAGGTTAAGACATCACTCTAACCCTTGCCTACAATCCCAATAATCATGTGTACTCAAATATATGTGATAATCAAAGAAACAAGAATGACAAGTATATAATATGGTTTTCTTCCTCAGAAAATATTATATTTCACATCATTGGATTTATATGACACTCACTTGCTAATGTATGTGGCTCAAGTGTTAAATTCAATATAATTAAACAAATGGGCTCTTCATTTTTAATTGTCAAATCTTTTTATTCTCATAATTGAGATTTCTAAGGCCTATCTACCAATACCAAATTGTAAAATAAAGTTTTCACTATAAATATTCAATTTCAAATCAGTGTCAACAAGTACTCACTTGATTCTTATATTATCAAAAATAGCATATATGTGCAAAAATAAGTGTTGATCAACAATGTCTTTTGGAAGTATCTCATTATCTTTAAAGGTTATTGAGTTCTTACTATCTTTCATATATTTAACAATAAAATCAAAGTAAGATGGTTTAAAAGTATAACTTAGAAATAAGTTATCTTCTATTTTTTTATATAATATATATTTTTAAATATTCAAGCTTATAAATAATTCTAGAATAAATATATTTGTTCGAGTATTTTAAATTTTGTCCAGAATATTATATTCGATTGCTTTCAATATATACTTAGGAGATTGATGAAGATTTTTAGGAGTGACCTAGCTATCCACTACTTGATAAATATTTGTTTCTTATTGATCTCTAGCTTTCCTTTTCCATTGTTTAATTGACCTCATAATGTATCATTATGAATCGATCACATATAGAATGGTCATATCTACAATAAACTCTATAATTATCCTATCACAATTATAAGTTTCAAAAAAATGAACTAGGAACATGCATGAAGAGTACTCAATCAATCACATGAAACCCTAACATTTCTTATAAGTTATTTTATGATTTTTCAATAGTCTATGGAAAACATATATTCAAACATGAAAACTAGCATTTTATACAATAAAAATAACATGATACGAAACAAGATATAAATGTTAAGAGTATGTGATACATAAAAAATATTTAACAAGAACTCCTTACAATCAATGGCTACTATTTTGAAAAATATGACAATAATTGAGACCTTCCCAAAAAAACTTAAATAATCAAAGTTTCAAAATCACATTGGGGTTTCTAAATAAAATTTCATAAATTTAGAATAACCCATGGTTATGATCAAGTAAATAAAATGAAATAGAAGCTAGGACTATTGGATATAAGATCATGCATTAAAATGAATTCTAGTGTGTGTGTCCATGCATGCATATGCATGTGTGTGTATGTGCATATGTGTGTGCGTGTGTGTGTAAGAAACAAGAGAGGTGAAAAATAAACCTTAACCTTAAGTAAATTTAAATCAATCACAAGATGGAGAAATATATAATACTAAAGAGGTATAAAAGAGCACGGGTTCACCAAAATATAATAGATCAATAAATAAATTGTAATATAAATACCCATAACATTTAACTATGCCTAATTATATATAAAAAATAATAATTAGACCAAATTAATTAATTTTAAAACTAAAAAATGAGGTGACTGGAAGGTTTAAATGTGTATCTTGAATATCACAAGACCTGATGGCAATTATTAGATTTAAAAATAAAAATACGAATCCAAATGTGATATAAAGATGACTTATAAAATTTATGTTGAGCACATATATTTTTTTATAAAGCTCTTTTAATCTCCTAAAAAATTCCAAAGCATACAACTACTCTTAATGAAGTGACAAATAAGCTCAAACTTTTTTTAAAAATTGTGTTTACTTGGTTTTTATCTTCAAAAAATATATATATATATCATTTTTCTCTAATCTCCTGCAAAATAGTGTTTATCCTTCTTTCCCTAATTAGGTAGCAATATTTAAAAAAATTAAAGAAAAAAATATATTTTTTAGAGTCTTACAATAAATCAGATAATAGTGGAACTCTATCAATGTTTATTACATACTTATAAAATAATGTTGATGATTTAAAATATATGAATATTTTGTGCCCACAATCATAATATCATTATTGTAAGTTAGGTAGTTTTGAACCCAAACAATCCATGAGTATGTTAGCTCTTTGTGCTCTAGCTCTAAAAATATGTGGAGGAGTGGGAATGAAAATGATGAGAATAAGGTGTATATATATATAAAATAAATTGAAATATAATGCACTTAAGTAGATGATTCTTTGTCTGTTCAAATAAATGAAGGAAAAAAACACTTGTTGAAACTCAATCTAGTTGACATTATAACTAAACATGAGAAGTATGAAAATTAATGTTGCAAATATATTTAACCATCTACACAAAAGTCTAGACTAAGGGAAAGGAAGTGCCATAAAATATTTATTATGTGTTTCAAAATATATAAGTGCATACTACTATTTGAAAATGAACTAACATTAAAAGTGACCAACAAATTGTTAAGGCCATGTTCATTTCACAATGAAAAGCATGGTAAAATAGTTACAAATCTAAAGGATATGCACCCTAAAATTATAGAGGTTTTTTATATTTAATTATAATTGAAGAACAGAGAAGTAGATGACTTTGATTGTGTAATTGAATGGCCTTAATTTTCATGTAAGTTCAATACAATATATTGTCCTTTTAAATATTTGTAAATTTTTTTAGATATATAATTAATTTATTAATTTTTCATTATCTCCATTTTCATCTCCATCAAAAATAGCATTTTCAACAAATATCTCATGATTTTTATGGGTAAATTTTTAAAAATATTTAATCACTTATTAAAAAGAAAATGTCTTCTTTTTTATTATTCATGTAGAAATACTTTTAACAAGGGTTGTGTAGTGGCTAGTCCCTATTTTTATTTAAAATATCAAAGATAAAAATTGATAAGATGTATTATGCTCTTTTATTTTGAGATCGTATATGATAGGTAAAAATTCTACTAGGTTGTCAATAGTTATAAACTTGGTAATTTACATATTGTATATTTTTTACATAAATTATAAATTACACATTGTATTGACTTATATTAAAATATAATAGATATTTATTTGTATAATTAAATTACCTAGCATTAACAATATTTATTTGTGACTTGTAAATTGTACTAGTCTCCAAAAAAAAGTGTATTAATAAAAGTACTTAAAAAATTGATGGCATAATCAAATCAATTTAATTGATAATTATTTAAGCAATATTAATTTATATATTTTTTGATATTATAAAATTAAATTAAATATTTAATACATACCCAAAAAAAATTAGATAAATATTATTCAAATTTATAAATAGTCATAGTTAAAATTAATTTAATGGTGAAAAGTTGTATAGGTAGTTCTTAATGGAGGAAAATTATTGTCCTTCCCAATAGTTCTAATGCACAAGTTTTTTATAAGTTCATAGGTAATGTTGTCTTTTTCATACCTAATTTCGTCCAACTTTTTTAATGTACCTAGCTCATTGCTAGCCACTCAAACCAAAATGTACTAGTATCATTGTTTGATAGAAACACAACTAGTCTATATGTTGTGGAGAATAGACTAGCCCTGCATAGAAATAAATTTTGATGATATATATCTCAGTTGAATCGGTTCTAGTATAGGCATAATTAGTGAATATAGACATATAGGTGTATAAGCACAGTATGTAAATCAAATATGATATATTAATCAATGTTATAGCTTTAAAAATTAATATGTGTTGGTTTTTTCCTAAATCATGTATTGTAAAAAATATTACAGAAGTATTGTTTTATTAATAGCATGTACAATTGTATTAAAGTTTCAAGAATATTTCCAAATAACACCTTTGGAAATATTTCAATATTTATATGAAAAATCTTAAGAAAAAATTACAAATATTAAATTCATATTTATTTTTAAAAAATTGATTAGCTGAACAAACATGGACTAATTGAAAAGTGATTCCTATAATCTCTGCCTTAGCAAAGACTAATAAAAGGAACCAACTTATCACCTACATATAAATGTAGGGGTATTACCCCCACCTTTTTTTAGATATATGGATCGTATTAAACATTTAAAATGAGTGACCACCTTATACTCTTAGGCATATAGTCTGTCATTACAAATTGTCTAGAAGGAGAATGTAAACAAATGACGGAAAATTAATTAGTGAATATAAATACATAATAATTTATGGGAATATAACTTTACAATAAATAACAATAATCTTAACGATTTCAATAACATGTAAATTAATGTAATTTGATATATTGAAATATAAATTTTTACATTTCAATGAATACTATAATTAATTTTCTAAATTTCTTTCTTTCAAATAAACTATAATATTTATATATTTATAGATATTTGAAATTTAAATTAATATCTTTATTGACATGTAAACTCATAAAATAATTTAAAAAAAGTAAAAAAATGAAATAAAAACGACAAATTCCTCTTAACGAAAGAAGCCATTAAAAATTTTCGAAAGTGTTCTTATATTTTCAAAAAAAAAAATGCATTTAAATACTCAAACATGCTTAAGAACTCCAAACATGATTAAGGATTAGAGTAATAGTATTTCCACAATCCATTAAATTATTGTGAATACATATAAATATAATTATTATAAATATTTAAAGATATTAAAATGTTCCAAATAAAACAATCTAAAATATTTTGATATAAAAAAAGATAAAAATAAAATGTAAATAAAAAGAGAGACACCAATAATACTCACAAAACACACTAATAATCTTAAATTTAAATTAATAATTGATAAGTATATAAATACCCTACAATCCACGCAAATTACCTATACAACAGATAATTAAAATTTACGCTCCAACCTCAAATGAAAAACTAAAATAATTAAAAATCGAAAAAGAAAATTAAAGAGAAGGCGCCTACGTATTTAAGATTTTCAACCCTAAAAGTACTGTGAAAATCTTCGGAATACCCTCTGTAATGAAAGCAAAAAAAAATGGATGCACTGTCGAATAGATAACCATCATAAATAAATAAAACCATTTTACCGGCCACGGTTGGACGTCAAATTTAAGCCGGTAGTGCTTCTGCACGCAGAATGAGTGGCCGCCATGTGACTTCTAATTGAATATGCCCCACGATAAAACATGATTGAGTGAAGGGAAAGAATGTCCACGAAATATGCTTTCTTTAAAATTACGGCCAAACCACAAACGAAAATAAAGAAAGAAAAGAAACATGAATGTCAGGTCAGGGAAGCTCTTTAAGGGATCGAATTGTCCAAATTTAGAATCAAACACAGGTTCTGTGTCCAATCCTGAGTCCAGAGTCCTGAGTCCTGACTTCTGCTATAAAATTATTACAATGTAAGTGACTTCTGCCAGAAAAATGTTACGAGCCTTAATCATACCAAATTCTAAAGCAAGCGGACAAGCGCAAAACTCAAAAATCACCATGCGAAATTGCAATAAAGAAAGCGATAATTAACAGTTCAGAAGCAGAAACAGGAGTGATGTCGATACCTTACAATAAAAGAAATAATATTGTTCGAGAAATTACAGAGTCCTCCAGATTCATAACGAACTCATTAAGGAGTTCCCCGATCTACCTCCGGAACATATTTTTATAAAATAATATTCGCCGAGCCGTAGATAAATTATTAATAATATGCACTATATATAATTCGTCGCCTTGCCTGAGAATCGACCCTGCGACCTACATCGGACAAGAAGAAGCACTACTAAGAGAATTTGTGAGGTGGCTGGCGAGGGCTTGCATGGATTCAACCTGCAGCTTGAGCTTCATTATGTAATCTGCGACTTCCGCAAGAAGAACCGGCGTATCCAGGCCGCGGCTTCCCGGTACAATCGTCCTCAGGGTCTCCAAACGAGACTCGACGCCTTGCTCTTCTTCGCCATGGCGACGGGGACTAGTGCTGCACCAGGCCGGTTTGCTTAGCCGCCTGACAGACCCTAACCTATTGAAATGCATCTTGAAATTTCTTTTGGATTTAAGTAATCTTCGCTTCCAAGTAGATCTGCTGTCGTTGAGACGAGAAATTTTAGGTTTACCTGTTCGGGCTAGGATGATAGCCCCGCTCCTCCGGGGGTCTCGACCCCGCGCCGCCGACGCCAGCGAAATATCGGCGGCTGATATCCCGGCTGTGCGTCCACCCGAGTCGCGTTCGATTCTCCTCCGCCGCAGTTTGGCCATCAGCCGGCTCAAATATATCTGTTGGATGCCAATCTTCAACGCCAGCTCAGAATGCTCTTTCATTCTTCCGACAAATTATCTGAAGTCGAAAAAAAACCTTTTCTGTGAGGGAAAATCCGCAGAGATGCGAGTTATAAAGGCAAGAGGCGGAGACTATTAAGTTGCAAGATGCATGTGATTGGCCGAGGCCGTCGTACAACCACTGTTCACCGTCAGCCAGCGGTTTCTATACAAGTTAATATTATTTATAAAAAAATTTAATATGTGCGAAGATATTTTATGGAACCATTAAATTATATAGAATGTTATATTTTAAAAATATAATTAAATTTTTTAGTTAAATAATTATAAAATATAATATGATTTTTTTTATATTTTATAATTTTCCTTGTTTGGATTAAGAATGATTTTTTTTTTTTAAAGGTTTAACAAAATAATAATAATAAACTATTAAATAAATACTTTGATAATATTTTAAGAAGAGATATAATCTTAACCCATAAATTACTTTCGCTTTATACTGCCATAACAAAGGTTCTAATAAGACATTAAAATATGTTTTGCAAATACTTGCTTCCAAAAACAATTACATAATTATATATTTATGTATAAATTAGTACATATTTATTCACATATGTGTGTGTTTCAATTTGTATAAAATGCCACACATAAAGTTCAAAGGTCATATATAAGGGACATATGAATGTTGTACAAATAAATAAGGGGAAGAGTCACACTCAAATGGCATGATGATATCATAAAAATAAGAATATGCATATGTTGCACACACAAGATCAAGGGCCACATACATTAAGTGATTAGAAAAAAAATTGTATAATATATAGTTTGTCATGGTCTTGAAATGTTCATAAAGAACAAAGAGATGCCCCCAACTTAGCAAGGTTGTTGGGTAAAAGGGAAGTTCAACATCAAAGAACCATGTACTAGTGTGTCATGTATCACGCTCACATACATCGTGAAAAGTAGTGTGTCTATGAAAACTAAAATATGTTATCTTCTTAGCAGGAAATAAATAACGTATGGAAAGAAGTAATTAGTAACATAAGAAAATGCTTAGAGGCCCTAATTTTTTATTTTTGAAAATATTTTGAGAGTTTTATATTTTTAAAATATGAGTTTTTTTTGCAAGATTATAAATTTAAAATGATTTGAAAAGTATTAAGAAGCAAGAGTTTGAAAATAGAATAAATGGGAGGGATTAAAATAATTTGAAACAAGGTGCTAAAGCATAGTGTTGCAAGAAGGAAGACAAACAATATGCCCTCAATGTATGTGTAAATGAATCATAGCAATGTAACACATTTATGATTGATATAAATAAGAATGTACATGTCCTGGCTCCTCCACCCCCCTCCCCAATGGGTAAGGAGCTATGAGCATGCATGTAGTGTGTAAAATTAGGAATATGTGATCATGTAAGTGCAGTAAAAGTCATAACATGATAGATATGTCATAGTACGCAAGTGGAGTTCCATAAAAATTATGCATTGAAAACATTCTAGGATAGGTCTTTTGGATTTTTTGAATCGATTTGAAAAATCAAGAGGGCAAATGCCTCAAGATGAAAATAAATCCAAGGGATAGAAGAATGTTTAATATGAGGGATAGAGGAAGTAGCAATGAAGTAAAAGAAAATAAGCTATGTACAAAGCAAAATATGTAATTATAAGCCAAGGATCTCATCAAGGGGATGCCTCTGTGTAGGTCATGTATCATGTGTGTTATAACCCTCAAGTGTATTTCTATATTCATCATGCATATTATTTGTCATTACAATCATATTCTACATAATCATTATCATGATCATAATCATCATCATAGAGGAGAACCAACTTCTTAGGTTGTGCTTGAAATCATGATGTGCCATTTTGATCATCTTTTGTATCTCTCTATATATATAACCAACTACCCCATACTTTTGCAATGATCATTCTGATTTCCTTTTTACAATATGCATTGTATCATGTGCCTCTACTAATATTCCATTAGTTGTATTGGTTGTGATATTAGTTGAAGATATGTTGTTTTTTGTTCTTGCTCTAAATATGTTCCCTCTCTTAAAACATAAATGACTTTGTCTTTGTGATCAAATGTAATGTAGTGTTTGTGTTTATCATATTATTGCTCCTATTTCTTTTAACCATGATCCTCCAAGCACAACATTGTATGCACTTGTATGAGAAATAATGTTGAAAGTAAGACGACATTCATTTGAAAAAAATAGTATTGTTAACTTAACTGATCCTAGACATGACACGGATGTGGTAACTTAATCGATGTGCTGGCCATTATAAAAAAAAACTACAATAAATGTTGTAGAACAAAAATTTATTCCTAATATTATACAACCTTGGCATCAATAAATTGTTTCCATCTTTGTGAGCAATGATAGTGAATGGTAAGAATGAGGAAGGGCTTATAATTATCTCCTTTGGAACCATACTTGTAACATTAGTTTTTGTAGGCATCACTTGCTTTTGAACTGCTTTTGTTAGAAAGTATTTCTTAAAGATACTTTCTTGTTTAGGTTGAACTTGTTTTTAAAATTTATTTTTTTGTTTTTTTCCTCTTTTTATAACGTCTCTTGTAACATTTTATTTTCAAATTATTCCTTTTGTAATTGTTATTTTTTGCAATCTTAATTTTTCTTCTAGTTCTTTTTGTAGTCGCGTTTGCTCTAATTTTGTCTTTTGAATTTTTTCTTGCTCTATTTTTTTCATTTATAACCATTTTTGTTTTGAATTATCTTTTTGTGTCCATACTTGTTGTCTTTGTTCTTTTTGCACTAATTATGATTTTTTTACTTATTTTACTTGTACAAGTTCCTTAAGAGATGTAATTATAATGTGAGCAGGTTGTTTGATTGATGTATCTATTATAGAATCACAACTATCAATGATACTTTATATTTTATTCTTCAAATCCAAAAATTAGTTATATGATGCCCATGTATTCTATGACAGGCACAATAATATTTTGATTTTTTTAGAGGAGACATAGAATGTAATGTAATCAACTTGTTTTGAAGCATTTATTTTAGAATCTCACTTGAACTCTTATCAGTCTATTGTCATAGTTTTAATTAAGAATTGTAGATGTATGTTGCTTTTAAGGTAATGATATTTAGATGAAGATGTAGATAATGATTAACACTGACATAATTTGAATTCGTTGTATATTTATTATTATTATTAATTGATATGGTCTTTGAACTAAAATATTGATTTTTTTATTGTAATTATTCTATTGACTTTTTTATAGTGATGATTTGATCTTGAAGAGTTTTATAAGCACAAACCCTAGGTACCATTGATGAATATGCATACAAACACCATCAAGAAGATATGTGGGAGGAAGAACATCCATACCATATTTACTTTTATTATCCATGATATATATGATGAATCTAAATATAATATATGTGATAAAGAACAAGCTTATTCCTAACAAATAATGTTGCATATATAATAAAGCTAATGATAATGAATACAATACAAGAAAAAATAAAGGCATAAAGGGTGATGATGTAGGTGCATCCAAGGTCTTGAGAAATTTGCATCACCAAAAATAGAGTGCATGTTATTCCTTTTAGTGTTTGCTTTTTGTTTGTTTACTTTCATTTTGTGTTTTGGTGTGTTTGGTGTGGAGTATTTCTTAGTTTTTGTGTCAGATCATTCTTGTACTTGGTAGGTTGGTAATGGTGACATCATACTTTTAATTGCATCATTCATCTTTAAATGATTAATTGCCTTTGGATTTGTGAAGATCAAACTTAATATTTATGTCGATAGACTTTCATTTCTAATTGGACTTCTTAGTCCTAATTAGGTCTTGGTTTATATTAACATCTCTTTGTAGTTGTATTCAAGCTACAGAAGTACGAAATGGTCTAAGTGGGTCTTGGTCGATCATGTCTTTGATATTTTGGGTTTTAAAACCTTGGATAGGTCTTTGATTAAAAATTTTCACACTATAATTGTAATTGAACTTATAATTTTTTATTAGGTCTTCTTCCAAAATTCAATCACTTTACAATGGTAATTAGGTATCTCCTTCCCAAATAGGTGTTCAAAAACATCAATAACTTCAATAGTTGTAATCAATAATCACTTCCCTAATTAGGAATATGCCATATTCAAATCCTTTGAAGTTATAATTAACATTCATATGTCTGATTAAGACTATATATTCAATGAAGGTACGTTATAGTTGTAATCACAAAGTATAACTCCGATTAGGTCTTTGTATTCATTATAGGTGATTATTAGTTGTAATCAATAATTACTTCCTCGATCAAATCTTGGAATGATATGACATCATCCTATAGTTATAATTAGGACTAATATCCCTGATTTGGTCTTGGATTCCCCTAAGCTCGATAATAGTGTTATCTGAAGGTAGAAATGTCAATTAGGTTGGAAAGCTTGATGTTGAAACAAAACGGTGGTTATCAAAGTTTAAAGCCTAACTATGTTAGTGAACTCCTAAGCAGTTTTCATAGTTTTATCTAGAGATTAGAAGCCAGACTGTGTTGAGGAATATTTAAATGACAATCCATAGTGGTAATCAGGAAAAGAAGACCTGACTAGGTCTATCCCAAGATAAATGTGTCTCGCAATGATATTTAAAATAAAAATATTGAATAGGTTTTGGGCATATTCAAACTTGTTTTGGCACTCATAAAAGTATGACTAAGACCACACAGTGTTAAGTGTATGAAAAAAAAATTGACAGGGTCTATGTATGATGAAAAGTGCCTTCAAAACTCTGACTAGGTCTTTTGTATGTGCTCAGAATGTGTTTTCTTAGTATTTTTTCTTATTGAAAGGTCATACAAGCCTAAGATGGAGCATGAAACATCTATAAAATATAAAGGGACATCAGGGGGAGATCAAAGATCAGTCATTCTCATCTATATAAGAAAAATGACATTATTTCAGTTGGCTCAACTGGTAATTTGGGGAGAAAGCCCAGATTACATTGTTGTTCATTTTTTTAGTCTGCAAGTAGAATGTTATGTTGTCAGTTGGTAGCCAAAGGCCTATGTACAACCTATAGATGTTTGTATTATTACCTCTATGCATTTTAGCATTATGCATAGTAATGTCATGATTTATTTTTGTAATCGAATGTGTTAATGAATGAAATTGTATCTCTATAGAGTGTTGTCAAAGTATTTGATGAAATGCCTATGTGTCCATTTGAGTCATGTAAACCCCGACAACATGAGAGATTGATGGAAAAATTTAATTATTTTTCCACTCCTCGTGCTTACACCCAGTGGTATGAGTAAGGTAATGTCCTTACAGTTGTGCAAACTCTTTAAAGTATGTGGTAGGTTGTGAGAGAGAATCCTATTAGTGGTTTTTAAGTTGTTGAGAGAAGCTTGTAATAGGTGATTGCAGGTGTGTGAAGTCCTGCAACATTGAGAGAGTTCATAAGGCTGAATTTGGATTCCATTACAGGTTATTAAAGAGGACCTTATTAATTCATGGTGATAGATTACACACAAGAGAAGGGAACATGAGATGGGTGAATTGAAATATTTAATCTAAACATATGCCAAATATAAAAAGTATAACATTCCATATTTTGATAATAGTAATATGAAAGAGATTTTACTTAGCTTATACACTAATGCACAAGTAGGTTTGAGTAATTTAGGTGTATAAATATATTGTATGAATATTTTACTCCAATCATGAGATTTTGAAAATTATCTTTTTGTCAGCATGGACACTTATGTTTCCCTATGGACACTTGTGTCGACACTACTATTTGTGTTTTAATGATCTATCTTGTAAAAAATATTGATTGCTTATTAAAAATTCCACTTGGGTCTTTCTTGATTTTCTATTTCCTTTAAAATTATGTGTTCAAATCATGTACATAAGATCTCAATATCATAATATAGGTCAAACCCTAGTCCTCCTCATAAGTCATGTCACCTTGCTAAAAATTGATTAGTGGGCTCATGAAGTCAAACTAACCTCAAGGACCCCTCTGTCAATGAGTGCTACCTACATAGCCAATATTTCAAAGAGGGCCTTAGACATATGTAGTTCACCCCTATGTGTTGCCTTGTGTGTGAACAATGGTGTAGAATGTTATATGCAAGTGCATGTAGTGATCTAGCTTGTAACTTACAAAATATGTCTCATGGGTTGTTTATTGAATGCTTCAAATTTTTAAATAATACGATTGTTTCTATGATTGATATAAAAATAAAAAATAATAGGGTAGAATAGTATAAATATGTAATTGATTTCCAGTAGTTTAATCTAAGATTGAGAGGTATTTGTTAGATAATTACTAGATGAATAATGAGTGGGCTTTAACTTGTATTTATACCACCTCTTTTGAAAATAATCTCATGGAAGGGTTAGTAAAACATAATAGGTCCACCAGTACATATCGAAATATTTTTAGATTTGAGTGTTTAGAAGTCATGGACACTTACGTTGGAGAATGGACAATAGCATCGATGTTGTTGTCTAAGTTTAAACACAACTATCTAAGAAGATAAAATATTGTTAGAGATATGTAACTAGAATTGAATGATATATATATATATATATATATATATATATATATATATATATATATATATATATATATATATATATATATATAAAGTGTACTATGGACTACATGTAATATGGGTAATCATAATCTCATGTTTGGACTATAAGATATTTATTTAGGCCCAATGAGATAGTGAACATGATTCTTTCAACTACAAGGAAGGTCAATAACTGAATGGTAAATATTTGAGTAATATTTGTCAAGTGTATAAGACTAGTTTAACATATAAATCTTGATTTAAGCACATATAGTTACCTTGTCCATTAATTTTGGAGTCACATGGAACATCATCGAAAGTAGAAAAATTGAAATAAAATGAAATTGACCTGAATGGGTAGTGAACTTTGAATCACATATTTTCACTACAACACATATAGTATGTTTAATCATTTATTTTAAGATGGTTGATTTTCAAGACCATCCCTCACCTGAAAAGGGGGCATATATCTAACTATTATACGTAGGTATTATATCCCTAGATTCTACATTTCTGTATAGTCTCCAAATATACCACCATAGAAATTACTAGATGTATACTTCTCTGATAAATGAATCGATTTTTTCCTATGAGTCATTGAATCTTATAATTTGTTTCTATTTTCAATTTCAACACCAAAGTTCCTACAGTGGAAACATGGTTTGCATAGAAAAAAGTGTATTAATTCCTATGATTATTTTTCTAGTTATACTTATTTCATTTTATTACATTCACAATAATTTACCAAGACATTGATCTAATTGATTGCATTCACATTTGCTTGTAGGTTCACTCGGGTTGAAGACATTGGACTATGAGTGAATCAATTCCAAAAATTATGAGTCTTCATCCTTCCATCCTTATCAAATAATACTCGGGTATGCACATATTTTTGTTTTAATTTAATACACATGAATCAAAGTGAAGCATTATGTAGACACCTAAGTTTGGTATAAATCATGTTGTCACTAGGTCTTTTTCATGTTTTCTTGTACTTGTCTTATTTATGTGCACTTGGCTCTTTTCAGACACTTTTCCTTTAAATTTGACTCATTGTAGCCTTGTGTATTCCACATTTCTTTATAAACATCTCAAATCTATTTGTTTTTTACATTAGGATATATTCAGTCATCCTCAATCTAGCTTGATCTTTCTTTTGAGACTTTTCTTGTCATGACCATAATCGGTGGTTATTCATTTTGGCTTGAACATAATCGGTAGTGCCCTATTTTGATCACTTCCCTTTTATGGGATTTTTCTGCCTATGTTGATTTCTCATGCCTCAATTGTCAATTCTTAATATTTTTCATGGTCAACCTTGTAGATCAGGAATCCAAATAGGGTTAATTCATTTTTAGTGAATACACATCAAAATTAATTTCATGATACTAACACTCTAATCATGATCCCTATGATTGAGCAATAATAATCAAATGATGAATTAAATAGAAGACAACACATAAATATTTATATCTTTCTTGAAAAATATCATTTGCTTGCTAGTCCTAAGAGGTATGTGTTCGGCTTGTAGAACTAGAGGTCTTTAGCAATATTGACTCTGCATGTAAGCAACATCTTCTCTTGTCTACACTTAGTTTGGTTTGAGAATTGGCATGAGAATGGTGAAACTTCTTATGTATTTTTTCAAAGTAATTTTAAGTCCAAGAAGCTTGTCTATAATGGAGGGAGAACCTTCAATTTATAGACATAGTGAATCAATGAGGACCATGGACATCTTGATCTCAAGATGGACAGTTGAAAATTGGTCAAAGTTGGATGGTTGAGGAAGGAATGGGCTGAAATTAGTGAAAAATGGGCCAAGCATGGACTTGACTTGCCTAGGGTTTTGGTTGAGTGATGTAAGAGGTATGGGATGATGTGAGGATAAATAGATTTTATTTTATTTAAATAAATGTGGAATTATAAAAATCTATGGAAAATTCTATTAGTGATAGATTAGATAATTAATAATAATTAATTAACTAATATAATGCATTATGTAAGAGGTATGGGTTGTACCAATGAGGCAGGGATCAAGCATGGGCTTGACGTGCCTTGGGATTTGGTTGAGTGATAGAAGAGATATGGGTCTGGTTAGATTTTGTCCCCCTCCATGGATTATGATGTCATGATTTAGACTTTGATTTGAGATAGGTTGATATGAGGATAAATATGATTTATGAATTTTTAAAAATTATGGATATTTAAAATCCATGGAATTTCTGATTGAGGAAGAATTAGTTAATTAATTTGGATTAATTAATGTAATGAAAGAGGATGTGATGAGTGAAGAGTGAACAATGAATAGTGGTGATGAATAGTGATAATGGAGGAAATGATCCATTGTGCATAGGAGATAATGGATAGTGATAGTGAATAGTGAACAATGAATAGTGATAGTGAATAATGAACAATGAATAGTGATAGTGAACTTAAGAAAGTTAAAATTGATACTAAGTGTTTGATTTTTATTGTCTACAAGCTTATGTTAATGTGTCTTTATGGAGCCGATATATACAAGTGTAACCTAAGCCATTTCAGGTTCAGAATATCAACCAATCTCCTTCATTCTAAAGTATTAAGCTACACATTAAGTATATTTATTGTCAGGACCCCTAGCTCTAGAAGAGCACAGTTGATTACCTTTGTATAAGCAACTAAACACGAAATTTAACCAGAAGTAAACAAGTAACTAGAAATTTAGAAATAACACATAATATGAGAGACAATACCCAATTGTATTAATACTCTTCCAGAAGGAAATACAACAAAAAAGATGCCATAATCTTCTTCACACTCCTCTAGGGATTCCACACCTCTAAGGCGTAAACAATAAATCTCTTCAAGAGTTCTCTCTCTCAATCACAGTCACAACAAACAACTCAAACACAGAGTTGTTGTTCACCTCCACCAGTCAGTATCACTACTGCCAGTACCACAAAGTATACACACATACTCCAAATTTGAGTACACAACACACTCTAAGTAGATCTCCCATGAACTTGCAACAACCTGCAAACCAAACCGATCTTACTTACACATGTAGATCTCACATGATCGTTCTATATCGCAGATCAACCTGGCCTTGCACACCTGTTGACTGAGATCATACACACCAGCACCCCTGTGGATCTTCTACCAGATCTTGCTCTCCCACAGATCTACCTGATTATACACACTTGGCACTGTGGCACTATGAGGAGCTAACCTTGCTCTCTTCCCTCTGAAGGAGCTAACCTTGCTCTCTCTATCTAACACACTTTACAATACAGCCCATGGGTCTCTTAAATAGATCCCATACAAACAATAATTAGACTTCTAATTACAATAATTAGAATCACAGCTCCAAGACTAAAATTAGTCTTTACCATGCAAACTAACTATTCATCCAAAAATAAACCAGTTCTAAAGACGCATGCAAATGCATGCACACACAGGCTACCGACGTCGGTTCCCTGTCTGATCGATGTCGACCGACCAATAACCGATGTCAGTTACTGTGAACACTGAAGATGACCGACATCAGTTGCCTACAACTCAGCAACCTCCTCTTGTTTGCATCCTGGTGAAGCTTTTAGCTCCATAACCTAACAATCTCCCACTTGGAGATAAACATTTGCACCTATACCTGTACCTGTACATCATCTAATTTGTTTCCTGGCTTGTATCCCTCTTCAAGATCAATCCTAAAGACCAACCACCACACATCTTGTGGTGCTCCGCATGTCATCCAAGTAACCTGCCACATCTGAATCTACATACCCATGTAGAGAAGTCCCTGACCCTGCATAGCATGTATACCTGCTGCTGGTCCCTCTCAAATACTTGAGAACCCACGGAACTGCTCTCCAGTGCTTCTTTCCCGAATTGGCTATGAACTTGCTGACAACACCCACTATTGGGGCAACAACAGGTCTAGTACACATGTACTTAACCTCATCATGTGAATTGGGACCCTATTCTGTGAATTGTCCATACATAAGTGTGCAAACTAGTTCTGCATCCTGCATCTTGAACCTCATCACTACCTTATCCACAAAATTATCTGGAGACAAAATCAACCTGTGACCTTCCATGTCTCTAGAAAAACTCATACCAAAGAATTTCGCTGCTCCCAAATTCTTCATGACATACCACTGAACTAACTTTACCTTTAGTTTAGCAACTCCCTACATGTGTGACTCTGCAAAAAACATCCACACAACATACAGTAAAAGGATAATGTAGCTAATATTATCCAACCTGGTAAAGGAAACATAATGGTTACAATGACATTGACTAAAGCCATGCTTTGTCATACACCTGTCAAACATGTACCACTGTCTTATAGCTTTCTCAAGACCATATACCCTGGCCTTTCATCTCACGTATCCATTCTCTCTCTTCTTCAACCAAGGAATCCATTCGTCTCTCAGTGCTTTCATCCCAGCTGGCAACTCTACCAAATCTCTCATTCAGTTCTCTTCCAAAGAATTCATGCCATGCTCCCACTGTTTCCTGGATCCTACCTGCTCTGAAGTGAACAACAAGTATAAAGAAGGGGAATAACGAATTTGAGGCTTACTTACACTTTTAGTCCTCCACATGGGCGTTTGAGACTCCTTGACAGCTTGTTGTCCGCCCAAAATCTATTCTAGTGACCGATGTTAGTCACCACCCAGTCTGCATCCGATCGACGTCGATTCCATGCGACTGACCTGACTATTGACACCGGTTCCCTAACTAACATCAGTGTCTACCTGGTCAACGATGTCAGTTCCTTGATCGACATCGATAGCCACCTGCCCGACACCACCAACTTTACTTGTCTACACATGACCGACGTCAGTACCTCCTGACCGACGTTGGTAACTGTGTTTTCCTGTGAGTGATGACTTTTTACCTGCGAGCTCACCTTGGATCAAAACCCTATCCAAACTGCCCTACTCAGAGTTATTCAGTCCCTTCCGCTGATCTCTATCCATCATCTCCTCCATAAACACCAAGGCTTTCTAGTTCTTAAGTTTGTCAAACACATCTGACTTCCTCTTAAGAACATGCATCTCCTTCTTACTCATGTGACCAAACCTACAAAGCCACGTCTTCGCAATAAAAGAAGAATCAGTAATACAAGTAGGTAGATAAAGAGTACCTACTTTCTTACCACATGCTAATTTAAGTGCATCCGCTGTGAGAGTTACTGTGCATCTCTCATCACCCAACTTTTCTAAAGAAATTAGCCTCATCTTCAGAACTGGGACCTGCATGACATCCTTCAACACCCATGTGTTGGCCGTCTGTAATTTCAGCCGCACTTCACCTTTGTCAATACTTTGACAAGGCTCACCAACCCCTAAATAAATATTTTCAAAGTCTTCATGGACCTTAACATAGAAAAATACTCTATTTGGGGCTGCATGGAAAGAGGCAACAGAATCTATAAACCAAGATTCTACTTTATCCAAGGAACATACAAGAGCAACCAGTGCAATAATACCTGCAACACATGCTACTTTATTTCCTTCATGCTGATCTTCTACCAACCAACAATCTTTCTTTACTTGCTCTTTCTTTCCATAACTCCGTAATTATTCATTCTTGCTTTTGAATTCCTCCATACTTTCTTCTGCCACTGCTATACTCCCACTCAATCAGAAACCTCTGAGAGTGACCTATAATCAACAAACACTTAACAAGCTCTGACCACATGTTAGATGATCCTAGCTTTGATACCAATTTGTCAGTGGTATCAAGCTCTGAACCAGCAACCTTGGCTCTGATACCAATTTGTCAGGACCCCCAGCGCTAGAAGAGCACAGTTGATTACCTTTGTATAAGCAACTAAACACGAAATTTAACCAGAAGTAAACACGTAACTAGAAATTTAGAAATAACACAGAATATGAGAGACAATACCCAATTGTATTAATACTCTTCCAGAAGGAAATACAACAAAGAAGATGCCACAATCTTCTTCACACTCCTCTAGGGCTCCCACACCTCTAGGGCATAAACAGTAAATCTCTTCAAGAGTTCTCTCTCTCAATCACGATCACAACAAACAACTCAAACACAGAGTTGTTGTTCACCTCCACCAGTCAGTATCACTACTGCCAGTACCATAGAGTATACACACATACTCCAAATACGAGTACACAATGCACTCCAAGTAGATCTCCCATGAACTTGCAACAACCTGCAAATCAAACCGATCTTACTTACACATGTAGATCTCACCTGATCTTGCTATACCGCTGATCAACCTGGCCTTGGACACCTGCCGACCAAGATCATACACACCAGCACCCCTGTGGATCTTCTACCAGATCTTGCTCTCTCGTAGATCGACCTGATCATACACACATGGCACTGTGGCACTATGAGGAGCTAACCTTGCTCTCTTCCCTCTGAAGGAGCTAACCTTGCTCTCTCTATCTAGCACACTTTACAATACAGCCCATGGGTCTCTTAAATAGATCCCATACAAACAATAATTAGACTTCTAATTACAATAATTAGAACCGCAGTTCCAAGACTAAAATTAGTCTTTACCATGCAAACTAACTGTCCGTCCAAAAATAGACCAGTTTCGGAGACGCATGCACACACAGGCTGCCGACGTCGACTCCCTGTCTGACCGATGTCGGCCGACCAATAACTGACGTCAGTTACTGTGAACACTGAAGATGACCGACGTCGATTGATCAGACCGACGTCGGTTGCCTGCAACTCAACAACCTCCTCCTGTTTGCATCCTAGTGAAGCTTTTAGCTCCACAACCTAACATTTATTGCACATTTTTCAAGGAGCCTACACATTAATTTTATTTTTATCCTTATCATCTACTAAAGATTGAGCCTACACACTTGTACCAAAAAATGTTATTACACAGCACACAATTGCATTTGATTATCTAGGGAGAGAGGATGAAGTCATTTCTCTCATTTAAGCTGGGAACACTCACAAAGAATTAGAACCACATTGAACCATGATTCTGAGTGTGTGGGATATATATTTGCAACCTTCAAGGGGTCTAGGAGACTAACCTTGCACATATTATATATTATTGTGACATTGTGGTTAATTAGCATTACATCAAATGAGAAGTGATTCAAAGAACTATGCATCAAAACTCTACCAAGCGAAGATAGAATCCCATACATCTATAATGCTCCCAAAGCATCCTAGAAAGTTTCAGACCAAAAATCAATGTTGCCATAATTATAGTTGCTTGCAAGAATTGCCAAAAACTTACCATAATCAATTATATGATTCTAATATATCTTTTTCTATTGTAACCAATTTTATTCATTTTCAAGAACACGTTCATTTTAAACTATCCCCTAAACCCATGTGTTCATTTTAGTTATTTATATTTTTCATTTTATTGTTATTGATCACTTATAATTGTTGTACTTATCATCCCCGTTTTAACCCCCAGATAGTTGTGATTTATAATAATTTAATATATTATCCCTTATTTACCTTGTGTCCTAGATTTATCTTATTCAGTTAGTGTCGTTCACCATTGAGTCACTAGCTATTTGTTAAGACGTCTATACTATAAAAAACTATCCATTTCATTAGAAAATAAAAAATTGCTCAAAATCACTTCAAAGTACACGTTGTTAGAGACTACTATTTAATTGGAATAAAGAGCTTTCACATGGAAATAATTAATTGCAGATTCTCCAATTGGACTTCTATCTATGACCAGTTTTTCCGAGCCATTTGAACAGTCCTCTATTCTCTTTATCTTTGCTTTTATTTCTTCTAGTTTTATTTTGAGTTGTCATGCTTCATTTTTTTTGGTAAAATGTTTATGCGTTCAGGTTCCATACTAATTTAGGGCAACTGCAAAATTCACATTTTCCGTTGCAGATTTACAGATTTTTGGGGTGACTCGTAGACGATAATTTAATATTAAGATCTCTCTAATATGTCTAATTATTTTTTTTGCTTCCCCCACACGGCTACAATCATGGCTCTAAACTTATCGAGGTACAAATTGACTGGAAATTGGAAATTTTGCATCCAATTTAGGCAAAGTAGCTGCAATGACCTTGTGGGTAATTCTATTATGTAATTAGGAAGTATTTTTCTCTTAGCTACATTTCCTTTAGTATCAGGCACTGACACGTAAATGTCTTTATTAGGCTCATAAGACTTTATCCTTTTTACACTGTTATCCATGGAGAATATACAATGATGTAGGAGAACTCAAATAACATGTTGCAGAAATTGGATCATGTATTTCTCGTTAAATATTTATTTCACTATGGGATTTAGCTTATTAATTTACTAGCATATATGGACTCGGGCTTCTTGAAGGGTATTGATGATATTTGGTTAAAAGTTTAAATATGTTATTAAATTTCATATTTGTGGTGTTATTAGATGATTATATTAGAAAATGTAAGATGTCATGTAATATCTTTTGATGTAAGAGATTATGGATTGTCTAACTAATCTTTTAAAATTGAAGAAGGCATTTAGATCAACATGGTCGGAGTCTTTGATGCCTTTGGCATTCCAAAAATAATCACCTATAGTTCTTTTCTATGAATTTATATATCCTTTATATTTGAATTCACCACCTTATATCCTAAATGTATTCTCTTATTTTTATAAATATTTGTTGAGGATAAAGATTTTGGAGCACCTATTACGCATTATATATATTTCTTGTATCCTAAAAAAATGAGGTATTGTTATTTTATTTTTTATTAAGTAACAAGGGAAAAGGCTCTTACCCGAGCACAATATAGAAAGTAGTAAAAAAACCCCCAAAAGATGAGATAATACACCAACCAATCAAAGAAATCATCAAGATAAATAGGAGCTAAATAACAAAAGAGTTCCAAAGTTACAAAGATAAACCCACAGTACATTAGAACTAGGGTTTCAATAGCCAGCAAGCATTCAAAACACACTGTGACACCTAACAAAAAGAGCCAAGCTCAAATAAACTAACAAAACAATACCACAGACAACAAACACCTTAGTCCAATTATTTTAGAAAACGCTCATCAAATTGAACTAGATAAGCACTCATTGGGAAGAAGGTGATGAGAAGGCTTGTAATGTCATGGATCTCCATTTCACTTAGGCCATGTTGTCTAACCTTGATTTAGACCATCTCCACTTATGTTCTTCCTCTTACCATGTTTTCTCTCACTCCAACTAGGACCAATGGTTTAAGAATACACCATTTCAATAAGGGACAATCTGCCCCACGAGTCAAATACTTAGTGTTTGGGTCCTCTATGTCATCCAACATATTCAAGATGTCCCAATTTTCATTTGGGCAAGTCTTAAGAATTAGGCTACACAAGACAAAGCAAACAAGGAAGATGACTAGAGAGTTTTTAGATCCTCTATCACAACATTAACCTTCTTCCTACCCAAATGTTAGATATATTGTCAACATTTTTCATTTTATGTTCCAAATTCTCAAATTTAGCCAAAATCATTGTAATCATCTTAAATATTTTAGTGCTCTGAGTATTCTTTCTCTAATTTTGAAGCAAATCCAATATAAAATTACAAATAACAGGGTATGTCACCCTTACCTCCAACATCTCACAAAATATAGAATGTAGGTCCTCCATCTTCCATGCCTTCTCAGAGTCGTCCATTAATTCTAGGTTGAGAATGTCTCAAATTAACTCCAAAGCAGTAGAAGATGGATCAAACATTGAGAACATATCGACATCGTCAAGAGGCCCTTGGAGCAAATTGGTTTCCATAAAAACAACTAAGGACAAGGTTGTCCAAATGTTGATACCTTGCCCTATTTTAACCCACTCTTATGACATGTGCCTCATAATTATGCTTGCAAAAACATGATGTGGAGAGAGAGTTCACATGCCATTGAGATAACAAAATAGAAGAAGATATCTCAAAGACCTCAAGGCGCATTCGAATTTATTGATGACTAATTTATCAACTCCTAACCAAACATTAACGTCGTTGAATCCCTTAACAATGTCATTTTGGATTCTCGAAATACCTAAAATAGACGTCTCGATCACAAACTTATTAGAGAGAGTAATTGATACTCAAAAATGTATTTTCACACTATCCACTAAAATATAAACCCTAATAAATACAACCTAAAAAAATAGAGGAAACTTAAACTCAACAATATAAATAATCTTCAAAAATCCAACAAATTGTTCAAAAGGTTAGGTACAAGTCAACATTAAATCCTACATAAAAATTAAGACATTACCAATATTTTATAGATCAAAATAACGTTTAAGATTCTAACTTGAATGGTACTCTAAAAGAAGAACGATAACTTGAAATTGGAGCGACCCTTCAAATCGACGGCTAACGTAGAAATAAATCGTGGTGGATTTCTATTTTTAGCGCTAGGCTGGGTACCTACAGGCTACGAATCCGATACGTCGTGAAGGGGGCTTTTCAGGGTCCCACAACAACAGTATAAGACCCCAAAGGACCTAAAAAATCAACGAATTGACCAGCGAAGTAAGGTCCACGTGACGCCTAGGAATGATTCGCACATGGGTTATAATCAGGCGCACGTGGTATCCTAGTTTTACGGCGGTAAAAATGATGTCGATTGAAATTGCTGCAGAGGCCCTAAAAATGACGTGGAGACGCCGTACCTCTCCGAGATAACCGCCGGCAGCCCTATTTTCGCGGCACGGCTCCCTCGACTACAGGCTATGGATGTCGGCGAGAATCCATGAACGGCGCTGCAGGGCAACATAATGGCACCGACAGGGAGGTACGAGGTGGGAGGCATATCTTGAAGGGTTTTGGACCTTTCCTTTTCCCTGCAGCCTGGAGGCTAGGGTTGCAAAATGACCCCTTCCTTTCATTATTGCCCACTGAATTTTACCATATGAGGGATTTGCCTCCGTATCGGCATGTGCCTCTCTTATCATATAATCATTGTGGGGAGGCCGGGGGAAAGCTGGAAACCACCACTCACAATTTACACATTTTTGCCGGACACTGATGAGCCCCGCTTAGATGATGTCATATGGCAGGCTCATATTAGGGTTTGTTCCCGTTCGCTCATTTCTGTGTTATTGTTCCAATGGTAACTATAATAGGTGATACGAGCATTTCCTAAAAGGATCATAACATGTTGGCACCTTTTTAAAAACTAACTAAATAAAAAGTATTTTAGCAACTCACGTTTCTGTTAGGTTTGAAAATTGATTTTTAGGGTTAAATGTCTTTAGGGCAATGTGTTTAAGGTAATGTTTGTTTCTTTAACAATTATTGTTGAAAAAGAGAGGAAAAAGGACGAATTTCAAGTTGGGAAAAAAAAAAGGAAAGTGGAAATTTTAAGAGAAAATGAATGCTAGTTAGTACGTCGATCGAAGTTTTAACCTTTTTGTGATTTTAGACTCAAATGTAAATGACCTTAATAAAATAAAGGTATTAGAAACATCAAAGTTGCTAGAGAGAATTGTCGCAGCGACTCAAAATAATCAAGTAATTGGTCCCAATGAAGCTTTTGATAAAATCTAAGTAGTGATTAATATGTAATATGAGTTAACCACTTAATCAACATATATATTGTTTGGACCATGAGTTAGGCGTTTAATCATCATATATCCTACTTTAAAATGACATTTACATTTTACTTGTTTCATTCCACATTATTTTATACATGTCATTTGTCCAAACACATACAAATTAAATGCATAAATTTGGAAATCAAATACCTACACATGCAAATCATAATAAATAAAAAGCAAAACCCCCCATACCCCACCCCGCTCTCACCCACCACTGCCCACCCCAACCCACAAACACGCATATGTTGAAAAACATAGTTTTTCATACAAAATTGGGCCACATGACCCATATATATCTCATTTACATATATCACCTTCCATGAGGTGGAGAGTCCTCATCTCTACCTAAGTCTTTGTCCCTATCCCTAGCTCTACTACTAATTACTGCATTTGATGCCATTGACCTAGCTCTATTGTGTGACATATCTCTCTCACCATATGCTTTCTCTAGACACTTTTGTAACTAATATAGAGTTAACTCGATCAATGCATCATGTGCAGCATGCACTGCAATTGGCTATGAGAGTAGGGAATGTGTTATCCCTCCATGTCCACCAATTGGTGCCACAAAAATTGTTGCAATTGGTGTCATAGGTGGTTCCATGGGTGTTGTAATTGAACCCACTCCTCCTGTTCCTCTTACACCTCTAGCTCCCAAGCCTACCCTAGCTAGGTGAGCCTCTAGATTTCTTGCATCGATCCTCCACATCAAAATATCTCTACTCCTCTACCAAAAATATCACCCTAGTAAGACCATAACATCAAAAAGGTATGCAAACTCACTAGCCTTAAAATCAACCATCTCTAGTGGGCTTTCCACATCTCAGACAACTCAAGAAATTCAGTGCAAGGTCGCATCTATAATCAACCCTCATTGAGTTGACATTGCAAAAAATAAAATACGAAATTTTAAACATGGAAATAAAAAAAAATGTCTATAAAATCAACAAACATATACATAGCACATATTTACCTATGTATAGAGGAGCTGCATATACCACCAGATGTGGTGTTATTATGGCTCCTTGCACTAATCCTCTCCTGCAAATGTTCCATTTGGTATTTTTGTGTCTCTATCACCACCGACTACCAGTACTTCTAATGGAAAAATCAATGTGATTTGGGTTCTCTCCCACCATGCAATATATCTTTTACTTACCCCTACATCATCTAACTTGGGGTTAATAATAGGGGATTATGTCTCATCCATTGACACCTTTATCTCTCTGGGCCTAGGTTCTCATAGCTCACTAGGACAAATGGGGGCCCTCCTCAATCATCTCCACACTTAGCATTGGTAGTCTATCATGTCTTACCCCATACTTTCAGGTGACTATCTCTTATTGGAAACACATAAATGCACAGTGCGTATCTAGTTACCATTGACTAACCATGAACCACTCATCTCTTATGTATCCTTAAGACACCCCAGGTGCTTCTATATTGCCTCTAAATCAAATTCATTGCCTATAGTTTATTAATTACCTACATAGACATAGTAGTATCACATCCATTTGGTTTTCTCACATGTAGAGCTACCCATTGTGTAGCATATTGGACCTTAGGCCTCCATCCTAGAATTGACAACCTCGGTGGTCTGATAACATCTATATGATCATAGGCCCACACTTGTATATGGATATTGGCCACCAATCCTCCATTAATTATCTTATGTGAAAACCTATAAAGATCCTTGTATAAATTTTCTATCATACATCAACCCCAGGCATTGATAGTATCATGATCCTCCATGTCCTGGATAATAAACCTCAACCCATACACAATCACAGAACTACTAGTGTATACCATTAAAAACACTACCAAGAGAATGATTAAATATTTATGCCTTCCCTACATCACCAATTATCATGTTATCATATGATCGAGTTAACCATGTTGACCCCTTTTGAAAGACCTGATATCATATAATCCTTGTGGGTGGAAATTTGGAAACCACTTAGACACAAGCTACATAATTTTGTCAAACCCTATCAAGCCCATAATAATGAGCATCACTTAGATGATGTCATATGGTAGCTTATATGAGGGTTTGATCACTATCGCACATATTTATATTATTATCCTATAATAACCATAATAGGTAATAGGGGCATTCCTAAAAGGATCATAACATTGTTGGTACTTTTTAAAAAATTAGCTGCATGAAAAATACTAGGGACTAAGGGTTCTGACACAGTTGAAATTTGATTTTAGGGTTGAAACTTTTTAGGGCAAGGGCAAAACTTTGGAAGTGCTACTATATAGTAGCATTATTGGTAGTGTCTTGTAGTTTCTGCTCTTTCCTACAAACTGTGAACAATAATGCTTACCCTTACTGCTCCCTCATACTCTTATGTTTTGTGCCCTATTATTTAAGTATTTTTGTGTTTGTTTTTTATAAAATAAACTAATATAAATGTAAATTGTGATATAGGGTCTTAAGGCTTACCTGTGATTGGAAAGTTTGTGGACCATTGATCTAATGACATGGGGACTCCTTTTTGGCTAGGAAGGACTACTTGCACACAAGATAAAATCAAAAAATATTGATTAATAGGATATGTAAGTGACTTGCTTGGTACTAGACTAGTCCCAAGAAGTGGTACACTTCCTAATAAAGATGTCATCCCACTTTATAAGCATTCAAGAAAATAAAAATAGTAAATGAAATTACAATAATGCATGTAATGATATAGATATGAAATTGAAAATGATTTAGATTAATCTACATTTATTGCATGGAGATTAGCAAAATAAGCATTCCAATAATCTTCAAATGAATCTTCTTCTGCTTGTATTACTTGTAACTAGTTAGTAATGGCCTCTATGGTGGGGGAGAATATAATTGCACATATTCCTAATTCAAAGGAAATGTCACTCTGGTCTAATAAAAAAGGATGTCGAACTATAGGCAAATCACAAATGGTGATTATGTCATGTACAACTCTAGGCAATGTCATATACAAGTAAAAACTCAAGGTTTAAGAAACAAAGGATAAAGATTAATTCAGGGATGCTAATAAAAGCAGGTTCAAATTATAGATAGAAAAATATTTAAACAAAGATCGATGTCAATCTGTAGGATAGATGTTGATTCAGGGAACTGACATCGATTCTAGTAGTATGGACAAAGTTCTAAAAACAATAACTAAGGATTAGTTTGATGGGATTTAGGATGGCTAAGGGTGACTTAGGACAATCTAGTAATGATTAAGGAGATAAACAGGACTATAAAACAAAATTTAAAATAGACATAATTACTTAAAAAAAGTAATGTACTTACTTTCATAATGCTTCTAATCTATAATAACTACAATTTTGGTGAGCAAATTTTTGATATTTGGATGAGTATTGATGGGTTGACACAGGAGTATGGATTTTAATAAGAAAGCAATTGACTAAAATACATTCTATATAAATTCCTTCATCATTCCAGTGCAAATTAAGAGCAAAAAATTATGATCCTTTACTCAAGGGAGACTTGTGGTTAAATCTATGTCAATTCAATAGAATCGACATGATTGTGGGGATTGGTACTGATTCTTATCTAAATTTACCAAAGGCTATTGAAATGGCTTCAACCATGAGTTTAAACTGGGCCTTAAGTTTTTGAATGGATTTGGGATAGTGAGGGAGTTGTTAGGAGGTTAAAACAATTTACTTTTATTATGCTTTGGGTTGATTTAGCTAGATTTAATTGTAGGTAATTAGTTAAATAGATTACTTAAGTGAAACAATAATTAATAAAACTAATTATGTGGGGTGAGGGTAAAATATTAATTGGGTAATTACATGGGGTGAAATATGGATGAAATATGAAAGGGGACTAAGACCTAGACTAGCACAAATATTATTATGCATAATCCTAGTGCCTACATTTGCCCCTTTTTATTGAGAAGTTTGTAATAACCTATCGTGAGACAAAACCTAATAGAGTTCTAATGCCCTAGGTTTATATGAGGAGGTATCTCCCCTCAAAATGAGAGTCGATAATGGATGATGACGTGGTGACAGGTTTGAAAATAAGGTGGTAATGGATAAGGTAGATAGCAAATGAGCATTAAAGCTGCACAGATAGCAATGAAGTATAAGTGTGCACTAACAAGATGTGGGATATTCAAAAATAAATTCCCCAAGGTAAACAAGTAATGGATTTCCACGACTATGAATAAGAGGGATCAATCAAAAGCAATCAAGAGAACATCTAGTGTGATGGGGTCAAATACACTTCCTATAGATAATTGTTCTCAAGATGAGGTACACTCTCAAGATCCACAAGGGATATTCTCCTAAATGAGTGTAGGCCTATTAAAGGATATGGGAACAATAAGGGGTCTATGTCCACTAGTTGGTAATGTTATGTAACAAGCAATGGGATAGTTGTAACAAAGAAAACTTAGGTGGCCTGGGGTCAAGACTAGAGGGATGTAAAAAATTTGCAAGTAGTGCAAAGAATGAGCCAAAAGGAGATAATTGACATCAATCCATAGCGAACAATGTCGATCGCCCATAATCAATGTTGATCTTAATAGAATTGTCATCGATATTCAGGGGCTATAAATAATATGCCTAATATGTTAGGCACTCATTTATGATCAAGAACATGTGCATGAAAGTAAAGAAATTGACACCCATTTACACATCTGGGTTAAGTACGAATGATGGAGGCTAGAAAAAATGAACAGAGGAGGCAGTGACAATATCATGATGAGGTAGGCTTTAATTTATGTTAATTTTTTCAAAAAAAATTACATTTTTGGCATTTTTAGGATTTTTTTTAGAATTTTTATATTCTATTAGAATTTATTTAAATGTTGTATACTAGTACAAATTTACATAGGGATCAACGTTGAACGTTAGATGATTAATTTTGATCACTTTTTGATCATCATCAATTGACATCAATCTTGAAGGATTGGTATCAATTTTATAGGATCATCGATGCTTTAAACTAGGATAGGAAAAATTTAAGAAAGCGTAGGAATATAGGAAACAAAAGTACTAAGGTGAACCTATAATTGCAGGACTAAACTTGACTAATGATGCAAGATCGGGTACCACCACTATTAGAGTGGTTACTAGACCAGAGGAGTGACAATGATTAGAAGCAGCTAAAGGCTATTAGTTTTGGATGATTATGCCACTATCATTAGGTACATAGGGATGTGGGGCTATTAGTAGATTTGTTGGAGTGGTGGGATGTGGCTACAAGGACTTTTTGACTACCTATAGGGGAGATCACCATGATGGTAGAGGACATATACCATGTACTATAGTTACCAATATAGGGTGTAGTGATTATACCAATGGCTGAGAAGGGACATGCAACAACATTAACATGACTGTATGGAGAGGATGCACTAGACATCACATTCACTCTTAGGGGTTTTGTTTTCAAGGGCCTATACAAGGAGGATGTAGAGGGGAGGATAGTTATGATGATGATGTTGGCCATCTCCTACTATGCAGTATCAAATTTAGGGGGAGGCCAATTTCTTTGGATTTTGATCGGTGTGGTAGCAGACATGTAGGAACATCACATAGTATTTGCATGGGTTCCTACTATTATTACATAAGTGTACAGAGAGTTTTGGGGGTGAAAGACATGATGAAGGTTCAAGTTGGATGTGACTTTTATTCTATAGTTTTGGGTCTATGAGCATATTAGAGTAGTTCATCCACTTGGCACTCCATGGTATGGTGGCACCAGATAACATTCAATGTGGGATTCCTTCAGTGGAAGGAAGACCTTGTGAGACCTTTTATTGATGGATTTTTACACAAGATGGCATATTATCAACAAGTGTTAGAGGGTTTAAATTAGGGGGATGTGATTTGGAGACCATATGTGGGGTTTCCAACATGGCCTGAGGTGGAGGGAGATCTAGCTAGTAGACAACTGGATAAGTGGCTATAGGGGAGGAGAGTGGAACACCTAGATTATTTTAAATTTGAGAGGGTGAGGAGATAGTTTGGGCTCATATATGGTATCTTGAATGCACTATAATTATATAGGTAGGATGACACAAAGACTATTCCACCAGAGGCCTACTATGCAGATCCATAGGTAGGACTAGAGCAAGAGCCATCGACCATAGATGTGGATGATGCAAGATATACTTTAGCATATTCATTATGGTGGGGGGATCAGCTAGGAGAGAGGTAGGAGATAGAAGTATGACCCTGATAGGATGTAAGAGATGTGGAGATAAAGCAAGTAGGGGAGGATAATCCAACAAGGCAAATATACATGAGACTATTATAGAGCATGATGTATTGAGGGTTGATCATGATGTATTGTAGGGATAGGTGACCACATTGTATGGGATCTTGATAGAGATACAAGGGAGTCATGATTATTTATAGGTTCAGTTGGAGGTACTATAAGGGATTCATGATCAGGTAGTGTGAGATCATGATAGGTATAGGGTAGAGAGGGATAAACTAAGGAGAGGTGCTTTGGTGGTTGTAGGGCATCCAGATACAGGGGGAATAAAACCTAGAATAGGATAAGGGAGGACAATGAACCTAGATAGATACCGAGATATTATTATGGAACTCTGATATTATGAGTGTATCATGCTAGAGTGGTTATTAGAGGTACCCTGATATGCTACTTATGTATTGACACAGTCAAGATCCTCATGATGGACATAGGATGGCTCAATTAACTTAGGGAGTGTAGTGCAGGGGAGGAGTGGCAAGGATGTAGACGGGGGTGGAGGTAGGGATGGAGATAACATCCATTTGACTCGCATCCATTTTACTGATTAGTTACATTTTGTACATTGTAATGGCTAGAGAGCCATTTTGTATATTGTTATACTTTGAGACCTATGATTTTGTACTTTCATGATATATATATATATATATATATATATATATATATATATATATATATATATATATATATAGAGAGAGAGAGAGAGAGAGAGAGAGAGATTTGATTTTTGATTATGAGTTAGCAATATATGTTTTTAGATTATGCTTTATGTATTTAGATTATGCAATGTATTTTAATTTTTCCATGGTTATGGATTTATTATGTGATTTATATGATAGTAAAAAATGGGGTATTTACATTTTGCTTTATGTTTTTATGGATGATAATAATGGGATAAGTTATAGTGATTAAAGATTTTAGAATTTGATTTTTATGAGATTTGTGGTTAGATAATCAATTTAAACAATGGATAGTTTGATTAAATTTGTTTAAATTTTTAATGATTATTATAAAGAATAGAGGTTTTTATGATTCTTTATTGGCTTGGACCTTAACTAGAGATAGACAACTTGTTGCATCTGCATGCGCATCCTTTGTTTACTATTAATAATTACTTTTAACACCCCTATGTCAATTAATTTTAAGACCCCTTATAAGAGAATTAATATGGATTTGATTTTCACATGATGTAGGTCAAAGCTTAATTCATTAGGACTATAAGTCTCATCTCATATTTTTAGAGCTGTAAGGCTAACCTTAGAACCTTCCATATAGACTGCTCAATGCAGGAAATCTAAAACTTTTGAGAAAGTTGATCAATGCGAGAAACTTTCTTGGGATACTTTAGATTTATGGTATCAGAGCCTTGTTTGATTTGTAAGAATTTCTTGCTTTGACTTTTTGAGTTCTCTGCTTTGAAAAATTCTTTGGGAAAGTTTATTGCATCGAGTCCCTGGCCATTTTAAAATTTGTCATAGGCCCTTTTATCTCTACATTTTTTGTTTCTCTTATCAGAATTTTCTCGCTTACCAGACCTCAAATCTCTCCGCTATGGAATTCAAAAGAACCCAAACAACCTCCACTGTAGAAATTATCAATGAATCTGAGTTAGAAGGAACTTATGAACTCCCTTCTTTTATTCTTGAACAAATATCTGATTGTCCAGATATTGAAATTACCGAAGAAAACCTTGAAAAAGAGAATAGCTTGTACAAACCTCCAGCTATAAAAGCTTCACATGTATATAAGAAGTCTAAACTCCTAAAATCAAAGTTTGTTTATAATTCTACATATATGTCTTTTTTCAAACCTCAAATCAAATCTGTCGAGTTAACCCTTAGTTACAAGCCAAAGAAGAGTTTCCAAATAAATTTACTATCTTTGTTACCTTAACCAGAGATCAATTATATCAGGTCACATGAAGATGTGAAATTTGTACACTTTGGTCTTATCAAAATCCATATAACTCCTTTGATTCCCGGTAACATTAAACCTGTGATTTATTTAGCTTTGTGTGATCATCGCCAAGTTAGTTTTAAACATTCTTGTCAACTATCTAGTCTTGGTCGTCTGAATGATGAAGTCATATGTTTTGAATTTTGTCCTAATCTCTCTGTCGTAGTCCACAATAAGGGATGTAAAGAAGTTAAGCATGGATCTTTAGATTGTTGGGGATTATTCACCTCCATTTTTGGTCTAGATATGTTTGGTGAATTTAAGTATGCTTCTATAAATATTTCTGTTGTCTATAACATGACCAATACTAACCATCCTAAGATCTTAGAAAATCTGCCTTATGCTCAAAGACTTAGTGGTACTGTCCAACTTTAGAAAGGCCATATAGAGTCTGTAGAAATACCTTCTGATTGGAAACTTGATTGGTTGAAAAATGTTTCTCCTAGAATGAAAAGCCAAGTAACAGTACATAAAAGTGATGGTAGAAATGTGAATATACTTCCCAGATCTTTGTCTATAAATTCTTCTAATCTTTCTCCATCTAGACCATCTACTTCTTCTTCACAAAGAACTGTCAAAATAGGTCATATTCTAATAGAAGATGAATAAATTAATCAAGGAAGTGATCCAAAGGATCAATTACCCTGTACAATGATGAATCTTCCACGAGAAGATAGTCTGGAATTCTATACAGAGAACAAAGTTACTCTGTATAAAGATGGAAGATGGCCACCTCATAAAGGAATGTATAAGCAATCAGCAGGAACTATACAATACTTTTCAACTGCTTATCAAGGAGATGTTGAACCCTCAAATGAGTTCAAACAGAAAAATTATACTGCAAGGTTCAACTCACATTTCACAGAGAATTTTGATGATCTCTGTCGAGATGTCTTGTTTATTAAAGATAATATAGAGAAGATATAGAAACAAGTGTCTTCCATTGATTCTAAACTAGATGCTTTAAATGATAGTTTAGAATGGCTCTCTAAACAGTATCAACAAGCAGAATCTTCTGTCAAATAGTTAGTCTGTCCAATTACTTTCGGCTCTAATTTTAAAGCTTGTAAAAAGCAGACTAATACCACCCTTATGTAAAGAACACATGTCCAGTTACAGCCATGGTATCTTAATATTGATGATCTCCTTAATCCTTTGAAGGAAATTATTGCATGGTGTAATTCTATGAGAGTCATCACAATTAATGCACATTTAGATCCAGCTGGAACTACTTGTTTTGCTTCAAAGTTCTTTTGGGGTATTATTGACCAATGGTGGAATACTATGACTGAAGCCGAATAATATGAGTGTGTACATAATCAGTCTGATCCATTAGCAACATTATTTAATTTGTTGATCAATGAGTTTACACCTCCAGTTGCAAATAGAGAACTGGAATCTAAGAAATGGCTTCTAAAAATGGAGTTATGTGATTTAAAACAGTTTGATGCTTTTGCCAAGCAATTAAGAGAATTGGCATATGAAAGCAAGATTTTTTCCTCCACTGAGATTAAGATCAAATTTTTGCATGCCTTACCATATAATCTTATTGATAGGGTTATATCTTATATTGATCTTAAGGGACTGACAATTGAAGATCTCTCTCTCTCAGATGTGATAGATTTTTCCAAACAATAAGCAATGTGTTTAGTCTCTGAGACTAAATCTATTCAAAAGCTCACTAAGCATTAAGTCTCTCAAATTGCTCCCGCTTTTCCTGAAACAACCCCATTTGGCTGTTGGCCATTTGTACAACCTCGCAAATAGCAAAAGCAATGCTGCAAGTGACTTTCTTTCCAGCGTCACTCTTTTCCTCGTAAGCATTCCTATGCACCTCCTCACTATTTCCTCAAGAAACACCAAACTGCTCGTCCTTCATCCAAACAGCCAATTTGTTACATCTATCGCAAACCTGGCCACATAGCACCCCAATGTCACTACAAGAATCCTACAGTCAAAGCTGTCTTTACCTCTAATGTAGCAGCATGGTGGGACATTATTGATTCTAATGAAGATCTTTATTTACAGGATGACATCTATGAACCAATTCTAGATGATCTCCCTGAAGCTGATTCAGAAGACTACGATGATGCAAAAGCTCTTGAGTCATTAGCCGATGACTTGGAACAACCGCTAACCAACATGCAATGCCCATGGTATCGCTCTAGACACCATGATCACTCATAGCTACACTATGAAGCACATGGAACCTGAAGACATCTACACTGAACAATCCATTGTTCAAGATCCAAGGAGACAAAAACTAGTATGTACTAGTATTCCTCCCTTAGAAATTCCTCAACCAGCTTACTTAACCCAACTGATTAATGGAAAGTTTGCCCAGTTTATCACCTTATAAATTAATGGCAGACTAGTAGATGCTCATATTGATACAGGAGCTTCTCTCTCCTTTGCTAAATCACAACTCATCCATGATTGGAAGACATTAGATGATGCCCTAGCTTACAAGAGCTTAGATGTCTAAGGGAACAGTTTTATCGATAATAAATATAAACATCAGCAAACCCTTCAGATACAAAATAAAATCTTCCATGCTGATTTCTTTGCTTTAGATAGAATGCCTGTAGATATTCTCTTAGGCGGTGCCTTTATTGATAGATACTCTCCCTATGGTTCAACCACCAAGAGTATCATGTTCACTATAGAAAATGAAACGCTGAGAATTCCTCGCCTCATCTATGCCACTAAACAATTTCCCATTTTAATAACTCAAATACCTAAAATCATAATCCCAGCTGATATCCAAAAGATAAGAGAAAATATTAAAGCCACTATCTGTTCTGACAACCCTCAATAGTTCTGGTCAAAATCTATGCCTGAGATGGATATAAAAATCCTCAAAAGTAAACACACGAATATTGGAAAGAAGATTCCAATTTCAGCTCAGGATTATAACGATATGGAACTCTAGATCAAAGAACTGGAGGCTAATGGATTTATTGAAAAATCTACTTCCCCTTTCTGTTGTTATGCATTCATGGTTAACAAACATTCTAAGCAGAAAAGAGGAAAGAAGTGAATGGTCATTAACTATAGACCATTGAATGCTATCACACAGCCATTTCCATATTCAATTCTAGATAAAAGCTACCTATTGGAGAAAGTTGCAACATGTAAATACTTCTCACAATTTGACTGCAGCTTTTATTAGATTAGAGTCAAATAAGTTGATAGGAAAAAAATAGCATTCAGCTGCCCTTTCGGCCATTTCCAATGGACAGTGATGTCTTTCAGCTTGATGAATGCCCCAACATACTATCAAGCACATATGGATAAAATATTCCAAGGCACTTCTAACTTTTTGTGTGTATATATTGATGATATATTAATTTTCAATAATTCTCTTATTGACCATTTCACTCATCTCTCCAAATTCTTTTAGTTGGCTCAAGATGCAAGGATAGTACTTTCAGAAACAAAAATTCAGTTATGCAGAATTGAATGTAATTTTCTTGGAATGGTGATTTGAGATTCTAGACTGCAAATACAACCACACATAAAATAAAAGGTCATCAGTTTTCTAGAGAAGCTAGATAAGTCTAAGCTTCAAGCATTTTTTGGATTACTTAACTATTTAAATAGTTTTTATCCTAATTTTGGTGAAGACAGGTTCATAGTTCAAGAACTTCTCCAGAAAAAAAGCTTTTTGTTGGGATGAAAAACATACAACAACAGTACAAAAGATAAAATCTATGGTTGCTTCACTCCCAGAGCTTCATATCCCAAAATCAGATCAAATGAAGGTTTACACTGATGCCTCTGACATTGCATGGGGAGGAGTACTTGTTTGCTTACATAACTCTATTAATAACAAAATATTACAAACACTTGTTTAATTTCTGATTCTCAGGATCCTTTGAAAAGGGCAAGAGAAGAGCATACTCTTGAAACAAGGCTACTAAATTTCTAAAGCTTAGAATTTTTTTGATGTAAACTCTATAGAGAAGAAGCCTATATATAATATTTTAGGAGGTCCTGCCTAGAATCTTTGCCAAGGCGGTGTCATGTCCCATCATAATTTACAATGTAAAAGTTAATCTACAGGGAAATGCTATTAGATGAGCTAGATGATGATGATGTTTGACTTGGTGGGTCCAACATTGCTTCCACTTCAGTCAGTAAGTCATCTTCACTGATTGGATTGAAAAGACATCTTAGCTGGAACGTACTAGAAAGATGCCAGTGATGGGGTCCAGCTTCGCATGCGTGATGTCATGGAGTGATATAAAAGTAAGATTCCCACTCTAGCTATCGTCTAATGATAGTATGCATGATAGTGTTTTAATTGTGATTCTCCTCTTCATGAATACGATGTGGGCCATGTCTTGCCATCCATCGATACAGGTGTTCATTATGTGGAGATCGGATTTTAATCAGCCATGTCCATAATGGACGCTTCAATAATTCAATGAATTGATAATAAATACATTCACTATTTAACCTTTTAATATAGATGACTCCAAAATTTTGATTCTGGTTTGCCTGAATAGTGGCTGCTGAAGACATTTGTAGATCTTGTCTTGCTGCATAAGAAATCCTTATATATCTTGGATGCAACCCTTATCATAGAATTTGTTCTTGGACAAGGATGTTCATTGAAGAAAATCCTTGGTTATAGATTCTGGTTAGATTAAAACTAGGAATGGGTTGGTGCATAATTATAGCTGGAGGATTTTTGCTAAGCCAATCTATAATAATATTATCAGTACCTTTGATGTGTTCTACTGAGAAATTAAACTGATTAAAAAATGCTTGCCATCTAACATATTTACCGCGACCATCCTTCCGACCATGATCTTTTTCTTTAAAGGTCAGAAATCTAGTACAATCAGTAATTACAATAAAATGAGGCAAATGGAGAAGTTTTAACATAAACTTCTCAAGACATTTCTTTACAGCATAGATTTCTTTATCAAAAAAAATCCATTTTAGAACATCAGTACTGAAAACTCCACTAGCAAATTCGCAGATGAATTCCTTATTGTTATGTAAGCAAACAAGTACTCCTCCCCATGCAATGTTAGAGGCATCAGTGTAAACCTTCATTTGATCTGATTTTGGGATATGAAGCTCTGGGAGTGAAGCAACCATAGATTTTATCTTTTGTACTGCTGCTGTATGTTTTTCATCCCAACAGAAAGCTTTCTTTTTCTGGAGAAGTTCTTAGTTAAGTAATCCCAAAAATGCTAGGATAAAAACTATTTAAATAGTTAAGTAATCCCAAAAATGCTTGAAGCTTAGACTTATCTAACTTCTCTAGAAAATTGATGACCTTTTCTTTTA
The DNA here is from genome assembly GCA_037957365.1 of Torreya grandis. Classification (NCBI taxonomy): domain Eukaryota; kingdom Viridiplantae; phylum Streptophyta; class Pinopsida; order Cupressales; family Taxaceae; genus Torreya; species Torreya grandis. The sequence continues at coordinate 1,704,687 of JARHVA010003386.1, forward strand.
TGTGTGGTTGTATTTGCAGTCTAGAATCTCGGATCACCATTCTAAGAAAATTACATTCAGTTCTGCATAACTGAATTTTTGTTTTTGAAAGTACTATCCCTGCATCTTGAGCTAATTGAAAGAATTTGGAGAGATGAGTGAAATGGTCAGTAAGAGAATTAGTAAAAATTAATATATCATCAATATATACACATAAAAAGTTAGAAGTGCCTTGGAATATTTTATCCATATGTGCTTGATAGTATGCTGGGGCATTCATCAAGCCGAAAGGCATCACTGTCCACTGGAAATGGTCAAAAGGGCAGCTGAATGCTATTTTTTCCCTATCAACTTCTTTGACTCTAATATGATAAAAGCTAGATTTGCAGTCGAATTGGGAGAAGTATTTACATGTTGCAATTTTCTCCAATAGGTAGCTTTTATTTGGAATTGGATATGGAAATGGCTGTGTGATAGCATTCAATGGTCTATAGTTAATGACCATTCGCTTCTTTCCTCTTTTTTGTTCAGAATGTTTGTTAACCATGAATGCATAACAATAGAAAGGGGAAGTAGATTTTTTAATAAATCCATTAGCCTCCAGTTCTTTGATCTGGAGTTCCATATCATTATAATCCTAAGCTGGGATTATGATTTTAGGTATTTGAGTCATTGAACTGGGAAATTGTTTGGTGGCATAAATGAGGTGAGGAATTCTAAGCCTTTCATTTTCTATAGTGAACATGATACTCTTGGTGGTTGAACCATAGGGAGAGTATCTATCAATAAAGGCATCGCCTAAGAGAATATCTATAGGCATTCTATCTAAAGCAAAGAAATCAGCATGGAAGATTTTATTTTGTATCCAAAGGGTTTGCTTATGTTTATATTTATTACAAATAAAACTGTTCCCTTAGACATCTAAGCTCTTGTAAGCTAGGGCATCATCCAATGTCTTCCAATCATGGATGAGTTGTGATTTAGCAAAGGAGAGAGAAGCTCCTGTATCAATATGAGCATCTACTAGTCTGCCATTAATTTCTAAGGTGATAAATTGGGCAAAATTTCCATTAATCAGCTGGGTTAAGTAAGCTGGTTGTGGAATTTCTAAGGGAGAAATACTAGTACATACTAGTTTTTGTCTCCCTGGATCTTAAACAATGGATTGTTCAGTGTAGATGTCTTCAGTCTCTTGCTCTGCTTCTTCTTCTTCTTGGAGATTACTACACTCACTTGGACAATAATTTTGATCTGAGTAGAAAGAGCTTTCTACTTCTTCATCCTCTTCTTTATCTTCTGTGGGCAATAAAACATCCCACTGTGGCTCATTCTTTGTTATTTCTCTTGGGAGATCTTTGCTGGTGAACTTATTTTTTGATCCAAGAGTCACTGGGTTTGAAAGAGCTCTAAAATTACAAAGGAGGATGTTGAGGTCTTTGTAATGTTGGTGGCATTCTAGGCATTGAGGGTTGTCTCCCTTTGGATGATTATTCTCCTCTGGTGTATCCTCTTCCTCTGGGTTTTTTTGGTCATTTTGGTACTTCTTGATGATGTCTGGACTAGGTTCCATGTGCTTCATAGTGTAGCTGTGAATGATCATGGTGTCTAGGGTGATACCATGGGTGTTGCATGTTGGTTAGTGATTGTTCCAAGTCATCAGCTAATGACTCGAGAGCTTCTACATCATTGTAGTCTTCTGAATCAGCTTCAAGGAGATCATCTAGAATTGGTTCATAGATGTCATCCTGTAAATAAAAATCTTCATCAGAATCAACAATATCCCACCACGCTGTTGCATTGGAGGTAAAGACAAATTTGATTGTAGGATTCTTGCAGTGACATTGGGGTGCTATGTGGCCAGGTTTGTGATAGATGTAAAAAATTGGCTGTTTGGATGGAGGATGAGCAGTTCGGCATTTCTTGAGGAAATGGTGAGGAGGTGCATAGGAATGCTTACGAGGAAAAGAGTGATGCTAAAAAGAAAGTCACTTGCGGTGTTGCATTTGCTATTTATGAGGCTGTACAAATGGCCGACAGCCAAATGGGGCTGTTTTAAGAAAAACTGGAGCAATCTGAGAGGCTTGATGCTTAGTGAGCTTTTGAATAGATTTAGTCTCAGAGACTAAACACATTGCTTGCTGTTTGGAAAAATATATCACATCTGAGAGAGAGAGAGAGAGATCTTCAATTGTCAGTCCCTTAAGATCAATATAAGATATAACCCTATCAATAATATTATATGGTAAGGCATGCAAAAATTTGATCTTAATCTCAGTGGAGGAAAAATTCTTGCTTTCATATGCCAATTCTCTTAATTGCTTGGCAAAAGCATCAAACTGTTTTAAATCACATAACTCCATTTTTAGAAGCCATTTCTTAGATTCCAGTTCTCTATTTGCAACTAGAGGTGCAAACTCGTTGATCAACAAATTAAATAATATGGCTAATCGATCAGGTTGATTATGTACATGCTCATATTGTTCGGCTTCAGTCATAGTATTCCACCATTGGTCAATAATACCCCAAAAGAACTTTGAAGCAAAACAAGTAGTTCCAGCTGGATCTAAATGTGCGTTAATTGTGATGACTCTCATAGAATTACACCATGCAGTAATTTCCTTCAAAGTATTAAGGAGATCATCAATATTAAGATACCATGGCTGCAACTAGACATGTGTTCTTTGCATAAAGGTGGTATTAGTCTGCTTTTTACAAGCTTTAAAATTAGAGACAAAAGTAATTGGACAGATTAACTATTTGACAGAAGATTTTGCCTACTGATCCTGTTTAGAGATCCATTCTAAACTATCATCTAAAGCATCTAGTTTAGAATCAATGGAAGACACTTATTTATGTATCTTCTCAATATTATCTTTAATATACAAGACATCTCGACAGAGATCATCAAAATTCTCTGTGAAATGTGAGTTGAACCTTACTGTATAATTTTTCTATTTGAACTTATTTGAGGGTTCAACATCTCTTGATAAGTAGCTGAAAAGTATTGTATAGTTCCTACTGACTGCTTATACATTCCTTTATGAGGTGGCCATCTTCCACCTTTATATAGAGTAACTTTGTTCTCTGTATAGAATTCCAAACTATCTTGTCGTGGAAGATTCATCATTGTACATGATAATTGATCCTTTAGATCACTTCCTTGATTAATTTCTTCATATTCTATTAGAATATGACCTATTTTGATAGTTCTTTGTGAAGAAGTAGATGGTCTGGATGGAGAAAGATTAGAAGAATTTACAGACAAAGATCTGGGAAGTATATTCACAGTTCTGCCATCACTTTTATGTACTGTTGCTTGGATTTTCATTCTAGGAGAAACATTTTTCAACCAATCAAGTTTCCAATCAGAAGTTATTTCTATAGACTCTATATGGCCTTTTTAAAGTTGGACAGTACCACTAAGTCTTTGAGCATAAGGCAGATTTTCTAAGATCTTAGGATGGTTAGTATTGGTCATGCTATAGACAACATAAATATTTATAGAAGCATACTTAAATTCACCAAACATATCTAGACCAAAAAGGGAGGTGAATAATCCCAAAAATCTAAAGATCCATTCTTAACTTCTTTACATCCCTTATCATGAACTGTGACAGAGAGATTAGGACAAAATTCAAAACATATGACTTCATCATTCATACGACCAAGACTAGATAGTTGACAAGAATGTTTAAAACTAACTTGGCGACGATCACACAAAGCTAAATAAATCACAGGATTAATGTTATCGAGAATCAAAGGAGTTATATGAATTCTGATAAGACCAAAGTGTACAAATTTCACATCTTCATGTGACCTGATATAATTGATCTCTGGTTCAGGTAACAAAGATAGTAAATTTGTTTGGAAACTCTTCTTTGGCTTGTAACTAAGGGTTAACTCGATAGATTTGATTTGAGGTTTGACAAAAGACATATATGTAGAATTATAAACAAACTTTGATTTTAGGAGTTCAGAATTCTTATATACATGTGAAGCTTTTATAGCTGGAGGTTTGTACAAGCTATTCTCTTTTTCAAGGTTTTCTTTGGTAATTTCAATATCTAGACAATCAGATATTTGTTCAGGAATAAAAGAAGGGAGTTCATAAGTTCCTTCTAACTCAGATTCATTGATAATTTCTACAGTGGAGGTTGTTTGGGTTCTTTCGAATTCCATAGCGGAGAGATTTGAGGTCTGGTAAGTGAGAAAATTATGATAAGGGAAACAGAAAATGTAGAGATAAAAGGGCCTATGACAAATTTTAAAACGGCCAGGGACTCGATGCAATAAACTTTCCCAAATAATTTTTTAAATCAGAGAACTCAAAAAGTTGAATTTTCTTCAAGGATTTTGATTTTAGAGGTATACTTTTAAAAAAATGATCAATGTGGGAAGTTTTCCACTATATTTGTTACTTTAAATAACCATCATTTGAGGGAGTGATCTATTAATTTAGGATATATGTTTTCACAGTTATCCTTCAAGGGATCCATCTATGATTTTAAGTCTTTTTATGAATAGTTGTCCTCCAAGGGAATAGTCTATAATTTTTCCCTTTTACTTTTATATGTTATTTTTACCCTAAATTATTAATTTGGATTTGTAATTGTACTTCATATGACCCTACTCCTCTTGATGATTACATATCTGCTCATAGTGCATTCTATCAGTCACTATGAGTCATATTTGATCCTACTCAATCATTTGGCTTTTACCTTAGTTTTGAGCCCCTTTTTAGGTCTTTAGACATCCTGTTGGCCCTCCAAAAACCTCTCAGGGCCTCCTGAGACCTTCTTGAGCTCATTATGGATCCCATTTTGAGCCTTTCTGGCTAAGCCACAACCTAGGATGCAAGTCCTGTAGCCTAGCCTTGGTCTAGGCTACCCAATACCCCCACCTAAGTTGCGACCTAGGCCATGACCCAACTAAAACTACCCATTTCACTCCCAGCCATTGTATAATGGTAAAAAACAACTAGGTTTGGGAGGCTCTTCCTCTTGGTTGACTTATATGAGGTCCAAACATGCCTCATTATCTGACTCTTGGTCATGATTTCATTCATCCTCTTACTCTTTTATTGCCTCTAGATCCCCTAAACATCTTGGTAACCCTTCACCTCTCTTGGTCTGCTCTTGATTCCTAGGAGTTCTTCACCTTTCTTGAGCTCCTCTACTACATGATACATGGTTCTTTATCTCTCTTTATCTCTCCCCCTTAGATATTCATAGATTTAAAATTGATTACAACCTAGATTAGTTTACCTACTACTCAGTTATTCATGCCTATACTATTGCTTGCTCTTAGCTCCTTCGATTGTGTTAGGAACCCATGCTAACCCTTCTCTTTACTTTGTTAGTATATTATTTGCTATGGATGCATATGCTTTCTAAGTCATCCTATGACCATTTTGTTTTATTCCACATTCATGGGAAGTAGTAGTTACTTAGATTAGATTTAGTATATAAGTGTTGAGGCCAATGAAGGCATCCACAAATTTATTGTATTGAGTTTGCTCAAAGGAAGTTGCCCACTCAAAGTTGCATGTGATCAATATAATCCTTTTAGTGCTTTAGCTAATTATATAAATCTATTATTTCATGAATTTTCCTTAATTTATTGTAGGAGGATCCTCTCATCTAGATTAGAGCACTTTTCAGGGCCAAATTTTTTTATTCTAAAAGTCTAAACTTTGTTTTGCTAAATAATTCATTTAAGTATTTTATCAAAAAGTCTTAACTCTATTCTACTGCATAATTAATTTAAGTATTTTTTTGTATTACAATAATCTATTTCAGATCAGGGTACAAACATGTCTACATAACTATGGGAAGTGTTTGGGTGAAAGCCCTAAAACTCATTGTGAGGAGTATCATAGGAACTCTAAAGTAGCTGGCCCATTGAGAGGACCTACTAGCGAAATGGGCAATGGCCCCTTCTTGATTGAGTAGTTCCCACCTGTGAGAAAAACCAAGAGCTGTTGCTTAGGGGTAAATACATGGCCAAATTTTTTTTGGAGAGCAGTACTCACTTAGATGACATTGGTGGCTAGAGAGATATCTTTAAAACCTTAGATAGCCATTGAAACTTAGGGCCCATTTCTATCAGTTTTAGAATATTTCTAGAAAACTATAAAAGAATCAATTAGTAGAGTTTAGAAGACTCTTAGAGGACTTATATTCAGATAATTGATAGAAACTAGAAACCAAAAAATCTTCATCCTATCAGTTTTAGAAAATTATCAGTAGAGTATCAACAAACTCTTAGAGGACTTACGACTAGACATTTGACAAAAAAAAAGAAACCATAAAAAAAATTATCCATATCTCTCTATTTGTATCCTTGTTGATCCTCAAACTTTATCTAGGCCCCTGAAATTCCATTCTTCACATTTTCTTCCTTGATGTCCCATATCTCGATTCCACTCCTAATTTTTGTAAATCTCAATTTTCTCTTTTTTTTGGGTTTTGCCATAACATTTGTTTTTATCTGTTTTCCTCAAAAAAATTCCACAGTGTTCATCTCCCTTTTATGATTTTTTGTCCCTCTTTGATTATTTTTTTATTTTTTTCTATTTTCACTTCTAAAATTTCCCTTGCCTTCATCAATCATATTCCCAATATGTAAAATATTTAGTAAAATTACCTTTACCCCTTCTGATTTCACTTAAATTAAAAAATTTCCTTACTAAACATGTCTTAACCCTAGTTTTCCTATCCATTTCATATATATATATATATTATTCTGGTCATGATAGTAACCCGAACATGAGCAAAAAACATGGAGGATATAATTACTACCCTCAAGACCCAAATCAAAGATCTTGATGAAAGCATTATTGGCCTCAATCTTCAACATACCACCTTGAACAATAGACAACATCCAAAGTCCTCTTCAGACACCGTGTTATCTTCTTCCAATAATTTTCATGGGCCAAATCTTGATTTTCCTTGATTTAATGGTGTAGATCTAACAGGATGGATCTATCAGGTAGAACAATATTTTAGTCTGCATAATAATTTTGAGGCCAACAAGGTCCCACTTGCATCTTTCACTTGGAACATAAAGGCCTTCAATTGTGTCATTGGTATACCAAGGCTCATGACGAGCTCGTATGGACCAATTTTTACACCCTCATTTTTCAACGATTTGGCTCGAGTTCTTTCGATGACTTCACTAAAGCACTCAATAAACTTCAGTAACAAGAACCATGAGAAAATATCAAATAGAATTTGAAAAACTGGCCAATCACATAGAGAGATTATCTGATGAATTATTCAAGAATTACTTTGTTAGTTGACTAAAGGATGTAATTTGATCTGAGGTTAAAATGTTTTGACCCAACATGATGATGGTAGCCCTAGGGTTGGCTAAGTTGGTAGAGGACAAGTTCAACGCTTTACAAGGATTCAAATCTAAGTTTTCTCCATTCAGAAATACAACTCCATAATGATCTCAAACAATGTTAGCCCCCAGAACCAATCCTATTAAGCATTTGATTGAAGCAAAGATGTGAGCATGTAGATAACAAGGACTATGTTATAATTATGATGACAAATTCATTTGAGGGCATAGATGTGTTGAGAAAAATCTCTACCTACTAAATGCAGACTCTCCACCTGAAATTAAAGTTTTGTAAGATGCTCAGGATAAATTAGATGATCTAGAAAAAGCTTAATAAATTATGGAACCTACTTCTTAGGAAGACCAACCAGAGGTCTCTCTACATGCCTTAACAGGAGTCACCACCCCACAAACCATACAAGTTAGGGGTTACTTCAAGAAGATCCCTCCCATACTACTCATTAATTTAGGTAGCACTCATAACTTTATTGACCCTTGGATCACCAAATAGGTTGATTATTTTATCCATTCTTGCTCCAACTTTGAAGTCATGATTGCCAATAGGGGCACATTACTTTGTAAAGGGAAGTGTCACAATGTGTGTATCTCTATTAGAGATTATAAAATGTGCTTTGACATGTTTTCATTTCCATTTAGGTGGATGTGATGTTGTTTTTCAAGCCCAATGGTTATGCACACTTGGACCCATCTTATGGGATTTTTTTGACCTTTGGATGCAATTTTCAAATAATGGGCAAAAACACACATTGAAAGGCTTATAATCAAGGTCTCTCAGCATCATAAGTTCACATTATATGGAAAAAATTCTTAATAATAATTCACATGACATCATTTCCTAGCTCCATTCTATTCAAATGCAACCATCAATGGTCTCCACTACTTCTGATCTACAAACCATTCTACATAGGTATGCATGTGCCTTTGCTGAACCAGTGGGATTTCCACCTTCATGGCCAGAGGACCATTGTATTTAACTCCTTCCTAGAAGTATTCCTCCCAACATCATGCCTTACCACTTCCCATTTCAACAAAATACTGAGATCGAGATGTTCATTCGAGACTTACTAAAGCAAGGCATTATTCACCCAAGTACCAATCCATATTCTTCCCTAGTTTTCCTTGTCTAGAAAAAAAGATTGGTCATGGCACCTCCGCATTAACTTCCACACACTTAATCATATCACAATAAATGATAAGTTCACAATCCCTATTATTGATGAGCTTCTTGATGAGCTTCATGGTGCTCATTTCTTCTCCAAGTTGGATCTCCGCTCTAGATATCACTAGATCTAGCTTCATTAAGATGATATCCATAAGATAGATTTTTGCATGCATGATGTCCACTATGATTTTATAGTCATGCCCTTTGGCCTCACTAATGCTCCCTCAACATTTTAGGCATTGATGAATACAATATTTTGGCCCTACCTATGGAAATTCATTATGGTCTTCTTTGATGATATTTTCATCTATAGTAAAACATGGTCTAAGCATCTCCAACATTTGGAACTTGTAATAAAACTTATCTATGATTATCATCTCTATGCAAAACAATCCAAATGTGCTTTTGGATAGGATGAAGTGGAGTATCTTGGGCATATTTTTTCATCCCAAGGGGTTTGAATAGATCCCAAAAAAATAGCTACCATGACAAATTGGCCTCATCCTCAGATACTCAAAAGCCTCTATGGTTTTTTGGGGATGACTTGATACTATCGCATGTTTTTCAAGGATTAGAAAAAGATTGTAGCACCACTAACAACTATGTTGAAAAAGGATGATTTTACATGGACACAAACTGTTGAGTGTGTATTTGAAGAATTAAAACAAGCTATGTGTACTACACCTATTCTAGCTATGCTAGATTTTGACAAGACCATCATGATAGAGAGTGATGCTTGGAGTAATAGACTTGGTGTTTTTCTCCTCCAAGAAGGATTCCCCATTATGTTCACTAGAAAATCCCTTTTTGGAAAGAATTTAGTACTTTATACTTATGAGAAGGAAATGATGGTCATTTTGCATGCAATACATAAATAGTGGCCATAGCTATTGGGGAATCATTTTTGCATGAAGACTGATCACCAGAGTTTAAAATATTTCCTGGAATAATGGGTCTCCTCTCTATCACAACAAAAATGGGTTAGCAAACTCATGGGTTATGACTATGAGATCACTTAAAAGAAGGGCAAGGGCAATATTATGGCTGATGCTCTATCTTGCATATTTATGGACCAAGCTTCCCTTTTAGCTATTTCCATATCTATTTCAAATTGGTTAGACATTGTATAGGAGGGGTATGTAAATGAATCCTCATTATCTTAAAGCATTCAATATTTATCCTACCATTAACCCCTCTATTATACCACATTATTCTTGCGATGGTGCTTCTTTGCAATATAAGAGTCATTTGGTGCTTCCCTAGAGCATAGATCTTCAACAAGCTATATTCTATGAAATCCGTGCTTCTCCATCCATAGGGCACTCAAGGTTTCTCAAAACTTATGAATGAGCATGATGCAACTTATTTTGGAAGGGAATGAAAAAGGCAATTCAACAAATGGTGGTTGAATGTAATACTTGCCAATGTAATAAGGGTGAAACAACACTCATTCCTAGGTTACTTAAACCCTTGCCCATCCCTAATAGGATTTTTATAGATATTTATATGGATTTCATGGAGGGGCCCCTAAATCTAGAGGGAAAATAGTGATCTTGGTTGTGGTTGATAGCCTCTCCAAATATAGTCATTTTTGTGCCCTCAGCCATCCTTATACCGCCTAGTCACATAAATTTTCTTGGACTAGATTTTCCATCTTCATGGCATTCCTTCTTCCATTGTCTTAGATTGTGATTTAACCTTCACTAGCCATTTTCAGATAGAAATATTTCAATGCACTTGTACCCAACTAAAGATGAGTTTTGAGTATCATCCACAGATGGATGGCTAGACTGAAATGATCAACGAATGCTTGGAAATTTTCCTTCATTGCTTCACCTTAAAACAACATTAGTGGGAAAAGTGGATCCCTTTTGTGGAATGGTGGTACAATACCTCCTACCACACTTGAACTAAAATGACTCCATATGAAGTAATATATGGTCAAGCACCACTGATGCTCCTTCTATACACCCCCAATAGTTCACCAGTTTAAGCAATCAACACGCTTCTTTAAAATTAGGATCATATCCTCAGCACCTTATGGGACAATCTTCATATGGTATAAAATAGAATGAAACAACAGGTTGATCAACACTATTCTAACCACAATTTTTAAGTAGGTGATATGGTTTTTATTCACTTATAGCCATACAAATAATCCTCCCTAAAACTCAAAGGGTGTCATAAACTAGCTCCCAAGTTCTATGAACCATATAAGGTTCTCCAGAAGATTGGGTTGATTGTTTATATGTTAGAGCTTCCACCTTCTTCCCAAGTTTACCAAGTATTTCATGTCTCTTGTTTGAAGAAAGTTATTGGCATAAACATCAAAGTGCAAACTATTTTACCAAAACATGATAATAAATGATCCATCCTTCTTGAGCCAGAGGTGATCCTAGATAGGCACAAATGCCAACTTCACTCCCACTCCATCATAGATGTATTAATTTAGTAGCATAGAATACAACCAGAGGATGCAACATGGGAACCACTATTTTAGATTCAATACCAATTCCCACATTTGAAGGTTTGAGGATAAAGATTATTTAAGAGGGCAAAGATGTTAGGAACCTATGTTATCCCTTCTCTTTACTTTGTTAGTATATTAGTTTTTATGGATGCATATGCTTTGTAAGTCATGTTGTTAGTATTTTTTTTTATCCCACATTCATGGGAAGTAGTAGTTACTTAGATTAGACTTAGTATATAAGTAATTATTGAGGCCAATGAAGGCATCCATAAATTTATTGTATTAAGCTTTATCAAAGGAGGTTTCCCCCTCGAAGTGGCTTGTGATCAATATAATCCTTTTAGTACTTTAGCTAATTATATAAATCTATTATTTCATGCATTTTCCTTAATTTATTGCAAGAGGATCCTCTCAGGTTGGCAATGCACATGATTTAGGCATTTGTATTGGCCTTTACATCCCTTACTTGTTGATACTTCACATCTCCTAGATTGTTGACAGTGGATTGGATAGAGCTCTACACTAAAACTCAATCTTCTTTCACATTAGATCAAACTTGGACTCACAATTGGTAGAATTCTTGCATTTTATTTGAGTATGATTTGAGGGCACCTTGCTCTACAAGGTGAAAATATTTTTATATTTTAGTGTATTATATTACTAGGGTTTATATTACATGATAGGGTTAGTTTCATTCTAAACAAGAATTATAATAGGATTCTAAAATGTTATGCATTATCTCTTTCTTGAAAGTCTTTCTTACTAAAATCATCTTTCATTTCCTAGAGGTGCATGTTTCTGAATCATTTTCCTTTCTTGGTAGTGCTTACTTATTTAGATAGATTGCTTTCCTATTATATACACATTAGTTTCTTTCTTTCAGCTACTCACTTTACTGTGGTTATACCTGTTGGAGATACCTACATCCTTTGTCCACTTGATCATGCTAGCCCTAACTTGGTTTATGAGTCTGTCTATAGCTTGGTGTAAGCTAGCAAATTGGATAGCCTCTATATATCTCAAGTATCCCATAATGTACCTAAGCCTATTATCCTTCTAGGTATTTATTTAAGTACCCTAAGTACCCCCTACCAAACCCTAGTGGATCTATTTAGATTTTTAGAATTACATTCTATCACGCCCAGTGAGACCTCACATATGGTCTTATTCTAGTTCTAGCCTATTTAGAACTCTCTTTCCAATTCCCCTCTGATATCCATAAGGATTTGCTTTTAGTTGTGCTTTGTCTCTTGCCCCATTTATTTTGTTCTACTTTCATTTTATGTCCATCTCCTTGTGAGGTCCCTGGTAGTTTGTATTTTTCATTGTATCCCTAGTTGTTCTTACTTTATCACCTCTATGGATACCCTCCCACCTTTGGGACACTCTTCCCACCATGTTTAGGGTCTCAACCCTGAGTTCACTCATGAATAGACTACAATATCATTAAATGACATAGGACCCCTAGAGTCTCTAACGTGTCTTTACCTTAGGACTAAGGCTTGCTAATATCCTATATAGAATTGGATTGGCTACAACCAACAAACCTGGTCTCCTTTCCACTAGTCTGAGCTCTACTCCTGAAAGGATAACTCCCCTCGACCTCAAACCAATTTTTATTCACCTATTCATGGTGAAGATGACCCCCTTTCATGGCTAAGACCTAATGAGCTACACACAATCATTAATTATTATCACAAATGACTTCATGTGAATGATGAGCACCAATCTCCCCATAGGAGTAGGCAAAATGCTTTCTCCAAATTTAAAGATCTCACCCACTTGAGTTCAGATGCCTCAACTATTTCTCACCCAAATCCCCCACCTCTTTCTTGATGAGAGACTTTACGATAAGAACCCCCTCATGTCTATATTTAAAGACACAAGCATATAGACTTGATGAGACATCCACATCATTTGGAGTCCTCTCATCTTCCTATCCCTTCCTTTATATTCTTTGATGAGCATGTTCATTTCAACCACCACTTACAAACTAGAGACCCATGAGATGTGTATCCTAAGAATTAGTGCCCTCATGTGGATCCTCATCCTGTGATATGGAGACCTAGGTCATCATGACCTTTTTCATGGGCATATCATGTTATCTCATCATCCATATAGGGAATGCCATTTATCCCAGGGTCAATCCCCACCCCATGATTGGGAAGATTTCCATCGTGAGTATCTCTAACATGAAGAGCCACCTCAGCACCATCCCTTTTCATGATTATGGTTGTGATGAGACCTACTGGCATAGGAAACATCATGACCTCCATGATCCTCCTTAAGGAGCTCATCACCAACCCACCATCAACCATGTCTATGAGGATCTTCATAAGAATATTCTATCCCATTGGGTACATATTATTCCCCTTCTTACTTTAATCCCTAAACTACCTAAGTTTAATGAGACTCGGGATGCTAGTCCCACAGAGCATATCATGACATTTATGATGGCATGTATGGATTGGAAACATGATGAAGGCATGATGTTGAACCTCTTCACTCATTCCCTATGAGCTAAAGCTTTGGTGTGGTTATAGAATTTATTGCTAGATTCTCTTTCTAGCTTCTAATTCTTTCTAGATGAATTCTTCTAGTACTTGGATATCTCCAGACCTTTTAACCTTGGCATCCAATCACTTACCTCCATGGTGTAGGCCAAGGGTTTATATGTAGATGGCATTCAATCATCTTTACATGTATGATAAGGTTCTCGAATGATCAACTTTAAGATATGTTCACATGATCATTGAGTTAGGAGGTTCACCTTGAGGTCCTTAAGTGTGAACCCACCTCTTATGATGAATCTATTAATGAGTGTCTAAAAATTGAAGTCTTTGAGGTACATGTGGGCATTTACCCTAAGATAACCCAAAATTCATTCTCTTCTCATGATCATAACCATAATGCAATCAGTGATGGTGTTACTGATTCCCTTATCGATAAGAAGGATAAGAAAGATGGTCATAAGGTTAATGCCTTGAGTAAGAGGTTAATTAAAAAGAAGGCCCTTGAAATGAGCTTTGAAAAACCAAAGATGGTGTTCCTTTATGATGCCACCAAGTTTTGCAACTTTCATCAGATGAAGGGCCATAATGATAAGAATTATGTTTCCCAAAACTCTAGTGTCAAGGCCTTATTGACCCCTTAGAGTTCTCCAATTGTGGAACCCAACCATAAATTGAATGTGTTCAAAGAGCCTCTACTAGACCACAATAAGAAGAAAAAGAAGAAATCCAAGGTTAAGGCCTGTCATTCCTCTTCTTACTATTCTACCTCTTCTAATTCCTCTTCTCTTGCTGAACCAAAAGGGAAAGCCAAATACGAGATCAATAAGGTCATTACCACTATCGACATAACCTCTATTGGGTATGAGTGCTTTGTCCACATGCACTTAGGTTGGGCCACTGACCCCATTGGAGATGCTAGTGGTGTGAGGCCTTATACCCAATACATAAGGGTAGGGAACCCTAAAGTTAAATTTGACTTTAAATGTGACATCCCTCCCTAAGATAAAAAGTTCTTGTATTTCACCATAGAGGAGTTATAGGGCCTCTTGACTAAAATTTCCATCTAGGACCTACTTCAACTTCGCCCTGAGTAAAGGGGTTTCATCTTCGATGAGCTTGATCTCTCTCATGAGCATCTATTATGATATGATGTTGAAGTTTTGTTTAACTCTGATGTCCTTGATCACCCTCATCCTCCCATGTTGTCTTTCGACCCTACCTCATTTCCGAATCTTTGATTTTTGAAAAAAGGGTTAGGTTCCCACTCTACAGCAAGACCTATGTCAATGATTATCATGTTAAGAGATGCATCATTGATGAGGGAGTCACATTGAACATCATGCCCTTGTGTGTGTTTAATGAGCTTGGGATTAGTCAGAAGAAGAGCTTTGATTATCTCTATAACTATGTTGGTTTATATAATTATATGATTACATTGATGGGAAACATGAAGCTTTGGGTCAAGTTTATACCCAAGATAGTCATGATCAAATTTTGTGTGTTATAATTGGATCTATCATACAACATTATCCTTGGCCATCATTGGACCACTACCATGTAAGCCATTACATCAAAAACATTTTACATGGTCCAATTCATGCATGAAGGTGAGGTTCACACCTTAAAGGCTAACCTAGATCCCTAGGCATTGCTTTATGCTAGGATAAAACCCACTAGCAAGGTTTTGGATGTATCCTCATAGGGCCTTATGGATTCACACAAGGCCTCTACCTTTGAATCTTACTTTCTCAAGGTTGAGTATTTTGATCTAGCTGAGTATCAATCAATGTTCACTCCTTCATTGTATGGCATGCATTTTCCAATACCCTCTCTAGCTCTATGACACCAAGTTGTATCTTCCCTTTTTGGATTTTTTTTTCAAGGTGTCTCCATGAATTTTGAGCTTCCCCTCTTGTCACACTTCTCCCATCAGAGTATCATCTCTCTCAATGCATCTCCCATGTAGGTTGCTAGAGTTACTAAGTCTAATCTTGAGTTTTATTTCATTCATGTCATGGTACATAAACTATTCAAGGAGCAAATGGCATACATCAAGATCATGAAATCTTTTCATAAATATTTTCACCCTCTCGATCATTTAAGTTTGTATATTTTTATCTCTAATGGCCCAACTCCTGACATCCCTACCATGTATGTCATGTTTGTTGAGCCAAAATATTTAGACCAACTGCTCCATCCTGTGCCTAAGTGATTTGAGGAAGGAAATGTTATGGATATTTAAGGATCCATAGATGTCAACCTCGACACCCCTATGAGGCCAAATATTACTAAGGTCAGTGCTAACCTCATTGAAAAGGAACATGATATCTTGTTTGTCTTTTTGCATAATTTTTTTGATGTATTCACTTGGGAATAAATTGATATGTAGGGCATAAACCCTAACCATAACCTTGTTATGGATGATGAAGCACGTCCCATTCTCCAAAAACAATGATCAATGGCGGTCAAAGTCTCCCAATTAGTCAAGTCCCAAATCAAAAATTTTATTCGAGTCAATTTCATCATTATTGTTGACTATCCGTAGTGGGTTGCCAACATCATCCCTATTCTAAAAAATAATGGGGTAATTCGCATATGCATCAACTTCAAATACCTAAATTTGGCTTGCCCAAAAGATAACTTTTCTACTCTATAGCATCCCCATTAGGATCTACTTAGAATAACGTGAATTTATTTATTTATTTAAACATATTCTTTCATTAAATTTCACCATGAGAATATAATTAGTAATCCAGATAAAACTCTCTAAGTATGTTAACTATAAAATAAGCATATAACATCTCCCTGTTACTGATCACTAACATCATATAAAAAAACATAATTGAAAAAGGAAAGTAATTACAGATTTTCTAACTATGGTTGGTACATACATACAACCACTTCTATCAATGTACAATGAGTAAATAATTACATTTTATCAGGGATAATGTTTCAATAATAATAAACACAATACAAGATACAAGGCTCCACGAAGTGTGAGTTTCTTAAACTCCAATATCTGTGGCAATCTCAAGTGTAATCTATAAATATGTACTATTTTGTGGAGGGAAAGCATCATTTGAATGCTTTTCCACACCAACCATGGACCATCGATCCCCCACACAATCCTCCATTAGGGAATGGCCCTCCCTTCATCGATGAGTAGATAGTGATAGTTTAGGAATCCAAAGAGACAAGCTAGTACCCATGTGTTGTAAGATTTCTAATACATGATTTATACCATAAAGAAAGTATGTTCTAACATGATATCAAAAAAACATGTAAATCATATATATGAAATGATATTGTCTAACTAAACTTTACTTTGGCCAAAGTTTTCAATAGTTATTTATCTCTAGGATCAGTTAAATTCATACCCACCACTTGATCATATTACCCTCATCTAGCATTGGTGATTCTAGTAATCTAGTGAAGTCCATGTCACTAATTACTTAGTACTAGTAATACAAGATTTGGTTAATATCAATATAACCAATAGATTCATACATATTACTTCCTACTAGTAGGAATAAAACATGCTAAACATAGAAATAATCAAAATGCATACATTTAGTCCGTCAAATGTATGAATGAATCTCCACTATATTATTTATCATGTAGCACAATAAGCACAATTTATATCAACTCAATATAATACATATTTAGACTTTAAATTTATAACTTTCATAAGTAGATTCAATTATAATGCACTTTATGATGAACGATAATATCATATTCCATTGTTCATATATACCACTAATCAATTACAAATAACCAATTATAATAATTTTAGAGAATCAAATAATTTATAAACCAAGTTATATTTCATATGAACATCATCTTTCATTTATACATCTTGTTATATTTTTAGGAGACTATATTCATTTATCTACAGTTTACTAACCTTTGGATCCTATGACCTTTTTTTTTAATAGACAATAAAACAATAGTTATAGGTAGATGACCCAATACACCAATTTATGTTATATATCTATATGAATACCTAAGTTCATATATACATATATTTATTATATATATGTTCTTGTACATATTAACTATATTCATACTATGTTTCACATATAAGTACTCAACAATATATAAATATTGTATATAAAGGTCAACAACCATTTACAATTCTAACCAAAGACTTCATATGATTTCAACAATCATTATACCTTTCCTATACACAAAATACATTATTGATCTATTATAAGATATTAATATTCCCATATTTAATTACCAAATTGATATAGTTATGCACCACTAGAATATCTATGTTTAATAGCTAATTGATTTAGACTTAGTCAATACGGTGAAGAGTGACAACATTTCATATAAGCATCCCATACCACTTACATGAAATGCTATCTCAAATCACATAATTATCTTAGTTTCCAACTATTTAATATCATCTTAGTTTCCCTTTGTTTAAGTTTTGAATCTTGATAATTTAGCCTAACCATAATTTAATTACGACTCGAGGTTCATATTGAATCAAATAATTTAATCAATTCTTCACTTATTTTATGAAGTATTTTAATTGAGTTCTAATAATTTTATAACAATTTGATTTCAAGATATAATTCATTTTTGTTTTTCTATCAATGCCACTTTAGACATTTATTCAAACTCTTCACAAAAATAAAACATATAAAGAAAAACAATTTACCAAATAAATCAATATAAAGAAAATTAATTTACCAAATGAAATATAAATATTGATATGATTCTATTGGGAGTTAAGGATCAAGAAGGCAAAATAAATAAATAATAAAGAAAAGGGTTTAAATGAATTAATGCTCACCTAGAGAGTGGCACAACTAATGATTAATGAAGAGTCACATAAGAAATGGCACAATGGCTAAACAATAAGAAATTGTGAATAAGAGATGCCAAGAGAGTTGACTTAGGTGGAGAATTAAGTTTGGCATTTATGATAGAATTAAATAAGGTGCCTTCTCTTTTCTATTGCTAGATGAACCTTCCTAAACAAATGGCACCATAGTATGACAAGTGTATAGGAGTTCAATTAATAAATCTATTGATTATTAATGCTAACAAGGGGGGTGCAATAGTTGTAAGGTAAGAAAAGTCTAATATTTAGCAATTGTTTTCTTTCAAAAATTTTAATCATAATCCACATATTGACTAGTAGAGAGATGAAGGTATGCATCTAGATGTAGAAGACAAAACTGGAATGCCATAGCTGGGAACAATAATCTAGTTTTAATTTATTTGGGATTTAGCATACACTAGACTTCTAAATTATTGCACCATACTACTGAATCACCTCGTTTGGGCAGATGAACTATTAAAATATATTCTTATATTACATTTGTATGAGCTAAATGGTATTATTTTTCTAGAATTGCGCTAAGGTTATGATACAACATTTTTCTTAGCTAATAATTACTATTTTATTTTGTTTTGGTTTTATTTGTGATTATACAAATCTTCAAACATAGAATATAATGATATCAGGGAAGCATTTAAATCTACACATAGTTTACTATATCTATATACAAAAAAAATTTAAACAAACATCTGTCTGGGCATATATATAATATAGTTTCTTTAACAAAACTCAGGCTCTATATAAATTAAACCATCTATATAGTCCTACATATTTTAAATGCTAAGTAGACTTCAAAACAAGTAATACACATGATACACACACACACACACACACACACACACACACACACACACACACACACACACACACACACACACACACACACATTGATTTGTTTGTTCCCCAAGTCACTCAGGGTTTGAATTTATCAAAAGACACATGGTTCATACCTATATATTTCTTCATTGTTTTTAAATGATGAACACATAAATTTTTATATAAAAAATATTTGTTCCTTAATTAAACTCATATTCCACACCATATTTAATAGCATTACCTACCTCGTAAAAGCTTCCAAAATGAAATGAACCAGAAAGTCTTTTGCACGGTTTCCCCTGTCTTCTCCTCTGTATGCTGTCTCATTTTCTCCAATTTATGCTCTCTTTTCCTCCAATATGGCTCTTTATCTTTATTACTCATGCAAGCAAGCAAAAATATCCTTAGTTTTTATTTTTCTAAAAACTTCCCCAAGTCACCAAACTTTCTACTTTTCTCTAATTTGCCATTCTCCTTTAAAGCTTGCCATTTTTTCCTTTTTCCTTTTTGTGTTTTTCATATATAAATATATATCTAAATTATAATTCAATAAAATATAATTGCTTTATTTTTTTAATTTTTTAATTATTAAAAAAACATTAAAATATATTTTTATTAAATCATGATGACTTAATGATAATATGATTAATATAAAGTCAATTATATTCTTTTATTAAAAATGGTAAATCACACACTATTATACCAATCTAAATTATAAAAATGTAATTATTGTGTTATTAATATGTTATATAGATTATATAATGTATTTTATTATATATTTATATTAAGGTGTTAATCCATATAATGATATTCCTGAATATCATAAAGATAACTAGTTAACATTTTAAAGACATGAGGGTTAGTCTATATACGGTAGTACCAGATACTACTTACTCAAATTTACGTTCTTGAAAAACATTACTAATCATGAATACAATTACACAACATAAACTCACAATAAAATTATACATCCAATCTACTTATAACAACCATAATGCAATCACATAAGATTAATTACTCATAAGCATTAAACTGATCTAACACACAACTAACATGCATAAATGATTATCTAAATGCAAACAACATAAAAAATGTACTAATGTTGATAATTCAAACTATGAATTTAATGTGTAATATTTATTATGGTGTGTGCATGAGTTCAAGTCATTCCTCTATCATCCCCCAACACCTTTATCTACATCACCCTCTCCAATGTGCATGGGTTATAAATAACATCAGGGTATCAGTACATAAAAGTTTTGTGTTATGTTAACACTACATAAAAGAGTTTTAGAATCTAAAAATGATCTGGATTTTATAGTATTCAGTGATAAAATAAATAATTACTAAATATAAATAGTTTTGGAATCTAAAAATGATTTGGATTTTATAGTATTAGGTGATAAAAATGAACAATTGGATTTTATAGTTTTGGAATCCAATAGAAAGTACCATAAATAATTGAATAAATATGGGGTGGAATCGATCATGTGATACAAAGCTTGATCATGCAATATTTTTGATACAATACAAAATTGATCCGATGCAACTAGGTAAGGGCATTATGTAGTTCACAAGTGCAATGTTTTCTTTTTTAAATAGACATCAACCTCCCCACAAATTAAACTATGTAATAAAAATTCAAGATCTATACTACCAATACAAACTCAATCTAAAAACTCAATTTCTCATACACAAGGATAAAGCACCAAGCAACTGTCCCTCACATACTTTTGTAATCCCATAGTTGCTAAAAATGTCCACTTTAATACCAAATATTCGTAAAAATTAGAGTTACTCAGTAATGAGGGAGTCAAACATCTCAGAGAATAAAGAATAATTAGGCACATAATGATAAAATTATATTATTTCCTTCTTCAACTAATTTCATATGAAACTATACAAATCACTTATATAGGAGTACATAAGCTATATATGGGTATTTAGATATACTTATAAACTCTCACTTAAATAACTAACTAACTATATCAAATTCCCTCGTATAAAATTATTATTATTCATAACAATAATATACCACACAAACTTATTTACATAGTATTGTTCTAACTAATACTATTTATGTTATTAAAAACTTAATAATGTGAACACACCCTAACATATGTATGGATAAATATGAACTGAAATAAGTACCAATGTGGAGGACACATTTTCAAAACATTCCCCCACTATAATCTAGAGATGTTGAATACATGTGGATAACATGCTTCCAAAGCATGCCTCCACTGAATCTAAATAATGTGCAAATTGTATTTTGATTATGTATAACATGCCCCTAATAATATACCCCATTTTTGGGAGGAGGTGATATAGTGCCTGTTGGTTGTCTCTTTGCAAAAGGAAAATGAATGATGTGCTTGACATAATTTACTTGATATTATTTTGAGAGTATTGTGGATAATAATTTATAACATTATTTTTGGTAGTATTTGGAATCTAGTAGAATATTTGTGTAGCAAAAAAGTTAGAAATTTTTAGCAGTGTTTGGAAAATTTCCAAATTTGATAAAATATGAAGGGCTCATTGTCTAGATCCCAACACAACTTGTGGTTTCAAATTTGGATAACTGGGGCTCAAGATATGCACACTTGAAATTGGTGTGAATGAATTATGTTATGTGCATTGTAATATAAATGTGAAATCAATCTACATTTTTAAACTTTTGTGAAATTTAAGCTCACATAGTTATATTTGGTTTCAAAAGGATTTGCACTGTTTAATTCTCTGTTGGCCACTATGTAGGTTTTTGATTGCATTTATTTCTTTGGTGTATGTTAATATTTGGTAAATTATGTAATAAGTATGCTTATTTTTGAAAGGTGTGTATTATATTAGTAATAAATAAATCATTGTATGTACTGAATTATGCATGGGTATAATAAAGCTTGGCTGTAATGATCATGTGGAAATAAGACTGCAAATTATGCTTCTATAATCATTTCTAAATTATTTGTATAAATGTCCTATGAATTTATATGTATTTATTTAGGTACCAATATCTACTATGTAAGTTTATAGTCTCCCTATGTCTCTTTATGAAGGAACTGATTGACCAATGGTTCCTTGGTAGGATCAGTGTGGGAGAGGTCAAAACTAGGAAAGAGTACACTAGCAAAAGGATTTTACTAGAGGCCATCTTCTATGAAGGCCGATGGACCATGTGTTTCTCATAGGGATCAACATGGTATGTCTCAACCTTCTTAAATGAGCCCCTATAATAAGTATGTGGAATAGGTATAGACCTGTCTTTTTGATATGCAATGATTCTATAATCAGCTAACTATATAAAAGCTTTTGATCAATAGCAAAACACTCATTATCTTGATGTCCATTAATACCATGATAAGTGTGAAAGTGTTTTCCATTTACCTTCTCAAATCTATGAGGTAAGTAGTGTGAATTATGAGGGAGTGTGATCATTCATTTATCCAACAAAAATTTTAATATGTCTTGTGGTCTATCTCAATACCAATCAAACTGAAGAGGTTATCTTTGATAGTGGTATATGGTCTAACTATGGGAGATACTCTATAAGCATGCTTATTTCCTTTATTTAATACCTTTATTGTTTATTTTGTGACATATGGGGTTTGGTATGTGGAAGGATTTTGAAGTGTTTCAATATTTTTTTATAACTTGTTTATTTACTTTGGAAACAAGATTTCTACCATGTTTGAGTTTGAATGGAGAAATAGGAAACTTGGTTTGGGTATTCATTAGAGCGCACACATATTTGTGCACATCCTAATATAATATCTTGAAAGAAGTAATGGGCTTATGTAATGCTATTTATCTTAGTGGATAAAGAAGACCTTTGCTAAATATAAATTATATTTCCAAATTTGAGAGTGTATAATGTAAGGAATACAAAACATCCTTAAATTAAATAACATAATATTATATAGGCTCATTTTCTATTTGTGTTAATGTTTCAAAATGTTCCAATGGTAATTTAGGTTAGGTATAATGATGAAAATGTGATAGAAATGCATCTTCAAGTTGTTTGAAAGTTGATAATGAACCATTTGTCAAAGAATAAAACCAAACAAGATCGCCTTAGATTAAGATATAATGAAAATCTTTTAAAATTAAGCTTCCATTTTGGTCCCAATATTCAAAAGAGTGTATATATTATTGTAAATGAATAACATGATACCCATGACTGTCAAAGGAGAGAACTTAGGCATAACGAAGTTTGAAGGATAATGATATTCAAACACATCCCTAGCAATAGGTTGCTATGTCAATGTATTCTCCTCAAGAATAAATTCATGAGAATAAATTTTAAATATAAGAGTATTGAATTACTGTTGTAAATCTCCAATGGTAGTCATAATAGATAACATATCATAAGAAGAAGTTGAGGCTCTTGCTAGTGGTTGTAAAATAACATTCTATTTTAACCTTGTAGGACTTAAAACATGTAAATCATATGTTTTTAAAGGGATGAGTATTATGTTAATCTAAAATGAAAATTAGAAACAATATATTTAATTGTACTTTCCCAAAATAGCAATTGAGAAGAGAAAAGGTATTTATCTAGAAATAAATAGTTTTTTTTTTAATCAAGGAATTAAAAAAGGCTAGAGAAACAGGTAGACACCTTTCATCTTTTGACTATTTTTTTAATTTTTAATCTTGGATAGTAGTGACCATATCAAAATAATAGTGCCATGTGGCACTAGTGTCTAATTATGGCACTAGTGTCCCTTCTATAGGGACTATCTAAAACTTCTAGGGAAGCTACAGGATGTTCTAGAGATCTTGTAGGTGGTTTTGTGCCATTCAAAAACCTCTAAAACCCTAATGAATACCTACACACATGAAACAATAAATGGATCAAATGCAAAAAATAAGGGAAAATTGGGTTGTGGGATGTTACAATCATGTAGAGCATAACTCCTATTGTCTTGGCCACTACCTAAATTAACCCCAATGATATAGATCTTAGATCACATGTATTTCTCCCTTAGGGAATGTGCACCATCAACTTGCATAGTATGCTATAATGAATTTTACTTAGGCCCTTATTTGATCAAGTATGTAATGTCTAGATGTGTTGACTAAGTAGTATGAAAAGTATGAAGTTGTACTATCGATTGATTTTATATAATTATGTGCCAAAATAGTAAGTGCTAGATGTAAAATGTATTGTGAGGCTCTTTATATATAAGGACCTTTGATTTCAATATAATACCTTGTTCATTGGCTAACAAGTCATAAAAATGGTTAAAAAACATAAGAGAAGGCTCATGGAAGGGTTAAGGATCAAACACAGGAGAAAATGCCTATCAAACACTAGAGCCATAATTGGACACTAGTGTCATGTGGTGTTACTATCCTGAAAGTGGCACTAGTGTCCTAAGGTTGAAAGCAGAGCTAATACTAAACAAGACAAGCTAGGGGGCCCTAAGACTAGGAGAATGTGACTTATAACTATTGGGGGTGTTACAAATAAGTAAAATAAGACATAAGAAAGATCACAAGACTTAAATTGACCATGTAAACAAGGACAATAATCATCACTAAGACCTTCATGTGAAAGAGCAACAAAAGACATAATACTTGTGGTTGCTTAACCAAATTAGAGTGTTTAAATTTGACCCCCTTTTATTCTAGTAATGAAATGAAATGAAAGTACTAGAGTAAAATAAAAAGAGGAACCCATACATGTACTTACATGTGTGATTATGTTCTAGTCTTGGCCTAATTCTTGGCTAGAGAAGTGGATAGGCACTGGAGTGAATTATTTGAAGAGGGAACCCATGGTATGGACCTCTTATACTGAATATGAATGGTGTACTAAATTGTGAGGAACAAAAAACCCTATTTTTCCCCTTGCCTTAATATATGTATTGAATTTGAGTATGTAAACTAAATGTGTGGAGAAACAAGGCTTGCTTGTACCCACTCTGATATTTGGACTGAATTTGAGTATGTAAACTGAATGTGTTGAGAAACAAGGCTAATTTTTACCCACTCTAATATCTAGAATGAATCTGAGTATGTAAATTGAATGTGTGGAGAAACAAGGCTAGCTTGCCCCCCTTTGATATCTAGACTGAATCTGAGTATTAAACTAGGTCTAGTGAAATGTTATGGATCAATGATTGTAGATGGTCTTGTGACTCAAACTAGTGAAAACCTGGTGATGAAATTGGTGATGATACTGAGTGCAATATGATAATTTAAAAATGGGGATCAAGGATGTTTATTCTACATCATGCCCCATAATATTAATATTTGAGTAATCTAGTTGTGTATCTGAATATTTGAGTAAACTAGTATATCAGATTCAAAATTATATATCTATGTAATTGTATATGTATAGACTGTATATCTATGTGAATCTATGAATCTGAATAATTGTGTATTTAAGAACCTATGAATCTAAATATCTATATATTTGAATACCTATGTAAACTTGTGTGTCTGTATATCTGAACCTATAAATTTGAATATGTGTGTAAACCTATGTGTATATATATCTAACTATCTATGTAGACCTATGTGTCTATATATCTGAGAACCTATGAATTTGAATATATGAATACCTATGCAAACCTGTGTGTTTGTATATTTAACCATTTACGTAGACCTATGTGTCTGTATATCTGAATATCTATATAGACGTGTGTATCTAAATAGCTATATCTGAGTATACCTATGTGTCTAAATATGTATCTAAGTAGATCATATATCTATGTAGACCTTTATATCTAAATCTATATGAACCTAAGTATGTTTAAAGTAATCTATGTATATTTCCCCCCTTTTGGTAAGAGAGTAGAGACTATGGTGAGTGTCTAATCAGAAGTGGCAATGATCAATTATACTGGTCTTAAGAAGTAGGTGTGATGTTCTTTTAAGTTTGAATAGTGTATTTATTGTGATGGAGTTGATAATTAAATGTGTAATTGGATAAATGATTTGTTTATATTGAGTTTAATTATACTAATAGCATTTTTGTCAATTTGTAGAGTTGAAAGTGATTAGAAGATTGGATTAACCAATATGGGGTGTGGCACATTGATGTCAAATCCTACATGTAATAAACTATTTACAAATCAGGGTTATAGCTCTCAAGCTATCATGTTGGCAAGGGATTGGTATTAGTTGGTGAAATTGACATGTAAGGTCAACCTTAATAAGGTGGCATTTGATAAGTGTGACTTAAATAGGTCATTTGATTAGTTTGGT
Source organism: Torreya grandis (assembly GCA_037957365.1). Lineage (NCBI taxonomy): Eukaryota > Viridiplantae > Streptophyta > Pinopsida > Cupressales > Taxaceae > Torreya > Torreya grandis. The sequence goes on from JARHVA010003386.1 coordinate 1,731,065, forward strand.
AATTAATTTGGAGCATTTAAGTTGAGATAATTTTTTTGTTTGAGTTAAATAAATATGCTGAGGAGATAAGGAGCCAATTTGACGCACTACACAGAGGTGGAGGCACATATTTAGGTTGGGGAAGAGGTTATCTTGGTAAAGAACCAACTTATTTTCTATTTTTGTTATTTGTAATGCATTTTTACTATTTTTACTAAAAATATTCTAGTTTAGGGCTTGTTTGGCAAAAATGGCACGATTATCCAGCATTATTATCCTGTATGTAGTGCTAGTGTCCAGCAGGCCAAGGTTGTAATGATGATTATTGTTGATTTGTTTTTGATATGTATTGGTATTAATTGGTTTAGATTTTGCATTGTTTATCCTTGATTTGTTTGTACATTTGTAGGTTGATGCCCATATGAGGTAGTTTTGGACTTGATGGATGATGGAGACCCTACAAGGTCTACCTCTGGAATATGATGAGATGGTTGTGCTTGAGAGAGCATGTTTGAGATGTGGCAATCCTAGAGCCTATGCCTTGGGATAAACACATGATGACTAAATTATGAGAGAGATGGGATGTAGATATGCACAATTTTTTATGATTGATTGGGGAGATGACCACTAGTATAGAGGATGTGTAGAAGATATTATGATTAACTATCTCTGGATAGAGATCCATATTATAGGAGGATATAGGTGCTCAGGCCATACAATAGACTTATAGGTATTTATCTACCATGGTATTAGGTAACCATCGCATAGGAAGCTATAGTGATATATTATTGACATTGATTGTTACTACTAAGGTTCTATGACTATAAAAGTTCTTAACCATTTTTATAGCTTCATTTGTGGTTATAGATAGGAGTGAGGTGTCAATCTCCTATAAGATGCATGAGATAGTAAAAGATATGGAGGAGGATGGTACCATGCATTTATGGGGTCAAATGAGGTTAGCCCACTTGTACAAGGACCTATACCATTTCATGCAAGAGATATGAAGTGGAAGGATTGGAACATTGACACTATTACATTTTTGGGCATATGAGCACATAGTAGTGAGTAGGTTGGTGTTGCCTAGATGGGTTGGTTGGGATCATCTACATTTATTTATAGAGAGGTAAACAGAGATGGGTCACATGCCCAAGAGGAGCACTATGTAGTGTCAACATGCATTATATAGTTTGACAATAAGGGATATTATCTAGAAGCCCTATAGGGGCCATGAGGGATGGCCCAAGGATGGTACTTAACTTAGATGGATTTGGGTGAGTTTATGGATACATGACCATTAGGTAAATGTGTATGAGTAATTTTAGTATGAGCAAGTCACACAATAATTTGGTGTAGTTTAGGATGTGCCCTCAACACCAGTGATATAGTTGAGGAGTTATCAAATTCCTGTGAGGCTAAGTAGTAGTTTGAGGCCATCTACATCTGAGTTAGATCCTATTCCCTTGATAGAGTGGGATATTGAGATTGATGTACAAGATGTATATGATGTGGGAGTGAATGATGCCTACAGAACTTGGTGAAGAGATCATAGATGGACACCTCTATTTCTAAGAGGTTAGATTATCATAGAGGATGTACTAAAGGTGGATCCCCTTAGGGATGTTGATGGTAAGTTATTATAGTTTTCTTACATATTCTATGTATAATTGGTTATTTCTTTATGTGATTAAGATTTTGATGTATTTCATGGGCATGTGCAGGTTTAGGTGATGATGAGTATTGGGAGACCACCATTGATTTGATGCTCCACATATTTACATGACATATTCCTAATGATGTCATGGAGGATGGATTGCTAGAGAGAGCCTCCAATGTAGCTAATTTTCATGCCCATTTATTTGACTATGCTATAATAACTTCTACAATATATAGATGAGTGACTACAAATAGAAATGAGGCATGAGTGGAGTTTCACAAGTAGACCATGCCCACATCTGATGTTCTAGGTGGGGCTAGTAGTCAAATATTAGATGACTACATACATCTTTAGTGGGAGCATGTAAAGTGTATGGCTAAGATGGGTATGTATCATGAGAGAGAGAGTAGATGGAGTCACTAATCTAGATCACAAAGAGAGAGTGGAGCCTCCAGTTCTACCCTAGATATGTCTGAGAGTGAGAGTGAGGGATCTAGTCCTAGTCACCATGTCTGCATCATTGAGTTATGAACTATACTTGTAATAAAACTATATTTTGAGTTATATATATGGATGTTCATTGTTTAAATTGGCACTATGTATATTGGTATCTAGATCTGGTTATATTGTGTATGTTGATATGTGTTTAATTGGTTTGATTTTCTTTTATGATGATATTGATTTATTATAATTTTCAAAGTAGAGTGAATGAATTTGTATCTATTTATGAATGTTTAGGTATATGTGTAATTGATTAGGATTTTCTATTTCTTGGTATAGTTTTTTTTAGGTATTTCATAATATTTTTGTGTGTAGATCATGTGACTATCATATGCCTTATCTGAACCTAGATGGCATGGAAAGCCAATGACCATACTACTCATGATGTGTCAATGTCAACGGATACTCTGAAACTAAAATTGCATGTGATACACTACTGATGGGTAGATGTGTAGACTCTGGAACAAAGAGATTGATTGGTTGGTGTGTTGAAATTATACTCTGAGCTTTATGATCTCTTATAAATATCTTGATTGGTGTGTGAAAAACTGTGTTCTAATCTCTATAGTTATTTATGTGTAGCTTTATTGGTGTTTGAACTAATGTTATGCTCTTAGCTTTGTAGTTGTTTCCATATATCTTGATTAGTGTACAAATGAAGTTATGTTATGATATATCTATTTATTTCCATATATATTTATTAGTTTTTGAACTAATGTTGTGCTCTTAATTTTTTATTCATCTCCATATATCTTGAGTGGTGTACAAACTGAAGTTGCATTATGATCTCTATGAACTAGCCCTCATCATCTTTGTTGAAACTATGGTGCATAAAACAAATCATAATAGGTGTCTTAGGAACCACATGGCTCTTATGATGAGTAACCAATGGATCCTTAAAATGAATGTCTTGGGATAACTCTATCGTAGAAAAGTGTGATCTTGTATAGTGTGGAGAATTGTATCTTGGTGCCCCTTATGTAAATGTTATAATTCCTCAATTGACATACTGGTCAAAGTGAGCTTAGAGTGCATAACAATGATCATTGGAATGTCCATTTATCTTGTGAAAATTACAATGTGGCTTATGTGGTACTCTATGAAAATGGTGTGGAATATGATGATTACTAGGAGGAAGTGTGATCATCTCCCTATCTAATAGTGTAAGCAAGATGTCATGAGGCCCATCCTTATCTAAAAACTATATAACCCCTCAATGTGTATCTTTCATTATTATCATCATAGGAGGTGCTCTATAAATTGGATTTTTGACCTTGTTGAGTATTTTTATTTGTTTTTTCTATTCTAGTGATTTTTTAATTAGAAGTGGAGTAGGCTCTTGTACCATGTTAGATGACTGTGGCTCTAAGAGGCCTACATTTGAATTTGTCTCTAAATGTGTAACCACTAGTCCTAATTTTTTTCTAATCCTAGAGTTGTGTAACATAGATGTTTGATTGAATATGATGTATCATATATCAATTTCTATCAAATAGGGAAAATGAGACCTTTAGCAAAAGGTATTGTACCTCTAAATTTGTTGGCTAGTAGATCAATTGATGCATACATGTTTTGAATCTTAGAATGTATCCATTGATTGTTTTTGTTTGACACTAGTGTAATGAAGGCAACCTCTCATATGTAACCTAATGTCCCTTATTTTGAATGTAATGCATGATAAATACCTCTTCTAACTCATCATATGTGTGTAGTGAACCACTAGGGAGTGAATGATGAAACCACTCTATTTCCCAACCCTCTAGAGCCTAAGGAAATAACTGTAAAATAGTCAAACTATTAGTAACATGTGCCATAGCTTTCCTATAACCTCCTAAATGCAAGTATGGATATCCATGTCCATCAAACTTTGGTAATTATGGTATCTATAGTTTTCATGGTATTGTTGCATTGAAAATCCTATGTGGAATGGGATTATTATGGATGACATTGGAATCCACCCATGAGTGGTATGCTTTGCTTTCCAATGTGAGATGATGTACTTGTTATTGTAAATCACCCACTACATACATCAAGGAGATCACCTCTTGTGAAGGTATATTATCATTATCAAGGGGTTAATTTATCTTTTTAATTTTATTATTTATCTTAGCCATTGGTATATTTCATTGGAAATCTTTTGTAGGGAAGGTTAGTTTGATTTTTGTAATATTTGGAGGTGTGATAGCTAAGACCTGGTTACAGGGAAATGAGTTATCAATCTTGTTTAGGTTAGTTTGAGAAATAGGTTCTACTATAGTAAGAGAGGTTGAGGGATATCCATTGGTATCTCTTATATTTTTAATTTGTAAAGAAGCATCACATGCTAATTGAATTGAATGTACTTTATTCTCAAGTAAATGTAAATTATAAACATAAGAATAAGTGTGTGTGTGTGTTTTTTTAACATGTGACCTAGTGTTTTATTGAACAAGAGAAATAAGTAAAGTAGGATAAGAAATAATAAGTGTAGATTTTATGTCCTCTTTATCATAATCACAATAATCATCATTATCCCATGGTTCATCAAAATCAGAGTTTAATTCATTTGTATAAAGAAGAGTAGAAGAAGTATCATCCACATGCTCATTAAGAGAGAGGAGGAGAATATTTTAACTTTTTACTACTATGAAATGTGTCATCATGTGTAGGTGTAATGCAATGCATTTTTTCACTATCTATGTGTGGAATGCAAACATAAGTATCACTTTTAATTTTGGAGTCAAGGGTAGAAAAAGTAGCAATCATGTTTTCTTTTTACATATTATGACATATAGGAGAAGAGTTAGAGACATTTAAATTATCAATTTTCTGTAAATAATCATTTAATTAAGCTTGGAATGTGATAAAATAATTTCACCTATGTTAGTTTGTGCATTGCTAAAAGGTGTAATATCATTGGTGCATGTTTTCTCAAATTTAACTGAGAAGGGTAAAGATGTATTGTTCTTATCAACTTTAATAGAATCATGCAGAAGTGGCTTTCATATATTGCACTTATATTGATTTAATTTAAATAATGAGGTATAAAAATTAGTTGAAAATCTAGGATCACATTAGAACAAAGCACAACCAACAAGAGGTTATTTTGGCATTATATTGTTAGTCTAATTTTGAAGAGTAAAAGAAGAGTGAGAGGAAAGAGAAGATGATGTATAATATATATCCTCATTATCATTTTAATTATCATGCTCATATTAATCCTCATATCCATCATTATAAAAATAGTCATCATCATCATTATAAATGAAGTCATTACTCTACTATACAATTTTGAAAATTGGTCCATTCATTTTTATAGTTATGAGAGAAATTCAAGAGTTTGTCAATTGGGTGAGGGGTAGAAGACTTCTAAGATGCCATTTTAAACTTGCCAAAGAATATAATGTAAAAAAGGAATAAGAAACACACAAGAGGTAGAATTTAATCTAACATAAGTATATGTGAAATTTGAGAAATTTTGAACAAAGTGTGTAGTAGAAACTAGGATTGTAAGTGAAACTTTAATTGTTAGTAGTTATATGTATAGGGACCTAGTGCTATGTGCATTTAGGGTTTTGAAGTAGGGTTATTTTGAAAAAAAATAAATTATATTAAATATATGAAACCCTAATGTAGGATTAATTAAATTAGCAAGGTTATGCCAAAAAATTAGAAAAATAGAATTTTTTATCCCTAATTTAATACACAAAAATTGGTAGAAGGTAAACCCTATGCAAAACTAGGGTTTTAAGAAATATTCAAAGTAAGTCGGGTTTACCAAATGTTTTAACTTTTTAGGACTTAACACATGTAAATATTATGTTATTAAAGGGCTTAGCTTTATGTTAATCTAGAGTGAAAATTGGAAATGATAGATTTAATTGAACTTTCCCAAAATATCAAGTGAGAAGAGAAAAGGTATTTATCTAGGAAAAATAGACTTTTTTGTGGATCAAAGAACTAAAATAGGCTAAACAAATAGGCAGACAACTTTTTTCTTCTGAATGTTTATTGAAATTTGGTCTTGAATAGTAGCCCCCATATCAGGATAGTAGCATAATGTAGTATTAGTGTCTAATTGTGGTGCTAGTGTCCCTTATGTAGGGACTATCTAAAACTTTAAGGGAACTTGCAAGAGGTTTTATAGATTTTATAGGTGGTGTTGTGTCATATGAAGGCTCACCTATGTCACTATTTTAGTTGAATCTCTTATAAAACCCTAATGAATACCTGTACACATGAAATAATAAACTGATCAAAAGCAAAAAAGAAGGGAAAAACTAGTTTGGGTAAGTGCACAGAGTTGGGGGATAATTTCGTGGACATTTTCCATAACATGATCACATTATTGTAAAATTAATAACATAATTATGTTATTATAAAAATAATAACATGATCATGTTACTATTGTTTTGCACATTAAATAAGTGAACATGTAGATAGATGGAATCTTGGTTAATAGATAACATGATCACATTATTGTAAAAGTAATAACGTGATCATGTTCTTATAATTTTTCACATAAAATCATGTGGACATGCACATGAAGCCAACTTTGGCTAGAAGCTTATATTTGCTACTCTAAATTTCAAGTATAAGGATTTATTTCCTTATACTTTAAATTTATTTTAGTAAATATAAGAAATTAGGCTCACTCTGCATCTAATAGAGTTGGTCTCATAGTTACATGACTTATGATGTGGAAAATAGTTTTTCAAATTCTAATTTGGTCAGTACTTATTCATTTTTAGGGTTTAAGTATTAAACCTAGGGATTTCAAGAAATAATTTTTGTAATTTATGTCCATTTTTGGTAAACATATAGTCATTTTTTAGGTTTTTTTGCCTTTCAAATTGATTCCTAACATTTATAGGAGTCCTGGGTTTGTCAAAATTAAAGTTTTTAAACCACTTACATTGATATTGATGTAAAGTGGTGGATTAGGGTATCATAGGTCGCATTGATGACCTACACATATCAAATGACCACTTTGTGTTAATTTCAATTATTCATCATCCCTCCCTCATCCCTGATCACTTATTACTCATGCCTCATCACCCCTAATCACTCTCTCATCATTCCTCATTATCCCTAATCTTTCCTTCATTGACCCTAATTGTAGTAATCTCTAATCACTCCCTCATCATCCTTGATTACTCCCTCATTGACCCTCACTATCCCTCATAATCCCTAATCACTCATTCCTTATCCCTCATTGTCCCTCATCACTCTCTCATCAACCCTCACCATCCCTCATCATCTTTAATCACTCCCTCATCAACCCTCACCATCCCTCATCATCTTTAATCACTCCATGATCCCTAATAACTCCATAATTGGATCTCACCATCCCTCATCATCCTTAATCACTCTCTCATCATCCCTAATCACCACTTTATCATCCCTAATCACTCCATCCCCATCCCTTGTCATCCTTAATCACTCCCTTATTGAACCTCACCATTCCTCATCATTTATAATCACTCCCTCATCATCCCTAATCATGACCTCATTGAACCTCACCATCCCTCACCATCCCTAATCACCATTTCATCATACCTTATTATATCTAATCACTCATTCTTCATCCCTCATCACCCCTAATCACTCCCTCATTAACCCTCAACATCCCTCATCATCCCTAATCACTCCTTCATCCTCCCTAATCACTCCATCATTGACCCTCACCATCCCTCATCATCCCTATTGACTCCCTCATCATCTCTACTCAATTACTCCTCATATTTAATCAATCCATCCACTAACTTGATGGTGGTATTTTTTTGGGGTTTAACAATAATAGGATCTATAAGTGGAGAGTTGAGTGCTAGCATAAAATTTATGACATAGTGATCAAAATGATGTGGAGGCAAATTTGAAACATAAATATTTAACACCTATGAAAAAATATGGGTCTATTATAAATGATGTATTTCATAATTGAAAATTTTCTAAAAAAGAGAAGCAAGTAAAATTATCATAGCACTAAAAATGGGTAATAAATACATGAGGATCACCAAGCTATGTGATTTCCTAAAACCAATCAATTATTTTCCATATGAAGACATTTTATGATCCAAATAATTACATTGAAGGCCTTCTATTTGTATGTCATATTGATTGAGTCATCAAACCAGAGAGTGGAAAATAATTTTCAAATTATTAGAACAAGTAGTCCAAGATTGGAAAGTGGTGCTTAGTTCATAACTTCAATATTGAATCCAATGAAGAGTGTCACACCATGATCTCTCTACTTGCACATCTTGAGGAGTGGGTATAAGTTATATAACATTATAAAAAGGTAAGTAGATAATAGATTATGAACCCAATGATATGGTTGGTACTAAAAATATCTCTACTTCCCCTAACAAGAAATTATATGAATTAAAAATATTATTTCATTAACAAATGTAGATCAATGGTGAGCCAATACACTTCATCATTTCTAATGGAAGTCAGAATAATTTAAATTTTCCTAAAGCATATTTTTAAAAATTGAACTTGAAATTTATACATCATCCATAACCATACGCTAGTGTATGGTCTAGTATAGGCCTTGAGAAAAGATCACCTAGTAGTGTCACTTGGTGTACAAAATCAAACTTTTTAAAGATGCAATCCTAGGTGACATGTCACCATTAGAGGTGTTTGATGTTTTACATGTGGTCAACCATATATACACCATTTAAATTTAGTCTATGAATTAAATCCTTTAAATGTTTTGATAGATTATCATGATTTGAAATATCATATATCATAGTTATTTCATAAGCTTTCAGTCATCAGTCCCAGGAAGTGAAAGAATCTTCTCAGTTTTAGTAAGAAGTATACTCTTGATGTTAAGAAGTAAATGTAATAAAATCCTTATGTCACCATATCATAGTGTGGTTTATCCAACAATAACAAAGACAAAATAAATGAACCATAAACTAGATGAATAAAAGGATATATTTTAGTCACCTAAATAAGTTCCTACATACTATACACTAAACAATGCTATTAATTTGATCCCTTAACTACCTCTACCTCAAACCTCTTTATACAACATATCATTTATAGAGAATGAATAGATCAAGTGGTAGATCCATGAAATCATAGATAATGGACACATCATGCCCAAATCATTGCCTTGCAGAAGCCCAATTGTGCTTGTGCCAAAGTTGTGAATCAATTAAAAAAATATTAATAAGATTAAATTGAAGAAATATTATCCTCATCTAAATATTAAGGCATTTTTCTGCCATATCCATGGTGTATAATTCCTTTCCAAAATTGATCTTAAGTTTTGGTATCATCATATTTATGTTGAACCTCTAGACATTTGGAATATAGTCTTAAAAAAAAGGAAGGATTGATTGACTAGTTGGTTATGCCTTATAGGTTAACTCATGTACATAATTCATTCATTAATATTTTGAATTACATCTTCAAGCCCTTTATCTATGTCATTTTTTATCTACTTTGATGACATATTAATCTTTAAAAAACATGGGATGAACATCAACACCATGCTGAACTAGTGTTTCACATTTTGCAGAAACATATTTTTATGATAACATGAATAAATATTCATTTTTCATGCAAGAGATAAAATATTTGGGATACATTACCCACACAAGGAGTGCAAATACAAACCTAATCTAGATTCAAGTCATACAGGAATGGGAAACATCAAATAACTTTGCATTTGATTCAAATCTTCTCAGAATTAGAAAATTATCAAGAGATTTGTGTTTAATTTTTATCTTTTGAACCAAGCTACCAAAGGTGGAACCAAATAAAGTTTCATCTAGTCAGATGCAAAACAAAGATAATCTGATGAACTAAAATTTAGACTATATTTTGTGTTATTACTTATGTCTCTTGATTATAAATTCAAAAGATCATCCAATTCATTCAGTAATAAAATTGACTATCACAAATGGGTATTGACAACACAAGTCCTAGAAAATAGTTAATTTATATTATAATGGATTACACAACATATGATTGGAATCAAATATATCTTTAGAGTATATACTTACATCGAATGATAAGGGAATGATTAGGGATGGTGAGGGTCAATGATGGAGTGATGAGGGATGGTGATAGATGGTGAGGGTTAATAAGGGAGTGATTAGAGATGAATAAATATTGATTAGGGATTATGAGGGATGAGGAGGGCGTGATTAGGGATGGTGAGGGATGAGGAAAGATTGATTATGGATTATGAGGGATGAGGAGGGAGTGACTAGGGATGATGAGGGATGATGATAGTCAATGAAGGAGTGATTAGGGATTATCAACCTGAATGATTAGAGATGATGAGAGATAATGAAGCTCAATGAGGGAGTGACTAGGGATGAGGAGGGAGTAAATAGGGATGATAAAGAGATTAGGGATGATGAGGGATGAGGAAAGAGTGACTATGGATGATTAAGGATGGGGAGTGAGTGATTAATGATGATGAGGGATAGTGAGGGTCAATGGAGGAGTAATTATGGGTGATAAGGGAGTGATTAGAGATGATAAGGGATAGTGAGGGTTAATGAGGGAGTGATTAAGGACACTCATTAATAATGAGAGAGTGATTAAGGGTAATGAGGGATGAGTAAGAAGTGATCAAGGATGAGGGAGGGATGATGAATAAGTGAAATTAACATAAAGTGGTCATTTGATATGTGCAGGTCATCAATATGACCTACACTACCCTAATCACACCACTTTGGATCAAGTTCAAAGTGATTAGTTTTCAAACTTCAATTGTGACAAACTTGGGACTCCTATAAATGATAGGAATCAATCCAAAAGGCACAAAAACCTAAAAAATGGCTATATGTTTATCAAAAATGGATATTAATTACAAAAGTTATGTACTAAAATCCCTAAGTTTACTACTTAGACCCTGAAAATGCCTAAGTACTGACCAGATTGGATTTTGAAAAACTATTTTCCACATCATAAGGTGTGTAACTGTGAGACCAAATCTATCAGATGTAAATTGACCTTAATTTATTATATTTAATAAAATAAATTTAAAGTACAAGTTTATATTTATATTGTTACATTTACCTTATACATAACATTTAGAGTAGTGAATATAAGCTTCTAGTCAAGGTTGGATTCATGTGCATGTCAACATGCTTTTATGTGCAAAATTATAGGAACACGATCACGTTATTGTTTTTATAATAACATGATAATGTTATCTATTAACCAAGATTCACTCTATCTACATGTTCACTACTTTAATTTGTAAAACAACATTTATGCGATCACATTATTGAGTTTATAATAACATGATCATGTTATCTATTAAAATGATCATGTTATACATTAATGTGATCATTCTATTTGAATTTGAATTTAAATTCAATGCCTTTTAGCTTAGGAATGGCTTGGATTCCTGAGCCAAAGGCTTGGACCTATCAATCTACAACTGAGTTTGAGAGTTATGATTAAAAAAATAATAAAATTCAACTTCAATCATCAAATACACTATGAATTTCAATGTTAAAATTAAAAAACCTAATACCATCATGACGATCATGCTCTCCTCTTTCCAAAAATATGATTTTTATAATTTTTGGACTAATTTAAGGTTTCAAACTATGTTGATTTCTAACTATACATTTTTTAGGCCACTACATGCCACAAACATATATGCTTATACATGTTCATGTAATTTGTATTTCATTGATCCAAGTGCAAAAAAAGGTATGTGGTCACAAACTAGGCTAAATTATACTTACATTAAAAAAAACTATTTTTTTTATATTTTTGGGGTAGTTAGGTGCGTCGCACGGATGGCTATCCATATTTTTGTTAGTTTTCAAGATCTATTTACTTACAAAATTCATTAAAAAAAAGTATTCATTGAAAATATATAAAAAACTATAGGTCACAAACTATAAGATATTATCTAAATTTTCACCTAAGTGTTTCAAAAAATATTAAACATTGCTAAAAAATGGTGTACTGCATGACTGTTTGTATACTCTATTTTATTAAAAAAATAGGAGTTCCTCTTCAGATTTTAGACTCAAAATTATATATTTCATGTTCTTACACCATCTTTTATACGTCAGTAGACGCCTCCGTTGTCCACACTTTAACAGCTTGATTGGAAGAAACCTGCGATAGTAGGCAGGGGCCGAATGGCTACGGCCTCTATCGCAGGTTTCTTCTAATCAAGCTGTTAAAGTGTGGACAACGGAGGCGTCTACTGACGTATAAAAGATTGGTATCAGAGCCATTCAGATCTAAGCTACTTTTAAGTTGTGAATCATTTTTCCTATTTTCGTGGATCGATCTTTTGAGTTCTTTGCTTTGAAAATTTCTTTGGGAAAGATATTGCATCGAGTCACAGGCCGTTATTCAAATTGTCATAGGCCACTTTTATCTCTGCATTCCTTTATTCCCTTACCAGAAATTTCTCGCTTACCAGAACCCAAATCTCCCCACAATGGAATTTGGAAAAGCACCATCCACATCTACCATAGAAATTATGAATGAATCTGAGTTCGAAGGCATGCATGAACTCCCTCCATTTGTCCCAGATCAAAAATCAGACTGTCCCGATATTGATATTACTGAAGAAAATCTTGAGCAAGAAACTAGCTTGTTTAAACCTCCAGCTATTAAGGCTTCCCATGTGTATAAAAAGTCTGAGTTAGTTAAGTCTAATTTTTTGTATACTTCTACTTATTTATCTTTTGTAAATCCTAGAATCAAGTCTGTAGAGTTAACCCTCTGTTACAAACCCAAGAAAACTTATCAAACAAATTTACTCTCTCTGTTACCTGAGCAAGAAATCAACCAGTAGGAACTATGCAGTATTTTGCAGCTGCATACAAGAACCCCTCTAATGAGTTCAAGCAAAGGAACTACACTGCGAGATTTAATTCTCATCTTATGGAAAATTTTGATAATCTGTGTAGAGATATTTTGTCCATTAAGGATACTGTAAATACTATAGAGAAAAAAGTATCTTCCATTGATACTAAAATTGATTTTTTAGATGATAGTCTTAGTTGGCTGTCAAAAGAAGACCAAAAGGCAGAATCATCCTCAAAGCCTCTCTGTTTAGTTTCCTTTGGTCCCAATTTCAAAACTGTAAAAAGATCACCTAGTCATACCCTTATGCAAAGAACCCATATACATTTGCAGCCTTGGTATTTAAACATAGATGACCTGCTAAATCCCTTGAATGAAATCACTGCCTGGTGCAATACCATGCGTGTCTTATCTATTCAGGCCCATCTTGACCAAGCCGACAGCTCTTGCTTTGTAACAAAATTTTTATGGGGTGTCACTAGTTTATGGTGGCAGTCAATGACTGAACCACAATAGTTTAAACGTGTACATAATCAGCCAGATTCTTTAGCAGCATTATTTTTATTATTAATTAATGAGTTTGCACCTCCAGTTGGCAATAGAGAACTGGAATCCAAGAAATGGTTGCTGAAGATGGAGCTCTGCGATTTGAAGCAATTTGACGCCTTTGCCAAACAATTTTGGCAATTAGCTTATGAAAGCAGATGTTATGCTTCTACTAAAATTAAGTTAAAATTTTTGCATGCTATGCCTTATAATTTGATTGACATAGTACTGTCTTATATTGGCCTCAAAGGACTCATGATCGAAGATCTTGCCCTTTCTGATGTCATGGACTTCGCCAAGCAGCAAATCATGACTTTAGTCTTTGAGACTAAGTCTATGCAAAAGTTCAGTAAGCATCAAGCATCTCAAATTGCTCCAGTGTTTCCAGAAACAGCCCCATTTGGTTGTCGACCATTTGTACAACCTCGTCGCCAACAAAAGCAGCGCAAAAAACATGTCTCCTTTCGACGCCGCTCTTTCCCTAAAAAGCATTCCTATGCTCCTCCTCATCATTTTCTCAAGAAATGACGCAATGCTCGTCCTTCTAAGCAGCCGATTTGCTACATTTGTCACAAACCTGGCCACATTGCTCCCAATTGCTCTTGCAAAAACCCTGCTGTTAAAGCTATTTTTTCCTCCAATGCAGCAGCGTGGTGGGATATTGTAGATGTCAATGAAGATCTCTATCTTCAAGACGATATTTATGAACCAACACTTGAAGATCTTCCAGATGAAGCATTCGATGATGAAGAAGATGCAACAGCTCTTGAATCACTTGCAGACGAGTTGGAACAACCAATGACTAATATGCAATGTGGTACAAGACATTATAGACCTAGAGAAAATGACTGGTCTATCCAGTCTAATGAATCATACGGAGCCTGGTCACACCATCACCATGAAGTACCTGAGCGACCAGAAAAGCCAAGAAGCAGAGGATACTCCAGAGGAGAATCATCTAGAGGGAGACAGCCCTCTATGCCGAGACAACCTCCCACAATGCACAGACAAGATCATCCTCATGTGCAATATCCAAGCTCTTTCAAGCCAAGCGACTCCTGGATAAAGAATAAGTTCACCAGTAGAGAGCCGCTGAAAGAAATATGAGAGCCAATATGAGAACAAATCCTACCAACTGAAGAACTTGTTTTAGCAGCAGATCCAAGGTGGGATTGTGATAATGAAGAGGATGAAGTCGGCAGTATGTTTTACTCCGACCAAGATTACTGTCCTGGTGAATGTAGTAATCTCCAAGAAGAAGAAGCTGAACTAGAAGAAGAAGAAGTCTACCCTGAACCAGCAATTGTTCAGGATCCAAGAAAGCAAAAATTGGTATGTACCAGTATTCCTTCCTTAGAACTACCACAGCCTGTCTATCTCAACCATTTAATTAATGGTAGATTTGCACAATTCTTTACACTAGAAATAAATGGCAGACTGGTAGATGCACAAGTAGACACTGGTGCTTCTCTCTCATTTGCTAAACCACAACTCATCAAGTGTCTTCTAGTCATTGATGAGTTGTGGTTTAGCAAATGAGAGAGACGCACCAGTGTATAAAAGATTGGTATCAGAGCCATTCAGATCTAAGCTACTGTAAGTTGTGAATCATTTTTCCTATTTTCGTGGATCAATCTTTTGAGTTCTCTGCTTTGAAAATTTCTTTGGGAAAGATATTGCATTGAGTCACAAGATGTTATTCAAATTGTCATAGGCCACTTTTATCTCTGCATTCCTTTATTCCCTTACCAATTTTTTTTCGCTTACCAGAACCCAAATCTCTCCACAATGGAATTCGAAAAAGCACCATCCACATCTACCGTAGAAATTATGAATGAATCTGAGTTCGAAGGCATGTATGAACTCCCTCCATTTGTCCCAGATCAAATGTCGGACTATCTCGATATTGATATTACTGAAGAAAATCTTGAGCAAGAAACTAGCTTGTTTAAACCTCCGGCTATTAAGGCTTCCCATGTGTATAAAAAGTCTGAGTTAGTTAAGTCTAAGTTTTTGTATACTTCTACTTATTTATCTTTTGTAAAGCCTAGAATCAAGTCTGTAGAGTTAACCCTCTGTTACAAACCCAAGAAAACTTATCAAACAAATTTACTCTCTCTATTACCTGAGCAAGAAATTAACTATATTAGGTCACATGAAGATGTCAAATTTGTTCATTTTGGTTTGATCAGAATTCATATTAGACCCTTGATTCCTAGTAATATTAAACCTGTTTTATATCTAGCTTTGTGTGATCGCCGCCAAGTTAGCTTTAAACATTCTTGTCAATTATCCAGCCTTGGCCGCTTAAATGATGATACTATTTGTTTTGAGTTTTGTCCCAACCTCTCTGTCGCAGTCCGCAATAAAGGTTGTAAAGAAGTTAAACATGGATCTTTAGATTGTTGGGGACTGTTTACCTCATTGTTTGGTCTAGATATGTTTGGAGAATTCAAATATGCATCTATTAACATATTTGTTGTCTATAGTATGACCAACACGAACCACCCCAAAATCCTTGAGAACCTGCCCTATGCCAGAAGGCTCAGTGGAACTGTACAACTGCAAAAAGGTCATATTGAAGCAGTTGAAATCCCCCATGAATGGAAACTTGACTGGTTAAAAAATGTTTCTCCTAGGATGAAAAGTCAAGCTACAATTCACCATAGTGATGGCAGATCTATAAATATATTACCAAGATCCCTGTCTGTAAATTCCCATCTCTCTCCTACAAGACCATCTACGTCTTCTTCCCGTAGATCTGTCAAAACTGGTCATATTTTGATCGAAGATGAAGAAGTAAATCAAGGCAATGATTTACCAGGTACTCTCATGAGTCTTCCAAGAGAAGACAGCATATAATTCTACACAGAAGATACTACTACTCTATATAGAGGTGGAAGATGGCCGCCGCAAAAAGGTGTCCATAAGCAACCAGCAGGAACTATGCAGTATTTTGCAGCTGCATACAAGAACCCCTCTAATGAGTTCAAGCAAAGGAACTAAATTGCGATATTTAATTCTCATCTTATGGAAAATTTTGATGATCTGTGTAGAGATATTTTGTCCATTAAGGATACTGCAAATACTATAGAGAAAAAAGTATCTTCCATTGATACTAAAATTGATTTGTTAGATGATAGTCTTAGTTGGCTGTCAAAAGAAGACCAAAAGGCAGAATCATCCTCAAAGCCTCTCTGTTCAGTTTCCTTTGGTCCCAATTTCAAAACTGTAAAAAGATCATCTAGTCATACCCTTATGCAAAGAACCCATATACATTTGCAGCCTTGGTATTTAAACATAGATGACCTACTAAATCCCTTGAATGAAATCACTGCCTGGTGCAATACCATGCGTGTCTTATCTATTCAGGCCCATCTTGACCAAGCCGGCAGCTCTTGCTTTGCAACAAAATTTTTATGGGGTGTCACTAGTTTATGGTGGCATTCAATGACTGAACCACAACAGTTTGAACATGTACATAATCAGCCAGATTCTTTAGCAGCATTATTTTTATTATTAATTAATGAGTTTGCACCTCTAGTTGGCAATAGAGAACTGGAATCCAAGAAATGGTTACTGAAGATGGAGCTCTGCGATTTGAAGCAGTTTGACGCCTTTGCCAAACAATTCTGGCAATTAGCTTATGAAAGCAGATGTTATGCTTCTACTGAAATTAAGTTAAAATTTTTGCATGCTATGCCTTATAATTTGATTGATAGAGTACTGTCTTATATTGACCTCAAAGGACTCACGATCAAAGATCTTGCCCTTTCTGATGTCATGGACTTCGCCAAGCAGCAAATCATGACTTTAGTCTCTGAGACTAAGTCTATGCAAAAACTCAGTAAGCATCAAGCATCTCAAATTGCTCCAGTGTTTCCAGAAATAGCCCCATTTGGTTGTCGACCATTTGTACAACCTCATTGCCAACAGAAGCAGCGCAGAAAGCATGTCTCCTTTCGACGCCGCTCTTTCCCTAAAAAGCATTCCTATGCTCCTCTTCATCGTTTTCTCAAGAAACGACGCAATGCTCGTCCTCCTTCTAAGCAGCCGATTTGCTACATTTGTCACAAACCTGGCCACATTGCTCCCAGTTGCTCTTACAAAAACCCTGCTGTTAAAGATGTTTTTTCCTCCAACGCAGCAGCGTGGTGGGATATTGTAGATGCCGATGAAGATCTCTATCTTCAAGACGATATTTATGAACCAACACTTGAAGATCTTCCAAATGAAGCATCCGATGATGAAGAAGATGCAGCAACTCTTGAATCACTTGCAAACGAGTTGGAACAACCAATGACTAATATACAATGTGGTACAAGACATTATAGACCTAGAGAAAATGACTGGTCTATCTAGTCTAATGAAGCATATGGAGCCTGGTCACGCCATCACCATGAAGTACCTGAGCGACCAGAAAAGCCAAGAAGCAGAGGATACTCCAGAGGAGAATCATCAAGAGGGAGACAACCCTCTATGCTGAGACAACCTCCCACAATGCATAGACAAGATCATCCTCCTATGCAATATCCAAGCTCTTTCAAGCCAAGTGACTCCTGGATAAAGAATAAGTTCACCAGCAGAGAGCCGCCGAAAGAAATACGAGAGCCAATATGGGAACAAATCCTACCAGCTGAAGAACCTGTTTTAGCAGCAGATCCAAGGTGGGATTGTGATAATGAAGAGGATGAAGTCGGCAGTATGTTTTACTCCGACCAAGATTACTGTCCTAGTGAATGCAGTAATCTCCAAGAAGAAGAAGCTGAACCAGAAGAAGAAGAAGTCTACCCTGAACCAGCAATCGTTCAGGATCCAGGAAAGCAAAAACTGGTATGTACCAGTATTCCTTCCTTAGAACTATGACAGCGTGTCTATCTCAACCATTTAATTAATGGTAGATTTGCACAATTCTTTACACTAGAAATAAATGGCAGACTGGTAGACGCACAAGTAGATACTGGTGCTTCTCTCTCATTTGCTAAACCACAACTCATCAATGACTGGAAGACACTTGATGAGAGCCAAGCTTATAAGAGCATTGATGTTCAGGGGAATAGTTTTACCTGTAGAAACTATAAACATCAACAGCCCCTTCGCATCCAAAATAAAATCTTCCACTGTGATTTCTTTGCCCTCGAGAAGATGCCCATTGACATCCTCCTTGGAGGATCATTTATTGACAGATATACACCCTATGGTGCTACTGCAAAAAGCATCATGTTCACCATAGAGAATGAAAGGCTTCGCATACCATGCCTAATTTATGCCACATAACAGTTCCTGAGCTCCATGACTCAGAGCCCTGAAATAATCCCAGCTAAAATCCTAGAACTAGGAAATAGGATCAAGTCCTCTATCTGCTCAGAGAATCCGCAGTAGTTTTGGTCCAAAGCTATGCCTGAAATGGAAATTAAGATACTTGAAGGCAAGCATATGAATATTGGGAAAAGGATCCCAATACCGACATAGGATTATGATGATATGGAAATACAGATCAAAGATCTGGAAGCAAATGGCTTCATTGAAAAATCTACCTCTCCTTTCTGCTGTTACGCCTTCATGGTAAACAAGCACTCAGAACAGAAAAGAGGTAAGAAGAGAATGGTCATCAATTATAGACCATTAAATGCTATAACAGAGCCATATCCATATCCAATACCAGATAAAAGCTACTTGCTTGAAAAGGTTGCAGCCTGTAAATATTTCTCACAGTTCGACTGCAAGTCAGGCTTTTACCAAATAAGAGTCAAAGAAGAAGACAAAGCCAAGACAGCCTTCAGCTGCCCCTTTGGCCACTTTCAATGGACTGTCATGCCTTTCGGCCTTATGAATGCGCCAGCATATTACCAGGCGCACATGGATAAAATTTTTGGTGGCACTTCTCATTTTGTATATATTGATGATATTCTTATTTTTAGTAATTCTTTAGATGAGCATGCTACTCATCTCTCCCAATTCTTTCAGCTGGCACAAGATGCAGGAATAGTCCTTTCAGAGACTAAGATTCAGTTATGCAAAATTGAATGCAACTTCCTCGGCATGGTGATCCGAGAATCAAAGCTGCAAGTCCAGCCGCATATTAAAGAAAAAGTCATCGGTTTTCCAGAGCAACTTGACAAACCAAAGTTGCAGGCTTTTTTGGGATTATTAAATTATTTAAATAGTTTCTATCCTAACTCTGGTGAAGACAGATACATACTACAAACCCTTTTCCAAAAAAAGAAAGCATTCCGTTGGGAAGAACAACATACAGCTGCAGTACGAAAGATTAAAGCCAAGGTTGCTGCCTTGCCAGAACTGCATATTCCGAAGTCCCAACAAATGAAAGTTTATACCGATGCCTCTGACCTCGCATGGGGAGGAGTACTTGTTTGTATAGTAGATAATAAAGAATTTGTGTGTGAATTTGCTAGTGGTGTGTTTAGCTCCGATGTCCTAAAGTGGATCTCCTCTGATAAAGAGATCTACGCTGTGAAAAAATGTTTAGAGAAGTTTATGCTGAAACTTCTGCATCTGCCACACTTTGTAATTGTAACCGATTGTACTAGATTTCTGACCTTTAGAGAAAAGGATCATGGTCGAAAAGATGGTCACGGAAAATATGTTCGGTGGCAAGCATTTTTCCATCAGTTCAATTTTTCTGTGGAGCATATTATAGGTAGTAATAATGTGATTGTAGATTGGCTCAGCCGGAATCCTCCAGCTACATTGATGCATCAGCCTGCACCTGGTTTTAATCTTACCAGGATAATTAATCAAGGATTCGACTCCTTGAATGTTCTTGTACAAGAACAAATTCTCTGAAAAGGCCTACATCCCCGTTATATGAGGATCTCCTATGCAGCAGGACAAGACCTACAAATGTCTGTAGCAGTGACGCTACAAGCAAACCGTCGTCAGAACTCAGGAGTCATCACAATAGAAAGGCTCAACAGTGAATTCCTATACCATCAGTTCACTGAGCTATTAAAGCAACCACTGTGGACATGGCGCATTCGGATCAGATCAACATCCAATGAACATCTATATCGCTGGATTGCTCGGCATGGCCAGCACAGAATTCATGAGGAACAAAATCATGATCAAGACACGGTAGTGCATACAATCATTCGCCAACAGCTTGAGTAGGAATCTTATTTCCACTGCACTCCCAGACATACACCATGTGAAGCGAGACCCCCAAATTGTCGACATTGGCATCTCCAAAGTACCTTTCAGATAAGATGCCTCTTTAATCCGATATCCGAAGATGACCTAGAAGATGAAGCGGAAGACATGTTGGGCCCACAACCCATGATTCCTTCCTCACCATCATCATCATGTGGATCCAACGCCTCAAACAACATCTCACTGTAGCCATCTTTTGAGCTGTAAAGCATGATGGGATTGACACCGCCTTGCCAGCGAAGCAGGCAGGACCGCCCAAATATTGCTATAAATAAGCCTCTCTGCCTATGTATTATCATCGAAAAATTTTCAGTGTGAAAATCTAGTAGCCTTGTAAAAAAGTATGCTCTTCACTTGCCCTTTTCGAAGGATCCTGTGAATCAGAAATTGAAACAAGGATATTGTAATATTTTGAGTGAGTAATATAGTGAAGCCGTAGCCATTCGGCCCCTGCCTACTATCGCAGGTTTCTTCCAATCAAGCTGTTAAAGTGTGGACAACAGAGGCGTCTACTGACGTATACATCTTCAAATTTTGAGTGTAGATATCTCAAATTATCTATAGAAGTTTAGATTTCTAAAATTTAAAGAAAATCATGTCCACAGGTAGGCCACTTTTTGTCCCCCAACTTTGTGCACTTCCCTAATTGTGGAATATTATTATTGCATCGAGTAGAACCCCTATTGTCCTGGCCATTGCATACATTAACCTCAATGTTAGGGTTCTCATATCACATGTAGTTCTCCCTCAGGGAATGTGCACCATCAACTTGCATGGTATGCTAGAATGACTTTCACTTAAGCCCTTCTTTGATCAAGCATGCAATGTCTAGATGTGATGACTGAGTACTATGCAGAGTATTAAGTTGTACTATGGATTGATTTTATGTAATTATATTCCAAAATAGTAAGTGTTAGATGTAAAATACCTTGTGAGGTTCTTTATATAGAAGGAAATTTGATTTAAATATAAGACCTTGTTCGTTGGCTGACAAGTCATAAAAAAGGGATAAAAAATATAAGAGAAGGCTCATAGAAGGGTTAGGACTCAAAGACATGATAAAAAGCCCATCGAACACTAGAGCCATAATTGTATACTAGTGCCATGTGGTGCTACTATCTTGAAAGTGGTGCTAGTTTCCTAAGGCTTAAAGTAGAGCTAATACCAAGAAAGATATGTTGGGGCCCCTATGACTAGGAGAAGGTGACTTATGACTATTGGGGGTGTTATAGATAAGGAAAATAAGACATAAGAAAGATAAAAAAACTCAAAATGACCATGCGAATAAGGACTATAATCATCACTAAGACCTTCATGTTAAAGAGTAATAAAAAACAAAGTACTTATGGTTGCTTGACCAAATTAGGGTATTTACACATTCGTATAGAACATAGTAATGATAAACTCTTTAACATCTACTAAAATAGGCTCATCACATGGTTTTTCAAAATTTGATAAAGGAACACCCATGTCTAAAGATGTACGTATATCTTTTTGAAGAGCACAAATGTTAATACCATTATCATTACAAGGTGCTAAATTGATTATAATTTCATGACATACTATAGGGTAGGATAAATAATTTGACTTTGAAACACACTCTCCTTTTGAGAAGAACATGCAATAGAGAAAATGGTAGAAAAACTTGCTATTTTATGTACCTCACCAAGGGACGGAGGAATGTCACCTTCACATTTAGTTTTATTTTCACATTTAAGAGAAAGAGGTTTAAATAATGCCATATCATTTTCTACTTGAGGTACATCATTGTCATGCGAGAAAGGAACATTGACATAACTATCATTTGCATCCTTTCTATTTGTCTTAGGAAATTATTTCATTAGGAAACCTTTGGGAAATATGTTTTGTTATTGCTTGGATTTATGTGATTTGATCTTTGTAAAAGATACCTCAAATATACTTGGTACTTTTCTTGTGTCCCTAAGCAATGCATGTTTTATAGTTGTTTCCTTGTGATTTTCATATGCACTCTCATTTTTTTCTCATTCAAAACAATGGGAGATATGGGACATGCATTTTTCTCATCACAAATTAGAGGGGAATAAGAAAGTTGACTATTTTCATTTGAATCATGCAAAGAAGGAATAGAATTTTCAAAATTAGCATTCTTTTGGGAAGGGGAGACACACTTTATTTTGTCAACATTTTCATTATGAGAGATAGTGGAGGAACATTAAACTTGTTTGACATTTTCAACATTAGAAATGGGAGAATCACATTCACATGTTGAATTAACTAAAGAGGGTATAAATTAAATAGTTTTATTTTAAGCTATAGGAATGGTATCATTTTACATGTTTGTTGGTTATTCAGTATCATAAAATAGAGGGATAGGAGGGTCTCATAACCAAGATACATTTCGTCACATTCATAACCAAGAGTGGAAACATCATGATCATTACTTTGATCATATATACTTGTGTTTGCATCATTGGTTTTTTCATTATCATAGTTGTAAGCAAAAGAGGTTTTATCCTATTTTGGGTGTTTTTAAAGGTCTTCATATGCAATACATTGATCATTAAGTGGATTAAATAAATTATTATAATTAAGTTTCCATGAATAACCTTCTGTTAAGGATTCTATAAGGGCTAAATTTTTTAATATGACTACAAAACACACCACCAATAGGACTAAAATAATAATGTAACTAAGAATTCCTAAGCTATGCCCATATAAGTGATCTAGAGAAATCAGATCTGAAAATAAAATATAGAAATATGAGATCAATCTTTGAAGGTGAAAACCCTAATATGAAAAATAAGGTTTTGGTTCAACAATTAGAGGATGGGTTCACCAAAAATTTTAATGCTTTTGGATTCATAAGAGAAAGATACAAGTAATAAAATTGTTGAATGTAATCAGGTATCATTCAGATTTAGTAATGTAATACAATATTTTTACAATATATCTCATTTAGGAATGTGTAATAAATACAACAAATACTAAGCAACTAAGAGATAAAAGATAAAATATCTTGTTTGCTATTATGTTTTGGATTGTGGCAGTGATCAGGAATCGTCATAGGGTTACCATAAATATCTTGACTTTGTTCACTTTGTATTCTGACTATTTTTATCAGCCAGACAGATACATCAACTAGGGATAATAATGTTGATGCTTGTGTTTGATTCTAATGCAAGTGTTTGGTCAAGGATATGTATAGGAATGATTTTAGATTTGTATCAAGCATGTGCTGAGACTTGTACAACTATTTTACACCACTTAATATGTCTTCATGTGTGCTATATTTAGATAATAAGTAACCTTAGCTACTTTGTATTATACCTATTACAATCTGATAAAAATGGATTAGTAACATGAGTCAAGCTAACCCTAACAACCCCTTTTATTGCTAAGTGTTACCTACATATCTAATGCTCCTAAGAGAGCCTTAGATTCACATGTAGTTCTCCCTCCTATGCATGTGTGTGGAATTGTAATAGTGTGACTATATGCTCTTTCTCATAGTAACCCTTGGTAAAAGTGATGAAATAGTGTATATTTGACCTTTTGAATGCTTTAAATATTTGACTCAATGTTGTAGTGAAATTTGATAGCTTGAGATAAATAATATTTTCTAATTAAAGAGTTACTTTATCAAATTATTAGGTTTATTAATTAGATTATAGACTTTGTATATATAGGAATATTTTAGCTTTGAATTAGAACCTAATGACACATGAAACCTTGACCATAGGATGGGTAAAGAGGGCTAACAAAATGGTCACAAAGTGAAAGATACAAAAAAAGATAAAAAGGTAATCCTGGACAGTTGTGTCAAAGTTGGACACTAACATCGACACTAATGTCTAGGGCAAATGCAAGTGTTTAGGGGATAAAAACATATATAAAATAGGCACAATATGTAGGGAACCTTGACATACATTTGATGAAGATAAACAAACATATCACATAGGCCTAAGGGGTAGGTAAATCAAGTGAAATAAGATGGAACTGAAGAGGTCCATGAGAGATTGTGTCACTGGATGTCTAATTCTTAGTGAAAAGGTATATACATACAAGGAGACTAATAATATGTGTTCTTGTACCAAAATGGGTATCTACATGGTCATCGTACCCACACATGCCTCAATTTCCTATCTATACATTGCCATGGGGGCATTGTACCCACACTACTTATTTCCACTGGGGCATCGCACCCACACTACTTATTTCCATTGGGGGCATCATATTCATACATTTTCTATGACCATCATTGATAATATATTACTTGTATATATCTTATTATACCCATGTGCATATTGATCTTACATTGCTTGTATCCAGACATCACATTGTTCTCCATACACCTAGTCACATGGTAGCCACTATATTGCTATATTTTGATCACATTGGGGCATACCATTTATCCTTATCCTCTATGTCCTATTGGGGCATATGAATTTTCACTCCCTTCTCCTGATACACCCTCACAAGGGTTACTTACTTCTATTGAGCCTTACATGATGAAATATTTATGTGGTTATAATGAGGGATATAACTTGTCCCTCTTTTTTAGATACTATCAAGTATATTATTTACCTCTCCTGACTCATTTAACACCCTTACATGTAATTATTACACATTAGTATCTTTATATTGGGGTATATATTAGATTTTGAACTTACATAATTATATCTTTCTAAGTTATTATACTTGGCTATGAGCTTTCACGATGTTACAATTTTATGATTTTATCTACGATTACACATGGTGCACATGACTCTTTATATTGAGATGAGTGGTATGCAGGAATAAATACATCACTCACCTCAAAAGGGGGGACTAGACTATCATATTATTAGTGACATATTCAAGTGGAGCCAAAAGATTTCCCATTTCTTGATCTTGCCTCATGTAGTGAGACCATTGGAGCCAAAATATATGCTTACTTCTTTGGCCAAGAACTACATTTTTTTCCCCAATACAACAAGACTAGTGGAGCCAAAATATTATGTCTACTTCCTTGATCAAGAAGTAGAGTTTTTACCTCTACGCACTTGAGTTCCAATTTATAGTTAAAATCTTCAAAATTCCAAGAATGACAACATGGTTCAAATAACACCAAGTGCATTTGTTCATTTTCTTATTTCTAGTTTCATCTATGTCATTTTGATTACATTAACTATCAATTTTATTAAGACATTGACTAAGCTTATTGGGATTCTTTTTTGTTTACAGGTAGATTCAAGTTGTTGATGATAGAGTGTAGGTGCACCCAATCTAAAAATCTATAATTCATCTTCTAACCCTCAGGTAGTATACATGGTATCATCTTTTCATTTTGTTTTAACTTTGATATGTACGTATGCACCACACACACATCAAAGTGGAGTATTGTGTAGACACCTAATTTTGGTACAAGGCTTATTATTGTAATGCTTGTAGAATGGTTTTGTGCATATAGATTATCAATTCAAACTAGGTACTAATTGTACTCTTTAGTGTAATTTATCATCTTATTCCCCCTCTATGTGGCCCCATCTTTCTCTATTTCTTCCATTTTAACTCTATATTGCGTTTTCTTGTACTTGGGGATCCTCTCTTCTTCCTCATATTTTTCTCTCTTGACCATAATTGTGGGTCTATGATTTTGGTCAAGTTGTTTTTAGGCCCCTTTGCCCCTTTTATATCTCTCTATGTTGGCTAGTTTTGTTAGTTTTTCTCTCTTTTCTTGGCTTAACATGCACACCAATAGGTCTTTAATTTGAATTTGAAAAGTCTTTCTCTAACTAAATTTGCTTGATGCAATATTTCAATAACAAGGAATAACATTGATCAAGTCATTTCAACTTAAGCACACTCCCAAGTTTTTTTATTTCTTCTCTTCAAAGTTTTCAAGGGTTTTCCATTAATACATACTTGTACCAAGAGAAGGTTTAAGTGGAAGTTCATGTAATTTCTTCTGATTATCTAAGAAGAGATGGTGAAGCCCTATCTCACACTTAAGTTGTAAACACTCACAAAGTGCTAGAACAACATTGAGACTTGAATATAAGCATGTAGTATAAATAATTGTAATACTCAAGGAGGGGGCCTAGGGCAATTAATTGCACATTTATTTGGTCTTTAATTATAATTATGGTTACTTCAAGAAGAGATGTGATTATGACATTTGCTTGTGTCAGTTTATAATATGAGGAAAGAACCCTATTTATTTATTGATGATGAAGGATTCCAAACAAATTAAAACCTAAAAATCAAAATTGTCACATTTGTAACATAGTACCAAAATTGACAGAATAGTGTCTTTATTGATGGCCACGATTTTGGTCACCTACAGAGATCACTTTGATTTTTGGATTTACAATCTGCATAGCTCTAGGACCTTCCTTTCTACATTTTCAGGCACATAAAGAACCCAGGGTTGTTTGATTTAGTTATTTCTTTGCACTTCATTGTTAGTAATTGTTTATAATTTTACGTTACTTTTATTTATGTTTCAAGTATTAAGGCAAATCAGAGTACTATTATTTACTAAATTACTTTAGATATCCCTTGTACCATAGTTTTAACAAGTTGTGCAAAGTATGATTACACTTTAATCGTAATTTGTGTTATTCACAGAAATAACCATATATCTAGAAAATTAACACTCAAATAATAATAATAATAATGATAATTTATTTGAATTCTATTTAAATAATTTCATATATTTTATTTGGTAAGTGAGGATATCCTAGACAATTGCAGATATTAACACTCCTTGAAAGATCTATCGATTTAATGTACACTTAAACATACAATTTATAAAACTAATCTGATAGACTAATCCCTCAAACGAAACATCAATGTCCTACCTCATACTACATAATTCAATTAAAATTCAAACCTGTGATGTAATAGTTGCCAATACAACTGCATACACTTGAGGCCCAACCATAGACTAAATGATTTCATATATATTATATCAATGTACCTAGAGTGATTCATAAATTTTTATTTAGATGGAATTTGGATAACCATCTTTGGAAAGGGTCCGTCAAAGTCATGATTGAGTGAAGCCCGATCCCCAAGGCCGCACCACGTCAAGCCAAAGCCAACGTGGTTGAAGAAGACCATTTCTTTCTTGGAGTGGATGTTCTTCCTAACCCATTACCCCTTACAAACAATTAAGTCAAACTCTTCTGCCCCATATATTTAATTTATTCAAGTATCGTTTAATTTTTTTAATAAGATAAGGATTAGCAGGAATATGGCGGTGTTGACTAGGATTGGCATAACGCGTCAATGGGGTATGGAGGTCGGCTACTTGCCAACGAATCGCGATGGTAAAGGTGTTTAGAAAGGCGGCGCAGCATGTGATCGGCGTTGAACCAGACGGCGGTTACCATTAATTAATCCCAGGCCGCAGGAGAGCATATATACGACTCTCCGCCCCCCTTTTGCCTGTAAACCTCATCTCTGTGTCTTCCGTCTTTTTTCACAGATTCATTCGCAGTATCTTTTTCCTTTGAGCCATGGATGCGGTTATTGAGCGTTCTAATCCGGCTTCGAGGGCCGCCTTCCAACAGAAATATTTGAGCAGCCTCATAGGCGAGCTGCGGCGGAGGAGGATCGAACGCGGGTCGAGAAGCGTTATGGCCGTCAAAGCGGCCGCCGATGTTTCTCTGGCCGTGGCGGCGCGAGGTCGAACGGCGTGGAGCCGTGCCATCATCCTTGCGCAATCGGGTGAAAAGGCCAACAGACATGCCAGGGCGCTGAAAATAGTTAAATACAGAAGAAATTTTCATCTCCATTTGAAAAGCTTAAGGCCCTGCAATTCCAAGACCTTTTCTTCAGAGAAGAAGCTCCGCAAACCTTCCGCGTGCAAGATCAGCCGCCGGTCACATGGCGAGGAAGAGGAAGAGGGACAGGAAGAGGAAGAGCAAGGCGTTGAGTCTCGTATAAAGACCCTGAGGACTCTTGTACCGGGAAGCCGCGGCCTGGACACGCCAGTTCTTCTGGAGGAAGTCGCAGATTACATAACAGCGCTGAAGATCCAGGTTGATTCCATGCAGGCCCTCGCCAGGCACCTGGAAAATTCCGCTAATAATGCTTCTGGTTGCCGGAGGTGATGAATTGTTTCTATATTTACGGCTACGGATCCGTATTTTCTACGCCGATTGGAAACAAAATGTATTAATTTGCCCGTGGCGGATTGCGCAGATTCTTTAACCATATATTTCTCTTCTTCTTGTAATATAATGTCGATATCTCTTCTGTGAATGTTAATTTTTGCATGGTTTTGGACTGGACTGCCGCCGTGGTCATATTGCATTATGGAAGCTCTATATCTGAATTTTATTCCGTCGCCTCTGTTCAAATTCAGAGGAGACCTAACCTGAAAAAATTCAGAAAATAAAAAAAAAAACAGAAAAAAAAGTCAAAAAAAAAAACCTACTTTTTGTTTCTTTTCAGATTTGTAATTTTTCTAAATCAGATGCGCACAGAGCATATTTATTAGACATTCTTTCTGCTTTATTTTTATTATGGTGAACACAGGCAGCCCGCTGCCCCCAACCTCCCCTCATCCTGCCCCCGAAAAAGTTATTAAAAAAAAAAAAACCAAAACCACCTCTGACATATCAAATTTGACGGTCGACCCTCTCCGTCAAATATTTTTTTGAAACGACGATTATTGATTAAACAAAAAGCTGTCTGCCTCTTTAAAAGAGGAAACACAAAAGACTCAGCCCACCAATCAAATATAAGTTCCCACGCTCTGCCACTTGGGTGTCGGTTTCCCTCTAGGGCCCCATTTGTTGTTAGGGGTGACCAATTTAGGACCGGAACCGGCCCCCTCCATTCCCCCACCCTTTTAAAAAAAGAGAGTACATTTTAAATAAAAAATTTAAGAGAAAAATGTGATAAAATATAAAAGTGAAGTAGTTGAGATTTTCCCTTTCATAGAGTTGTTTTGACATGTTATAAAGAGGTCAATTTTGTATTATGTTATCTTTGTGATGATTAGAATCATTTACGATCTTCATAAATAAATAATTGTACATTAATAATCATTAAAAGGTGATAAGACTAGAAACGCCCCTCTTCCTTTCCACCTAAAAAAGAAGTACATTTTAAATAAGAGTTTTTAAGAGAAAAATGTGATAAAACATAAAAGTGAAGTAGTTTATATCTTTCTTCTCAGAGAGTTGTTGCTCTGACATATTTTAAAGAGGTCAATTTTGTGTTATATTATTTCACTGATGATTAGAATCACATAAGATCTTCATAATAAATAAAATTTTGTAAAGAATTGATTTTTTGAAGAGATAAATTTATTTTATAATATATTGGACATCTAAATACAAAATAATATAATTTTAATTTATTATTATCCTTAATATTTTTATTAATATCTTTTTTCAATATGTAAAAATATTAATAAAAAAAATATTAATTATAATAAATATTTTTATTAAATAAAAAACATTAATAATTGTTATAAATTTTTCACATTCTAATATAACTTCTACTCAATAATAATATGCAAAAGTTCATCCTCACATGATATATAAAATGTATAATAATTAAATATAATATTAATGTGTATAGGGTTAACATATTTTTAAATAAATAAATTTTATTTTTATTAATTATATATAAATATATATATTATATTTTTATTTTATCTATATACATTTTTATTTTGATATGGATAGTAACATTATTGGGCTAGTGTTTTTATTGGGAGATATTCTTGTTTTTTTCTTAGAATATTTTTTAAAGATCATTATTTTCGATCCTGTGATTTATGATATGGAGAATGATTTAAGTTTGTAGATCTTTGTTCTGTAAATGTGTTGTTTTATTCCTTTATGTGGTTGGGATCTTGATCTTGAGAGTTGGGTAACTTCAGTTTTAGTTTCCATCTCTCTACCTTGTTGCCTTTTCCTCCTACAACTCCTTTGATCCCTACTGGTGAGATGGTCCTTAAGGTGGCCACTATGGATAATGAGGAAGAGTTTGTCTTAGCTATAGAGAACACTTTTCAAAAGGAACTTGATCATAGGTAGACTCTTTCACCTTTGTCTCTTTCTTTTCCTTCCAAAAGTTCAATAGGGAAGTTTAAGGTAGATTTGGGTACCCTGATCAAACAAAGAGGACGTAAATCTTTCAAAATACATAAGTCCATCCTTAACAAGGGTTGTGTAGCGGCCAGTCCTTGTTTTTATATTAAAATTGTTTATGATTGAGTTGCATGCTATCAAAGTTATAAATTGACAAGATGCAATCTGTTTTTTTTGTTTTTGAATCGTATATGGTAAATAAAAATTCTCGTAGATTTTCAATAATTATAGACTTGGAAATTTTCATACTATATATTTTTCATGTTAGTTATAAATTGCACATTGTATTCGCCTATATAAAAATATGATAGATATCTATTTGTATAGTTAAATTGCATAGCATTGACAATATTTATTCGTGACATGTAAATTGTCAATTATATTAGCTTCCAAAAAAATGTGTCTATTAATAAAAGTGCTTAAAAAATTGATGGCATAATCAAATCAATTTAATTGACAATTATTTAAGCAATATTAATTTATATATTTCTTGATAGTATAAGAATGAAATTAAAAATTTAATATATACTTAAAAAAAAGATAAATATTATTCAAATTTATAAATAGTCATACTTGGAATTAATTCACTGGTGAAAAGTTATATAGGTATTTTTTAATGGAAAAAAATTATTGTTTTTCCCAACGTTTTTAATGCACAATTTTTCTACAATGAGATAGTTAATGTTGTTTTTCACTAGCCACTAAAAGTAAAATGTACTAGGTACTATCGTTTGACAGAGACAAAACTAGTCATCAAGCTAGTCCATATATTTAGAGAATAAACTAAGTTTGTATAGAAATTAATTTTGATAGTACACGTTTTGGTTGAACCAATCTCAATCTAAGAATAATTAATGAATATAAACATATGAAAATTTAAGCACAATGAAATACAATATATTAATCAATATTATAACTGTAAAAATTAATGTGTTAGTTGTTTTTTAAATAATGTATTATAAAAAAATTATTTTATTAATAGTACTTGTAATTACATTAGAATCTCAAAAACATTTTCAAATAACATCTTTAAAAATATTCCAATATTTATATAAATTTAAAAAAAAAATATAATTATTAAATTTATAAATTTAAAAAATTATGATTAATTAATAAACATAAAATAATTCTTGTCTTGATAGGACTAATAAACCCATCTTTAATATCCTTAATAAAGAAGAAATTCTAAACTTAAAATACAAAACAAAGAAGGAATTCTAATTTAAAATACAAATTCCCTACAAAATACATAATACCACCCAACCTTAAAAAAAATACAAACTCAACCTTACTAAGAAGGGAAGCCACATGGGACAACTTTTCGTTTCCTTTTTAATATTTATGCTTTTTAATTTTTTTATGCAGCGTGTGCCTTCTTTTAATGTTTTTATTATGTATTATGAGTTTTATACTTAATGATTGATTTCATAAACTTTTTTTTTTAAGATTTTAATATGCCACTTCTTCTTTCTTTTTCTTTTTGTAATTTAAATGAAATAAAATTATAAATATTAAAATTATGTAAAATAAGATAATAATTGCATAAATTTGAATATAAAAAAGTATATTGATATTGTATTTAGAAAAATTAAAATTGATAAAATATTATGCAAGATATGTATTTAATTTATTTGTATTTTATATTGTTTATTGTGATCATTACTACTTATAAAAATGTTCAATGTTGTTTTACAATCATTTAGATTATGAAATAAAAGTTCAAACTTTGTATAAATGTTATCGATAAAATTTAGATTCTTACAATCATTTGTATTATCCAAGACCTATCGGTATTGTCCCCATTGATTGTACAAGTATGTGATGCCTCAAATTATTGCCCCTGCACGTATAAATATCTCATGTGTACACTCACATTCAGTCATGTGCACAAATTTATGTTTTTTTCTCTTTATTTTGAAACCTTAATAGAGTTTAAAAACTCGGGTTGGATAGCCTCAACCACTCCCTGCTATGTGACTGAGTGTTCCCTACATTCCAATATTTTGAAAAAGGCTCGAATTGCACATAGTTATCCCACTTAGATGTGTGTGCACACCATCATGATCAATGTAGAATGTAATATAATGTATGGATTTGTACACTTTGCACCATTGAAATTTAACCTACATTTGTATTTAGATGTAGCTCTAGGACTTCTCATTTGAGGGATATTCAGATATATATACCTTTGTGACAATGTCTTTAGAGAGTGTAAATGGATTTTTCAAACTTTCAAGTAATTCTCAATGTAATATCTAAATGAGTCTAACCTTAAGTTTGATTTGTATTTATAATTGATTTTTTTAATATTTTCCACTAGGATCAACCCATAAAATGTGTTTAGGTGACCTAATAGAGACTTCATAATTTTAAAAATAGTCATTGAGCATTCTTGGACACTCCCAACATAGGTAGACACATGCAACAAAATTGTATCTGTCCAACTATTTTTGGTATTATTTGAGAGTGTAAATTAGTATCAATTTGAGATATGGAGATAGTTTTTTTTGGATTATGGAAGGCTCTTACATAGAATTGGGTGATCATGCATATGTGTTGTTGGGGTTTATTGACATTCCCATCAAGAGGTACGCCATCTGCTAGTGCTAGTTCTTCATTAAAAATTATTTTGCAGAGGTTCAAGATTCTTACTTTTGCCTATATGACCTCTTGGATCTACTGCTTCAATGTGGCCACTTCCTCAGCGAGCACTTAGTTCCCTGTAAATTCTTTATCATACATGCCTACAATCTTGGCATGTTTTCTCTCAACAATATGCACATCATAATCTAATTAAATATTCTGGGGTGTGATCTCCATGCCTAGATTAAAAAAGGTGACACTTGATAGAAGAGGGGAGATCTTTTGTGGATCTACCCATAGTGGTTTTGGTAGTGCTAGAGCATCTGAACCCAAGGAAAGGCTGACTTGGAAGAGTTCAAACTTGCATTCCTCATTGTACATATCTAACAAGGACACCTGCTTCCTTGTTTCCAAGATTGTTTTATTGGGAATGGAGTGTAGCCAAAGATAAAGCATCTTATTTTAGATGCCAAACTAATATCTCTCGCACGCATTCCTAGTTGCATCTTCACCATGCTCTTCTATGGTCTTGACTGGTTCCTTCCCTTTAGTAGGGTCATGCTTAAGTTCGACCTCCTCATGGCTACTAGTGATCATATTACTCAGTTCTCCTTCACCATTCCCCTCACCATAAAGTGGTTCATCATCAAGTAATGTATCATTAGAGGTGGCTTTCTCCTCAAGCACCTCAAGCACCAGGGAAAGAGTTTTATCAGAATTAGAACCCAAGCTATGAACCTGTACCTCAAGAATTTCTTGCTAGGGCGCTTGCCTTGGGTGTTGTTGTTAGGCAAATTTTAAAGTAGAAGCACTTGAGGGAGATGGTGGTGGAATTACTTTAGGGGGAAAAGGTAGAGGTGGAGGTGGAGGTAGAGAAGGTGGATGAGAAAGAGGGGGAGTAGGCTAGGGAGATGAAGGGTGCAGTGACCAAAAACATGGAGGAGATGGAGAAGTGTGGGAGGGGATGGAGATGGATGAGGTGGAGAAGGTGAAAGGTGAGGTAGAGGTGGCATAGATAGACATGATGGCATAAGTCTAGATGGTGGAGGGGTAGGTCATGATGCTTTTGTAGTCTTATATCATTTTTGTTGTGCCTGATTCCCACTTGTGTTGGCACCCACATCTAACCACTTTTTCTTCTTCAGGGGTGGTGCTGATGGAAGTTTCTCCTTGGGGTCCCCACCCTATGGATCCTTTCGAGGGCACAACATGTAAAACAAGTTGTGAATTTATTCCCCCACCATCGTTTGCTTGACCTTGATGTTGGTTAGGTTTGTCTCCCTCTTCTTCGTATAGGTCTTTTTGCCTAGATAGACAAATATTTTATAGAGAGTGTGAATCTCTGAGTTTATTCTCTCAGCCTGCAAGATGATATGTTGTACGTCATAAATCTGATTCATAGAGTCTATGAAGTACCATGCCGAGAAGGCATATGGTAACTTGAGCCATGTAGAGAGATATCTAAATGGGTTCATTTTGATATGTGTGAGGGAGAAGTGCTGCTTCACAACAAACTATGCTTACTCTTTAGCTAAAGGGGGTAAGTCCCTAGGGATGCACCACTCATCCCCAAACACCACCTTCATTCTATTGAACCAATACCTCATCTTGATCTTGTGTGAGGGGGTGATGTGTTCAGAGCATGTGAACGCCTTATAGCATTTCATGGGGAACTTGTGCATGGGAGGGTATACCCACTTTAGTGCTCCCAAGCTATAATCTAGCAGATCGATTTCATCAAAAACTAATAAGATGAGGATTACTCCCCATGGGAACCTGTACTTAGGCATTTGATGGGACATCTCTATGTCTTCAATAATCTTTTGGGTGAAGTACATAGCCCAGTTGTACTTTAGTCCTTGTGTGACTTGATGGGCAATATAGAGGTGCACCATGTCAACTTCTTTCCAACGATCGATCCCTTTGATCTTGGTCATGACGATCTACATCACAACATGAAGGGTGGGATCGTAAATAACATGGCCTTATTTTTGATATATGAACATCATGGTGGTGTTTTGGACCTCCTTGGTGTCTACCAAGTCATTAATTATGCTTAAACCTAAGCACTGTAGTCCTGTGACCTTTTTTTATCCTCTTGGGCATGATCTTCATGCTGCACCCAATGAAGTAAATATAGTCCTCATGGATGTGCAAAAGAAGGAATTGAACCACCTCTATGGGTTTACCAAAGTATGGTAAATTGATGAGCTGAAATAACCTTATAGCATCCAGCTAGTTGAAGATCATGAGATCATACACCACTTGGTTCCTATTGTTCTTGGTCTCGACCTGATAGTCACTTTGGAGCTCAACCTCATTCCTAGATTGGCAATGATTGTAGTCAAAGATGGTACAAGTGGAAACCTTAGAGACCCAGTTCTCCATGTGCAACAATGATTTTGGATATTGAATTTCTTTAAACAATAGAGACAGAGGTGGGAACACTTGAGCTTTCTACATCAAGGATGATTGAGCCTGTTTCACTTTGTGCACCATAATTTCCTCTTCTTCTTCCACACATTGAACTTTTTCTTTTGGTGTCTCTTCCCTAATTGGAACCTAGTTTCCTCTACTTACCTCCTCTTCTTCTAGTATTGTTAGCAAACGTTTGATTCTTTTGGCCTTTTTCGTAGGCCGCATCACCCTTTGAGGAGCCTGAAGGTTAATGCGTGAACATCCGATGTTTCTAAAAGAACACATGGTTCCAAATGACTATTTTAGATTTTTGAGCTTAAGCACCCTTTAATGGCGAACCTATAACATGCAACTTTTAGTACTAATGTTTTTATAATGAAACAAACTTGTAATATCTCTTCTCAACTTGGTAATGCCTTATGTAGGTTGATGTGGAGATGAATTCACTTTGTTCGGCTCTGGGTTTGATTAACTCAGCTCTGGTAGTCAATTGATCTTTGGCTCTGTTAATCTCTAGGTAAAGTGTAAAATTAGTTTAACTTGCCTATTTATAGGCTCAAGGAGGGGTTTACCATCTTTAATGTTTTCTTGTCACCCATCACTTTGTGTCATTATTGCAGATCCTTAAAGGCTGTCACGTTTGGATCCTTGCTTTTTGCAATTAATTCTTTTAATGATATTGAAATCCCATCATGTTGTTAGCACGTTTCTTACCATAACTATTCTTTCTGCATTAATGTCCCATCTTGCACCTTTCTTCAAAGTGGATGATAGATGTGCCCCACACTTTTTGTGAGGTGGGAGATGCTCTTTTGAATTTTTGACTCATGGTGGGAACCTCACCCCTTTGTGCATTAAATTACATGCACGCCTTTAGTACCTTCCATGCCCTTAATATATTTCACACCCATGTAACTCACACACCTAAGTAACTTGTGTACTTTTCATGTTTTTCTTACTAATCATGACTTCTTACCCCACACTAAAATGAGTCATGGTCCTCCATGAAGAGAACAAGAAACTTTGAAATAAAATTACAAAAAGGAAAAGTTACACGTAACAAAGGCAACACTTTTATTGAAAGTAGTAAATCCTAAACTAATGGCATAAGCCTTATTGATTATAATACTTTAACTATTATGAAGTGAAATATGGTTAGAGATGACTTCCATTATAATTCCCAAGAAGGAAATAGCCATCCATCCTTTGTGACTGACATGATCTAGTAGGTCTAATGTTATGAATTATAAAAGGGCCATCCTAGTATATGTAAATCTTTCCAAGGTGGTGTATGAACTTAGAGTTGTATAACAAGACTTTCATTCCTAGAAAAAATGTTTTGTTGTTTATATGGCGATCATGCCATGCCTTTTGCTTGTGATTTTCTACATCCTAGCTTTAATGAACAAGAAAATGAGCTTCATCTAGTTGTAATAAAGTGTCTAGGCACACTTTCAATGATGACTCTTCATCCAATTGTCTTACTCGTGTGATACACATAGATGGTACTAAGAACTCTACTAGTAGAACTGCCTCCTTGCCATACACCAAGTCAAATGGTGTGCTTTTATTTAGGCATTTGTAGGTTATTCGATAAGCCCATAATACTATAAACATATTATCATCCTAATTAGTTTGGCCAACATTATAGATTTTTGTTAGTGTATTACCTATGATCTTGTTGAAAGCCTCAATAGTTCTATTGGCTTGTGGATGATATGATGTTGTTTTGTGGTTCATGATCATGAACTCAGCTAGCAAGATGTGAATCATTTCATTCAAAAATTAGGTTCCATGATCACTGGTGAAACTCAGGGGACATCTAAACTAAGTTATGATATTCTCCCAAATGATCTATGTAGTAGTAGTAGCAATATAATCCTTTATCGATGTAGATTCAACTTAGCACGTAATTTACTCAATTGATGCAATGATGTATCAAGAACCTATTTGTTGTCCTACTGGAGTGATAGGGACAACAAAATCAATAGCCTAATTTTCAAAGGGTTCCTGAGCAGGAATGAGTTGCAGAGGCATAACATCTCTTCATTTAGTTTTGCCTATGTTGACATATGTCACATTGCCTAGCATATGCTTTAACATCTTAGAAAAGAGTTGGCCACCATAATCCAACTAAAAAAACCTTTCATGTGATAGCCTCTCCAACATAGTGTCCACTTGTAATACCTTCATGAAATTCATGAAGTACTTTGAGGCATTCACATTACTTACACAATGTTAAAGAATTTCATCATGACCCATTTTGTAAATATTACTTGCTATAAGTTGAAAGGATGCAATGCTAACCACGAGTTGCTTTTTGGCCTTCAAGGTGAGACCATCAAGTACAGAGACAGTGGTCAAGAATGCTACAATATATTCCAACTCTTTAGGTACCCATGTAATGTAGAAGAGTTGTACATCATGAAAATCATCTTCTATGGCATGCGATGGTTCTCCATTCTTGATCCATGATAGGTGGTTATGACCATAATTAGCCTTCCTAGGTTTCACTATAACTAAAAATTAGAACTCTTAGAATAACACAATTCAACGACAGATCCATCCATGAAGTACCATTTTATTGACAAAGGACTTCAAAGCCTCATGATCTATATAGAAAATAGGAGTGGCTAATAGGTACTATCTGAAATTTTGCAAAGCATAGATCATCGATAATGGTTCATGCTCCATAGTGGTATAGTTTCTTTCAGCTAGTGTGAGCTTCCTACTATAAAATTAGATTAGGTGATCCAAGTGACCTTTACCTAGTTGTACAAAGATTGCACCAATGACTATGCTATATGCATTAACATGGACATGAAATGGTTTTGTCTAATCAGGGAATTAGAGCATAGGAGTAGTGACCAGCTTTTCCTTTAGTGTTTCAAATGCCTCTTTACAAGAGTAAGTCCATATGAAATGGTCATTCTAATTTAAAAGTTCCTCTAGGGGCATGATAATTTTTGTATATCCATGGATGAAATTTTTATATTAACTAGTATGGCCCAGAAAAGCACAGACCTTGTGCTAAGTCTTGGGTGCTGGGAGGTGAAGAATAATAGATACCTTTGTCAAGTCTACTATAAGTCCTTCCTTACAAATACTATGTCCTTGGAGCACATGAAAAGGTGTCAATAATAGACACTTCTTTAAGTTTAATGAGATTTGTAAGACCTGATAGCTCTCAAGCATAAGTCTAGAGTTAGAATAATGGTCCTTGACCAAACTATGTACTATCTAATATTCCAAATAAACTTGAAGGAATTTATGGATGAAGTCCTTAAAAACTTCAACTACTATTCATGAAAACACTATTAGGGCATTTTTCAACTTGAAGGGCATAACAATAAATGAAAATGATCCCCATTCAGTGGCAAATGTTTTCTTGGGTTGGTCTTCTACAACTATTTGGACTTGATGGTACCCCAAGAAGCCATCTGTGAAGGTATATAACTCACATCCAGCAACACCTTCAAGGATCTCCTCTATGAATGGCATTAGAAAGGGATCAGTTACGTAGGATACATTAAGCACTTGGTAGTCCACATAGATATAGATGCATCTATCCTTTATTGATACTAATCACCATGGGACTGACCCACTCAGATTCATCAATGGGGTAATTACTCTAACATGCAACATACTATCAATTTCTTCTTTGATACATGTCCAAAGATTAGGATTTATTCTATATGGACATTTTCTAATTGGTTGAGCA
The DNA here is from genome assembly GCA_037957365.1 of Torreya grandis. NCBI lineage: Eukaryota > Viridiplantae > Streptophyta > Pinopsida > Cupressales > Taxaceae > Torreya > Torreya grandis. The sequence goes on from JARHVA010003386.1 coordinate 1,770,510, forward strand.
CCATCAACTAGTTTGCTATGCATCTTACTTAAGGATGGGTGGACTCCCTTCATTTCACTATAGTTTCTTGGGAAGACATCTTGATTTTATTTTAGCAATTCAATTTTTTTTGAAATTTTTGTGTTAGTCCAATAGTGTCCTACTGTAGCCATCTTTGGTTCTTGTTCTGAGCTGATGTTGTGTTGAATAGTCTGAATAGGCCCATGGTAGGGGTTATCCATATCGACACCTGTGTCCTGAATAGTTCTTGTGCCAATGTCCATAGGAACATCTAAATGATTGGACATTGGGCTGAGTGGATCCTTCACCTTCTTCCACTTGTAACATGAGCTTTTATTTCCCCACATGAATTTATTCACATTAGTTCTGATCGAGAATTGGTGCAAGTGTAGGAACTAGGTATGCCAATGGTTCATGGAATATGTATAGGGGATCCTCAAGATCCTGATGGATAATACTTAGGCATTATTTCATGGGACATGGGTCACCTACTACCACTTCATTCATGACTTGGAGGGTGAGGTGAAAATCCATCCTTGGTGAAGAATAATATAGTGCCAAGTTCATGTTTTCCTTTAGTAGATGCCAAAACCTAGTACCCATGTGTTTCTCTTCATAAAAATACCATGCTCATGCCTAAACACGTAAATTTCCATAGAATGCATGCACCCTAAATATTTTGATAAGTAGGACTTATCATCCTACCACATTGTTTCACAATCTTTGAAGTGGAGTTTAGGTACTTGTACTCTACTATAACTGATTGCTGCCTTTATTTTGTTATCATGATGGAAAATATGGTGTATGATTGAGTGCACTGTATCCCATTAGAGGAGTCAATCACAATGGGTTCACCACCATCATGAAACTATGCCATCAAAAAAATGAACCAAAGATCGAAGATGATCTTTATTAGTGTTGTAAAACTCTTCAAGGTGTTGAATGAAGTCTCGAACTTCTATCTACCTGTGGAACCTTAGAGCCTCATTGAGTCTTTCAAGTAGTGTCTCTATGATATGTCCCCTCATGACTTGACCACTGATAAGATAAAAAATTTTGTGTCATTTATTAAACTAGCGTGACACATTCTCTTGGTTGTTGATGGTACTACATATTTTTCCAGTGAGGTCATAGTCACCATGAACCCAATAATTACATGCATTAATTGTAGTTTTAGAAAGGGACTGAGTACCCAACCATCGAAGAATGCTATCTAGAGTGAGATATCTTTACTCATCATTCCTTGCAGTCATGTTATAAATATGGTTTATATCTTCATCAACATTGACACGCTCTATGTAAGGGGCCCTTGTGATTCTAGCGGTATTACAACCCACTGATCAATGTTTTCAAAACTATTATAATGCTTATTAAAGCTCAAGTTTGCATTATTATCATATCACCAAGGTATTCCCAATAGATCTAGGTAATCATCAGCTTTAGCTAGCTCTAGAACCTCAAAATCCGCTTTGAATGGTACTCTAAGAATGTCAATCATTATGTTCTTGAGGACTTCGATAGGTAATGCGTGAGTCTTATTTTCCATAAATAAGATATGAAGTGAAGGCTGTAGTACTGTACTGGACATCTTGAACCAAGTATCCTTGGTGAATACATTGACTCTTATGCCGATGTCTACCTGTATGTCCTAGATTACCCATCCATTGATGAAAACATTAACCAATACTTATTTATCTTCTGAGGGAGTAGAGGAACTAGGTGTATCCTATCACCTAACATGATTTAAACGATGATATTCACTCTACCTAGTGACTTGTGGGTGAACCTCATTTGGTACTCAGGCTTGATTATTAAGAGAAATTCTTAGCTATGGAACAATGTCCTCATCTAACATGCACTTGCACAACTCCTGAAAGTCATCATGCAGCACATGTTGAGGTTTAACTTCCCTTTGCATAGTAGCACACTATGTTATGTCTTTATCTTTTAGGAATTGAATCTCTCCCTAAGGTTCTCACACTAGTGCCATCATATCTTAGAGGACATCCTTCTATTACTTAACATCAGGATACTTTCTTTCTCTTGGTTATTCTTGTTGCACTTTCTTGATGGGATTAAATGTCGACTGGGTCTATCCCCCATTGTGAGTGGTAATGTTTACCTATTGAAATCTAGGTATGGTTAGGAATGAATGATAATGTGGTTTATCAATTCAAATCATCTCGATACCTTTTTCATTTCATTCCTTGGTTGTAAATTCATATAAGTCAGGACACTCTTCCAATCGGTGGTCCTTTTAACAAAAAGTCCACATCAGGTATTATGGGTAATCCCTTTGATAGTGGTCCAAAGATCTAAATTTGTAATAGGTCCTAGGTAGGAAATGACCACCTCCTCATCCTCACCCTCTTCCTCATCTATGGTAGCCACCATTGTCTTGATTATTTTCTACTAAGGTTTGATGCATACCATATGCTCAAGCTTCATGGATGTCACTAATCAAATGACAATCATTAGTGTCATGAGTATAGGCATCACATATCTTGTAATAGTCAAACACCTTAGTGTGTGTATCTCACTACAAAAGATGATAAGAGTGTACATCATGTTCCTCATGATAGATTTCACATGTCTATTTAAGTACCACACAAATGTTCTTATGTGGCTAATTACTTCATGTATGCCCTTTAGATTCATAGTCTGTGTACCAAACACCACTGTGTGTTTCATGTGAATTATTGGTTGTCAACTTCTCAATCTATGATGTCATTGAGGATATTTGGGCCTATTGGGTGAATATTTTGTCATCAAATAACTGACAACAAAATGGGTATATCAACCACAACACAATGAGATTTATATGGCAAAATGGGTGTGGTTACCATAGCATAATGAGATAAATCTCTCCTCTTAGCAAGGGGAGGTTCCCTATAAACTATAATATACTAATATAAACTAAAAATAGATTCAGGGGTGAAATCATACCATCCATCTCTCTTTTTTCATAGATGATATTCATAAAATAAAGGAGAATTCATGTGTAATTATTGAAGGCATTTCTCTTCTTTCAGAAATGATGTTCAAAAAACAACAAAAATTCTTCCTGGGTAGTAACTAGATCCACAAGAAACCCACAAAAGCGCAAAGTCTTTCATTGTTTCTCCTACTGATTTAGGATGAAGTAACATAGTAGTATGAAGTGCATCACAAAGTCTCCACCAAAAACTATAACAGAGTGAAAGATTACAAAGAATAAGGGGAGCTCAAACTCTCTCCAATCTCTTGGAACATAAAACACACAGACTAAAGATAATTATGGTAACACAAAGTCTCCCACAATCGACTTTAGGACATTTTTCAAATTATTTCCATTTTTTATACTTATTTGATTAAATGGACAAGACTCTATTTAGGAAAAAGACATAAGAATGATTTCCTAGATAACACAAGCTATTTCAACACAAAGTCTAAAAGGTCACTTGCTTTCTCATTCACTTGATAAAATATGATTAATAGTCTAATCTCAAAGTCTCAGGAATGACTTTCAATTTGGGTAGAGTTTTGCTTCTAATAATAGAGAGATCTCCCTATTCAAAATGAGAGATTACAACATATAGCATCCAAAGAAAGACTTGGGTGCTTGTTTTCACAAAATGGCCCATGCTACATTGAATGCATTAGGAAGAGGAAGTTTTGTGTAGGGGCCATGCTAGAACAGGTTATCAGCCTTAACTTTGGCATTCTAAATCATCTCAAATGTCTCCTTCAGAGCATGGGTTGCCTAGTCTTCTTTATGATGTTTACACGGCTATCCATTTGCCTTAATGAAGAAAAATAGGCCACACCATTGAATGCTTGCACTCTCTGAGGTCCACCTAGTAGATTACTCCACCTAATAGAATAACTCTTCTACAGATATTTTTGGATTCTTTATATCATTCCCTCTTTCCTTTTTACATTTTTTCTCTTCCTGGTGATCTGAGCTCTCAGGGCTATCGTCTCACTTTCTACTGGCTTCTTCAGCTCCTTTCTCAGCAGATAGTTGAGTTTGTCTTCAGGTCTACATTATTTGAAAATCAATAGTTATTCCATTACCCTGAATTTGATGTCCATGAGGATGCCACCAGTCGCTTGAACCAATTTGAACCTTGAACCTTTAAATCTTTCAGAGTTTAATGGTTCAATGGTTCAAAGTTCAATCGGTTCGATAGTTCGGCGGTTCAATGTTTTGTAAAGATCCATGTTCACTTAGTCTTCTTTATGAGTTCAAGGTGTCATTGAACCAATTATTTGCACCATTTAGTTAAACCTTTTTCTAGAATCTTCTACTTGAACCATTCACTCAAACCTTCCACTCGAACCTTGAACTCTTTGAACACGTTGAAGCTTTGAACTCATTGAACCTTTGAACCTTTGAACTCTTTGAGCCTTTCGGAGGTGGAGTTCAATGGTTCAATGGTTCATTCCATATCATTGAACCCCACCGTTGAACCTTTTTGATTGAACCTTGGAGTTGAACCATCCTTACAATTTTTTAGGAAATGCCTTAAGTGTTTTGAGATTTCTCCTTGTGAAAGCTTGCCTTTTGAACCTGTGATATCCTTAGCTAAAAAGGCTTGTGCGATTGAATAACTTGACTGCTCAAAATATTTTGAGAAAGAAAGAGACCATTTTGGCCTATAGGACCGAAATGGTCAACCTATTTTCCACAAAAACAAGTGACATATTTTGGGAACAACATGGCCTACATAAAGGATTGATCCTAATATCAATGCTTCTAACTACCTCAACACAGAGAACAATTTCTAAAGCCTCATACAGACTAGTGAAGGTCTATTGTGATAAGGTTTGATAGAAGGGTAGTAAAAATCCTTGCATAAACCATTGTGCATGCTGAGTAGTGTTAATATCAAATGATAATTTAGACAAAAAGGTCTTAAACCTTGCATCATTCTCATGCACACTCTCAGTAAGTCCTTGATTTATGTCATTCAACATTACTATGCTTTATTTCTCAAATTCAGGAATGTCAAATTCTTGAAAGAAGGCTATCTTAAGTTGATCATAGTCAACCACCACTAGTTGAGAGTTAAAATTTTTATACCATTTGTGTGTGCAATCTAAAAGTTTAGTTGTAAACTATGTGGCCTTATGCTTAGAGGAGGTAATTACTCATGCCCTCCAAATTAGTTCACATTTATGGATATGCTCAGTTTTATTCTCCATGACTCAATATTCTGATAAGTGCAATGTCATTTCATAATACATCATAGTTGGTTAAAGTACTTGAATGAGTGATTGTTGGGAACCTCCAACCTTGATACCTTGAGGAAGAAGTTTTCTACCTCCTGTACCACATACTAGTCCACCTCTAGTGCCTCCAAAAGTAGTGCTTGTGATATGAGGCATGGTAGCTAGTTGATTACTCAAATTGGGGCTTGTATTCTATCCTTGTGGGCTTAGTTTACCAAGCATCCTAAGTTGTGCCATGAAATTCCTTTTAAGATGAAAAGAAAGTGTTAAGTCTAAATGATCATTAAAAGGCTCAAATTTAGTATCCCTTAGTGATTCAGTCTCTGATTTCAAACTTCCTATATCCTAATTATGTGTGTGTACTTTGTCTAACTCAAAAGCATGAGCACACACTATGGTGGGGAAGCCTGGTTGGTTCAAACTTGGTTCCTCAGTTCCTACCATCTAGCTTGTTTCTCCTTCATAAGATAGAAGTGACATAGAACATGGCTCAAAAGTGATGATTCCTCATGTGTTTCCACTTCCCTGTAGCTCCTAACAACACTCATTGAGTTCTCTTGGTCTCTTTTCACACCACTAACTCCTATAATCCTTTATCAAAATTTGTCATACTTCTATTTCCATAATGCAAGCTAGCTGGCTACCATTCTGAACCCATAATTTTCTACCAAATCCTATTCTCCCCTTCCATATATATGGCTCATGTACAAGAGGATTTAGCTCTCCATTGGTATAGTTTCAAGTCCAAGATCAACAAATAACTTTTTGATTTCAAAAGCAAAAATCTTAATATAACAACCACAAGATTCTTGAAGGAACTAAAACTTGACTTCTTTAGGACATGAATAAGTAGTTACAACATACTCCAAAATGTATCTATTCATAACTCTTTTCCACCAAAAGTTGACTACTTGCATCCACAAAACTCTAAGTTTTGCTAAAGCTCTTTATCATTCTATCATCCAAAACAATCTGCTTCCAATATTCCTTAATCATCCTTGAGCATATGTCGATAACCAAGTCATAAATGAATCAGGACCTTTGAAAAGAAGGTTTTGTATAATGCACTATATAGGTTCTATTCTACCTAGTACCATGCAGAGATTCCTGACTCAAGGTAAGGAAATACAAAGTTATCTTCAATACTGGTAATCCATTCTTCTATATTCTAAAGAGTAATACGCTCAAATATTTTCCATGACTATGCTTTAAGTGCTTTGGGTCCCAGTAATAGAACCAAAATTTTGGGGTTTATTTGATAATTCTAGTTTTGGTGTTGAAGACTATCCCAATGAACTAGCATGTTGGACCTTTCACACAAGATTTAGGTCTTACATGCTCACTCGAAGCACACAAAGAAAGACTGATTCTTTTAGTTTTTGTTGCACAATATTAATAACTTGTTCATATTCTTCTCTTTATATAAATTAAATAGGGATTATATAAATATAAAGATAGACTACCTTGATCCTTTGAGTTCTAGGTTTTATTAATATCACTACGTAGAATATTGCCATCTTATATTATCATCAGTTACTTTAGAAAAGAAAATAAATATACAACAAAACTCATATTTAAGTCTAATCACTTAACTCACATACCATCATTCATCATAAATCATTAGAAGTTGATAAAACCCATTATCTCATATATTAAGCTTAATCATCAGAAAGGTAAAAGTTCATAAATTCATTCCAAAAATCCATACCCATAGTACCTTAAAATAGGGGTATTTATACATGTTTTGCCCTGACCAAGTGTTTACAATCATTAATGATACGAAGATTTGACCAACGAACTCTTAACAGACTGAGAGTCATGACACTCAATAATTAGTTATTCCTAAAGACCCAAGCCTCTACACCTCCTATATCATTGCTCTATGCTATATCTTTACTATCATGTATTCCTCTCCTTGTGGGATGGTGCAAAAATTATTATTAATTAGGGTCAGGGTGACCTATATGAACCATTATTTTAAATGCTCCCACTTCCCATGTGCTCCCCTGGTCTTCCACTTCTATTTGGAGTCTTATGTCCTTGGGTTACTCATGACTCATTCCCCTCTGACTGGGTCTTCTCATGCTGGTTCCTCCATTCTATTATCCTCTTGCACACTGTAAGTTTTGTGCCATAATGCTTTTGTGCCTATTAGCTACATGCCATGGTCCTTCCATTTCATGGTCCTTCAGTACCATGTCAGTTCTACACCAAAATTGGATAACACTTAGCCAAAATTTTGGGTTCAACATGTGTATTTAATAAAGTAGGTTGGCCAAGATAATGTTTGGGTAGACAAATAGGGAAAATTATGTAGAAGATTCAAGTGTGTACATAATGTCCAAGTATGTCAAGTATGTAAAATTTTAAGATGCCCCATGCACCCCCTACCCCCCACCCTCGTTTAGTCTAGTATTGAAAATGCTAGATTAAAAAGATAAAAGATTAAATTTTTTACATGCGATTAACAACATTTGATATTGACAAATATGCCCCAAGTGCCCCACTTACTCCATGCAAAACCTAAAATGAAACATGTATAGATCAATGTCAACTCATGATAATAAATTTGAAATAATTTAGATCATTGAATTATTTGAAATCAAAAATCTAATTAATGAATACACTTAAGGGTATATGAACCAATATGCCACTTCTTTATCTCATTTGGAGAATGCCATGGGGTGATTATGTTATAAAGAGATGCAACTACTGAAACCATGAGTTGAGGAGTGTTAATTCCTAAAATACCATTTGGATGAGGAGTATTAGATGTTGAGCACCATATAAACCTCAATTACATTACTATTAATATCATCATAATTATTTTGCAAAACCCTAAAATCAAATTCCTATGTAAATATGGAACCTTGAAACAAGTTTGTATGTAAAAGGGGAACTCTGAATCATGTTCACATGTCAAAATGGAACTGTGAAACATATTTGTATGTCAAAATGTAACTCTATACCAACCATTGTAGATGAATTTTATATTCAAAGTGCTTACGCTGTACCATTGCTTCCCATCGATCCACAATGCATAAAATATAAAAATGTTTGTATGAACAACATTCATGCCCCAAATCTATCCATATATACCTCACAATGATATAAAATACTTCTCAAAATGCTCAATCTAGTAAATCTACTCAAATTGACCCATATAATTTGTATAAAAATGTCACGTGTAGAATGCTCCATATATGCCTTGCATATGTCTAGTTTGTCTAGTATGAATCATAGAACCTGGCCCAAAATATGAACTACCTATCTATCATGGCTTGAATTATAAAGATAGGCACTTATATGCCCCCTTTTGATATGAGGGATGAAATTTGTGAATCACTCATCTCAAAAGAGTTATGTGTACCATGTGTTATATATAAAAATATAATTATGTAAAGTAGGTATTAAAAAATGGTAAGATACGTCATCATAGAATTATTTAATCATTCAAACATGTATGAAACATGTAATCTAAGATAATGGGCCTATAAATGTTATGTAAAGTAGATATATCAATTAGGCATGCAGTAATAAGCATTACAATAGATGCATGATATAAATCATGACATCACACACAATAGATGCACACATGATATAAATCATGACACCAAGACTAATAAAAATCATATATGTAACCATTCAAATGCACATAATATCATGATCATGAAGCACACAATCACTCTATATACAAATCAATTTTGAATCAACTCTAATTCGACATAGACACAACATGTTCATTACTTTGACTAGAGGATCCTCTAACATAAATGACATATGACATGACAAAACACAATCAATTCAATCATAGAATCACATAATCTACCACATGTCAATGAACATATAATATGTTAATCATAAACCTCAAACACACATATATCAAGCAATGCTAGTCCGCATAATAAATCAATGTTATAATCTAGTATAGAAAAACAATATATCCATAGGAAATATAACTCTAGAATGTATGAATAAGACCAAGTAATGTATAACACTATACTATGATCAATAGACCAATAATATTTATCCTGGTAAGTGTACAAAGATGTCCCCAATGTAGGCATACCCATAATGTAGAAAGGTATCCCATGGGTGTAAATAATTCATCTATATATCCATGCATCATATGTAATGTCTTGCATCCCACTTATGAATATCATGAAAATCATGTGTGTAGATGGATATGTAATTCACCATGTCTATAATATATAATATCAATCATGTATACTAACAATGCATGTCATGCATAGGTTTTGGTTTTTCTATTTGATTTTTGTAGTTTTTTGGTATTCTTGAAATTTAAAACATGTTATTACTAACCTATGACCCCATTAGTGGAATGCTCAAAATTAGGTCCTAGATCGATCATTGCTAATGTCACATGTTGTGAGCAAGGAGTAACATGTGTATCATTTTTAGAATCAGATAAATGTTCACACATTATGAAATACCCAACATTATCATCATACTCAAAATGATCATGTGTATGTTGCTTTATGCTAATAACCATAGTAACTTGTGGACTTTGTTATATGCTAGGATAATGCATTGGTGTGTTTTTTGAAATATGCTGACAAGGTTCTTATGAAACTATCATAGGATGTAATGGGATAGGTTGTGCAATTGAATCACTATTTTATGTATTAATACCAGTGAGGTCAATAATATTGTTCTTGATTAAAATTTGTATTCTACGTCTCAAATGAAACCATATATTATTTTAATGTCTTGCACATCTATGCCAATTACAATATGCATTGATATTGTAGCCCTTGAGTTGTGTTTTTTACATAAAAAACTCAGTTGGTGAAGGGAGAAATATGAGATTTCACTTGAGTAACCTTTGTAATATATTCTGAAGAGATTCTGATAATAGTGTAAATTTCCTATGCTGAGGAGTAGGAAGAACAAGCCTATTTGTAGATTTTGAAAATATATTAGCCTTTTTCTTAATAGGATTGATCTGCAATTATACTACTATAATAACACCTCAATCCTTAAACCTCTATTTTTTTAATAATGTGTCACAAGTATTTGTACCATGTAAAATTATTCTATGATAACTACAATATGATTTCTCTTTTTGATTTGGTAAATGAGCCATATAATGGTATCTAATGGAAGGAAAAATAATCAAATTATATTTTCAAGTAATATTTATAATAAAACACTTGGTTTATTTTGTACACTATTTACTTGTAATGTTGTATCATGATATGGAGGAGGTCTTATTTCCATGAATTATATCTTGTTGAATAAATTTAACATGGACATTAGATATTCATATTTGATACATCGTGCAATGTGCAATGCCTCTTGTGATTGAGTCATGCTATATTTCACAAAATGTTATCTCGATAGATAACTTATTGTGAGAGATTGTTGTCATGAATTGATATTTCAATAAGCATTTACATTTTTATCCTCATGATTGCTTGGAAGGGGTGACTACCCTTTATCTAAATTTCCTTGTGCATGAAGGAGACCTTGTAATTTATTAGTGTTGATCCTATTAGAATCATCTTGATAATATCTTAGGCCTATAGGTGTAAAGTTTAGATGAAAAAATAATCATATATCTTCACACGAATTTCATATCATCATAATCACTATCACCCTCCATAAATATTTGATTGGGATCTTTAGTATTGACTAACAAAGGAAGATATGATATCTTCTTCTTTTGTGTTTCAAACATATGTTGTGAATCTCCCAATTAAGTGATATATCTAGAATTGACTCATTTCCATTAGCTTTGCTTGACTATCCAACTCATATGAATGTATTAATTCTACTAGTATGACTTCTAATAGAGGTATTATGGAAGAGTGAAGATCATTGGATTGTAGTATACATCTATCATTAGGTTCAATGAATTTATAATACCTGAAAGGCTTATTATCCTTAGGGCATGTATGCAAAGATCTCTCTTGTGAAAATTTTAAGCATTGATGTAGGGTGGATGGTAAAACTTCTATAACATGAATCCAAGGTCCATCTAAGAGTAAGTTATGGATGAAATGAAATCCTAATTATCCTTTAGGACTCTTATAGGATTTTTTTTCAATCCTCGGTGAAGTGAGGGGTGATGACACTTTACACGGGTGGTATGGGAAACATATGCTTTGTGTTATCACTCATATAATTTTTAGTGATTTATCTATTCTAAATTCATGATTGGCTCTATGGTCAAATATATTATGTGGATTACTAACAATTCTTAGTGAAGTGAGAGGATGATGACAATTCATGCAAGTGTTATGGGATACGTGTGCAATGTGTTTTCACTCGCACACTTATCATATTTTTTTTATGGATATCATCTATCTCCTAGTACTTGATAGGTTAGAAGAGAATGGAATAGGTAGTTAGGGAACATTCCACAAACATTAGAAATTGAATGCTAAAATAAACGGGTTGTGGAAACCAATTTGGATTGACAATGAATTGGTTTGGGAATTCCAAGACCTAATACTTGAGTTAGGTTTCATGGAGTATACCTATGATTTATAAAAGTATTATGGACATAAGCATGTATCTTCATACATATTAGGAATGAAATTCTTTGTGTTTCCAATTCATTATGTATTTACCACATTGTTGTGTGGAGCTTAGCTTGTTATTATAGATTGTATATGCATGATTCTATTACATGTTTTTTATTCTATATCTTTTTTATCGTAAAGGTTAGGGACACTCTCTATGGATGAGATGTGTACTAGGGAACCAGTTGGATTTATGGTTGATATTAAATTTTTTAATGATGCTTTCCCTCTCATATTCTAGTTCTTGGTTGCAACAAGGTCTCATATGTTACTTAGTGCTTCACATAGTGAGTTGATTTATAATTTTGTTTCCCTTATTATTTGATAGGTGTTTGTAGTCTATTGCATATTAGATTTCATTATAAATGAATTATGATAAATGCCATGTGAAATGTATTTGTTATGTTTAGAATTTAAACAAGATGTAACTTTGGAAAGACATTTAATTGATAGTATGGATTGTAAATTGAAATGGAATTCAAATGAAAATGTAAATCATATTTGAAATGTATAATTATAAAATTGTATATCCTATTCCTTGAAAACGAAAAGAAATTATGTAAAATTACCAATGATATAGTTGGTTATGATCTTGTATGATGAATAGTGGATATTATATGCATTTATAGAGAAATGGAAAAGTTAAAATTGATCGTACTTTAATTGAAAAATTTAATTTCACTTGGCTAAGAAAAATTAATGAATATGGTTTAAATTGAGTATAGATGTAATATAATTTTTAAGTTTAAGAAAAGGATAAACAAACAACTATTCAATTATTATTCTTATTATAAAAGTTAGACGTGTTTTTTATATTTTAAATGGAAGATGTATTTTCCTTTAAGCACTTAGAAATATTTAAATCATGTATTGCTTATTGTGCCTTATGTTTTATTATTTATTTTGTTACATTTTAGTTTATTTTAGTATTTGGGATGGTTTGGAAATGATCCTAATATTCAAAAGGATGATTTGGAATGCAAATTATACAATTTTTTTGGGGCATTTTTATGGTATTAAATTATAGAGGTTCTTATATTATAGTACCAGAGCCCAGTGTTAATATTCAAGCTTAATGAACTACCTACAATTTTTTGAGATAAATTTTATTCAAACATCTTAGGATATCATGGTTTGCACATGAGACAATGGGGATGAGGACCCAAATGGGGAGAAGCTGCATATTAAGCTCAATCAGATCTTAACCCTGGTGACCATCACCTAGGATTAACACAGAGGGTACATGATCTTACCCTTGAAGATGGTCATGGGAAGGAAGAAAGATATGAGAATCATGATGATGGGAAGGAAAACCAAAATTAAAACCAATAGAATAAAGACAACCAAAACTATGAAAAGCAAAATTAGAGAAATAAAATCAAACCATGCCTCAACTTGGTGGAACAACCTAAAAAACATAAAGGAAACTAACTATAGAAAACATAACTTGGGAACAATTTGTTACTTAATTTTGAAAGATATGATTTCCATAGTTATATTTTGATAGAAAATTATTGAGTTCAACAATGTCAAATAGGGAACATTTTAGTAACCACATATTGGGAGAAGTTCACACAACTCATGAAATATATATCCTAATACCAAGAGGATGAGTGGTTTAGAATCCAAAAGTTAATTTTGTGTTTAAACCCTCAAATCTGTACTGATGTAGACATACACAGACCTACTTCTATGTAGAAAGCCATGAAATAGGAACAAAATATAAGAACCCTAGAAGTAGCTCGAATAAAGTTTAAATAAAAAGGGAAGGAACATCATCATCATCAAAATTCAACCCCTTTTAAAAATAAAAATTGGAAAGTAAAAAATCATGGAAATAAAAATAAGAATTTCAATAATGGGAATTCATCCAAATTTAAAAATTAACCTAAGTGTCAAGATAATAATGGGAATTCCTCTAAATTTAATAATTGCTCTAAGAGTCAAGATATAATGGTAAATTCAATAATGGAGGCAAGTCTCTAGACAAGAAATGTCATATGTGTGGATGTTATATTTGAAGTGGTCACTAATTGCCAAAAACTACCCTCAAAGTGCCAATGGGGAAAATTATAGAGGACCATCCTTGCAAAGTTAACAATAAACTTTATATCAAAGTATTTATGTAGTAGTTGATAATTACCAGGCATATGCTTTAATTTACAACTGATGAGATTACAAGTAAACTATAACTTTGATTAAATTTTAAGTTTTATTTATCCTTAAAATTTTTTCATGGAAGAATAAATTTATGTTAATCATGTTTTATTTCAATCTTTAAACTAAGAAAAGAGAGGGTAAGCCTTGGTTTGTTGAAAATAAAGTATAACTTTTGAGGTTATCTTTAATAATCAACTTATTTTCAAAAATAAGTTCTTTTATGGATAAATTTTGGATTTTACCAAATTCTATTGGTCAAACTTGATGATCAGATCTTTTTTTTGAATGTGAACTATTTTGGTTATAAGAGATATATTTTTAGATTACTTACATCACCTTGGGTATTAGAATATGAACCTATGCTCTAGTAAGGTAATAAACTATTGAGTAGTTTGTGAAACCTTTTTTTAAAAATTGAACCTTGTTTGAGTTAATCTTGACATAGAGGTTAAGAATATTTGACCTAATTGCTAATTTTACCATTTTACTAAATGCATCAATAGATGATCTTGGAAGTAAAGGATGTAGTAGCTAGTAGTGGTCTAAGATCCACTCAAACTTGAGAGATTGGTTAGATAAGTTATAACCCCCATGATTAGAGGTTCCAATAATTTTAATGCACTACCATTCTTTAGGCTATTTCATTTTTAAGGAAAACATTGAGTTCAAGGTAGAACACATTGAAAACTCAAGTATTTGGCTTTCCAACCCTAATGTATGATAAGAGTGTTGAGTAGAAGTTTTAAGTAAATAATGATTCCATTTTGATATAATTTCAAAGAAAATAAAGTATTTTTCAAAGATATTAATTTAGAAATGGACATGAATAATTTTAAAGAATTTTTGAGTCAACTATTTTCCATTAATTTTTTTGGTAAGTCCAAGATTGTTTTAGAAATGTTTTATCATGATATTTTGATGTGTGGAATATCATATCGAAGGAAGTGAACTCAATAAACTTAAAAGAATAAAATTTTATATATACCTAAATGATTTGTGAATTACAATATTAATAATAAATTCAAAAACTCCTTAATCTGGTCACATGGAGTGACAAAGATTAATTTTTAAACTCAATATATTGAACCTAGACTTAGGGAGTGTGTTTTGTAATAAGGTTGTGGAAATATGCATAGAACTTAAAAAGTTGAATAATAAATTGAGGTGTTAAACTCATAATTTGTGGAAACTAAAATAAATATAGTGTTGTTAACCTAGTTACCTTTAGACTTACCCTAACCTTCACTCTCTTTAATGTGTTTTTCTTGGGAATTATTTAATTGAAATATCTCTTAAAAATTGATTGGAAATCCTTACACATTTTAGATCTTGGAGTGATCATACTGAAACCCCTTCTAGTTTTTGGTGTTCAAAAGATTCACTTTCAAACTAGAGATTGTATTAAAGTCTTATAAGGTTATGACAAACTTTTTGATTTTTTTTTTAAGTCATCAAGATGATGTTTCTTCTAAGGGAGATCGATGGGAGGAAGGATGCCAAATCATGTTTTATCTGATTAGAATTTATATATTTTCTATTAATTTAATTGGTATGGGTGCCAATAGGATTGATCATATGAATATTTTATTAATGATAAAAATAATTAAGGACTAATGATTGTTAGATTAGTGTTGTATTATTTTTATTAATCTTGATGCAAATAAAATAGAATAATGTCATTGAGATTTGACATATGAATTATTGTTTATATGATCATAAGCATCTTTATATCTTAACTAGATTAAATCTCATTTACATGTTGAGTTTATGATACAAAACACATCACCTTCATTATATAGGAAGACTATCATCAAGGATAGAGGACTTGATTCAGAATAAAAATAATTGAGAGTGAAAATTATTTATGCATCATTAACAGTGTCAATTGTGAACTCAGGTGCTTAATGTACCACCCAAGAAGGGAAATGTTCATTTCTCATAGTTATCTTGTCCTTGATTTATGTTTGGATCATCTTATTATATGGAGTTTTTTATGATATTATTCAAAACACTAAGTGATACCATTGTTATGCTTCCTTTATAAACAAGTTATAGATATCTCAGTGAAGTAGAGTCCCTTTACCTCTATAACATTGGTAATTGATACAATAATAATAATTTTTTTAATCATCTTATTTAATGTTTTAAGTACTAGAAAATGTTATTCATTTAAAATTCATTAGGTTGTTAGAATAGGTTATAAAAATCTTTTCTCCTCAAAGATACAAAAATCCCTTCTCCTCCTTAATAAAAACTTAAATTAAATTTAATTTGAATTTAGATTTTAAAGTTCACTTGAGACTAAGATTTACCAATGAGACTAAAGAAGATATTCAATGAAACTAGCATGTTGATAATTAAAAACACTCTTTTTGGAGATTGATGCTTGGAACAATTTGGATTTAGCCTTAGGTTGACTAGAACCCAAGATCACTTGCATATGGATTCATGTCGGTCACACATTCAATCCATTTACCCTCATCCATGGTTTTATATTATACCTTGACATATGGTTAAGTGTCCACATGTGGACATGTGCTTGGAAAAGAAACTTGGGGTCAGATTACTTGTGATGTCAATGTGACTACTTAGATTATTAGAAGTAGTTATAGTGCAACCAAACCTTTTATTATTTTTTTTGAAAATACTTAAATGGATGATTATTTATTGAAGAGATGATGATGACTTATATAACATCACAATCCTTTTATTATCCACAAAAACATTAGAATAACTCATTGGATTTAGTAGAGTATGCCTTGTTAGGTTTATTAGCTAAACAAATTCTGCTTGGGGCTTATGATTTTTTGGAATGAAAAATTATGTTTTTTCATGTATTGAAATGAAACCATAATTATAATTTATAATTTATGTAGGATTTTCTATCAATTCTTGATGAAGTGAGGGGTGATGACAATTTATTAGGGCGGTATGGGACATATTGGTGTTGTATTATCAATTATGTATTTTTTAATGATTGATATTTTGTGAAATCATTATTGAGTCTATGATCAGATAACTTGTATATATTGATGACAATATTTATCAAAGTGAGAATATTATAACATTTTGTGCTGCTAGTATGGGGCATTTGTGTGTTGTGTTATCACTTGCACATTTTTTAAAGATTATTCCCATGTTGAGGCATGGTTATTTTTTTATGGAGATCATTTATTGAATAGTAATTGATAGGTGAGAGGAAAATGAATTGAGTAGCTAGCGAACATGCTTGAACATTAGAAACTGAATGAGTTGCCAAAACCCATTTAGATTCACAATGAATTGGTCCGAAACTTACAAGCCCTATTACTTGAGTTAGGTTACATTAGTTGGACCCATAAATTTCATAAATTTTATGCCCATAAACATGTGTCTTCATAAATATTAGGAATGTAATCCTTTATTTGTCTGGTTCATTATCTATTTACCACATTGTTGTATGGAGTTTACCTTACTATTGAAGATTGTATATGCATAGTTTTTTACCTTGGTGTCGGTTCAATATCTATTTTATTGTGAAGGGTAGAACCACCCTTAATGGATAAGGGGTGCATGGGAAAAATTATTGGTTATGATGTTGGTGGTAAATTCTTCCTATGATACTCTTCCTCTCCTATTCTAGTAGGGTATCATATACTAATGATTCACACAAATAATTGTTTTGTAATTTTTTTCTCTTATAATTTGATTACAATTAATTGATTTGTAATTTTTTCTCTTATAATTTGATAAATGTTTGTAACTTATTGTATATTGAAATCATTATAAATTAGTTATGATGAATATTATGTAAAATTTATTTATTATGTATAAAATATGAATAAATATAACTTTAAAAAGACAATTGAAATGTATAAATTGTAAATTGAAATTTAATTAGAATGGAAATATAGATTGTATTTGAAATATATTATATTAAATTTTTAAATCATATTCTTTAGAATTTAAAATGACTTATTTAATGTTACCAATGATGTATTTGGTTTATAAGTTTGTATGATGAATAGTGGACATTATATGCACTCATAATGAAATAAAGAGGTTAAATTTGAGTGTACTTTAATTAGAAAGTTTCCTATCACTTGGTTAAGCAAAATGAATGAATACATTTTAAACCGAGTATAAATGTATCTCTAATTTAAATTCATGAAAATGGTAAGATGAGAACAATTGGATTATTATTCTTATTGTGAAAGTTAAATGTGTTCATTATATTAGTACCTCCATCGTATTATAGTAAAGCCTTGTGCTTATTAACCGGGTCATCCTCGCCCATTGACTACCAATCATTTGATCGCTAGTTATAAATGACAACTATTTCCTTATGTACACTAGTAAATATTAATATTCTATTTGTCTTCCTAGTTTTCATTAAACAATCAATAATTCCTCTCATAAGTGGCAAATGAAAGTATTTCATTGCATTTACTTGCTTTTGATCCCTTTATGAACAATGCTGACATGCTTAGTAGTTATTGTGACCGTGTGGAGGATGTGTCTATAGGAGGGGGGTGCAGATGGAAGATCATGCCATTTCACTTGCTAGCACATGTAGTTGCTGTTTAATGCAAAAATAGTGAAACAATTGTTCTCTATAATTTATAAGCCATCTATAATTACAAAAAAAAATTCAAGTATATGTCTACTCAAGGCACTATTTATTTTGATATACTTCTACCACTCTTAGAAAATAATAGTATAGCATAACACTTAGTAGAATGGTTCTTAGCTCCATCTTAGTACCCTCTCAAGATAGAGATGAGGAAGAGGAAATAATTCATTAAATGTTTGCATCTCATTATGTTCAGTCTCCTCCTCCAAGGTTAATGAATTCTTTGTATTTTTCTTATATTGATTTCCCTCTTTTTACTATTTTTGATAGACAGTTTCATGCACAATATTGGTGTTTTTGCACCATACATTTTTTTTTAAATTTTTAATCCTATCATTTTTTGCAGGTATAAAATCCTAGAGAAATCCATAGCCAAGGATGCAACCTATCGACTCATCAGTGAGGAGTTAATGTTCGATAAAAATCCAAAGCTAAACCTTGTATCATTTGTTATAACATGGATGGAGCCTGAATGTGATAAAATCACACTGCAGTCCTTAAAAAAGAATTACATAGACATGGATGAGTACCCTATGACATATGAGTTCCAGGTTTTGATACAGTTCATGCATGTATTAAATTTTGAGATACATATTATGTAAATGATGGGTTTCACTCACTTTGGTAATTTATAATGGTGTGCATGTAGGATAGGTGTGTTAATATGATTGAAAGGTTATTTAACTCACCTTTGAGGGATGGGTAAAATACGGTAGGAGTTGGCACTATCAATTATTCTAAGAAAATAATGCTAGCTTGTCTTGCTTTCAAAAAGAAATGATAGAACAAGCGCAAGGTAGAGGGGAAACCCTTTGACAAGCCAAACATAGTCACTAGAGTGAATAAATAGGTAATGTGTAAGCTACTAATTGATTAATTATACTATGTAAAGTGTAGCCCAACCAATTGAGAGATTCACAGGGCCACAATCCTTTCATACACTCTAAAACATGAAGGCCAAATTTGGTTAGATTTATTTGTTTTGAGATATTTTCATTTTCCTTATAAAATAATCACATATGCTTAAATCAAATATCATCCCATACTTTATTATCAAAATTTTCTATGCTTGGAGCATGTCAACATTTAAGTTCTAATAGATTTTGATTGTTTTGTGGTGCTTTTGGGTATATTTATTGGTGCCCCTCTCTAGTCTCATTGGCTTTATATGTTCTTTTTTGGTTTCTTTTTTTTGTAGTAACCTAGATTTGTTTATGTTTTCTTGATTGGTTGGCATTATCACAAATACATCAACACTAGAATAGGTCTACTAGGGTTTAAATTAATACCATCATTTAGAAAATTTCCTCCATATAATGGGTAAGATAAATCTTCATTTAGAGATTATGTTATTGGGTTTTTTCTGTTCTCATAGATAGGGTGGTGATTTCCTTTTTAGATTAACCCGTAGCTTCTATAAGCAATTGTGTCCCTATTTTCTTCATAATTTTCAAAAATTTTGGCCAAAGTTGAATGAGACATCTTGCTAGTCGCCTATGCGATAAACTCATAATAAATCCAATTGAAACCTCTACTATTACAAGAATATCATCAAATTTGAGATAGATTATATTATCTACCTGCGTACCACCAAGCCTAGCCTAGGAAATAAAATCATGATTACAAATATAATAATAATTAAGATTAATTTCTCACTTAAAAGCTAAAACATCCCTTGGAACAAATAATTTGTGTAGTATCCAATTTAGAGGAAGTAGATAATTAAACACATTTTATTTTTAATTTCTTGCTAATATAATTAATTTAGGCATAGTTACACATATTTCTAATTAAACACCCATGGTATCCCTAATACCACACGGTCTCAATAATTAATAAATTATTTTGTTCTACACTTTTATGCCTAGGGATCTGTTGACCAACATTTATATAGAGATCATCAGGGTTCCTCCCAGCAAGATGAATCTTATGTTGGTGGGCTTACTGGTAGAAGGTAATGGACTTTTTCTAGGAACCCTAAAAAATTCAGTGTGATGGAAAATTTATTGAGAATCCCCTACCCTCAATTAATATGTTGTTGTCGAGAAGCCCCTACAATTTTTTGGTCTTCGATAGATAGGGAGGTACTATAGCCATATCATGACACTTGTTGAAATAGAAGATGTATTTTTATTTAAACACTCTAAAATATTATAAATCATTTATTATTTATTGTACTTTTTTATTTATTAATTATTTTATTATGTTTTAATTTAATTAAGGACTAAGGATTATTGGGAAATAATAATATTCTTTAGAAGGATGACTTGGAATGCATATGAATTTTTTTTTCAATTTTTTTTAGGTATTTAATCATAAGAGTTCTTATAGATGATTACATATTTTTTTATTTTATTCCATTAAATTGATGGGAATAAATATTTGAAATTGATCTTATTTATTGTATACCTAATTTTTAATATATTCAAAAGAATAAATCAAGGGCTAGTAGTCTAAGCTTCCCTCTTGGTAGTTTTACCTACATATCCAACATGCATTAGAATCAGGGCTCAGTGTAATTCTACTTATTGTGAGTAATCCTAACCCAATGAGATATAAGAATTCACCTCCTATCCCTAGATAATCACATGTAACTATATTATTTGTTATGTCCTTCTCTTGGTACAAGATGTGATGACACAAAACTTGAAATGATGGTGATGCAATGTAGGCTCAATGTGAATACTCCTTGACTGATTGTGAAAACTCTTGATAAGACTTGGTAGATGTGATTGAGAGACATGACTTGTAAGAGAATTAGATCATAAGAGAAATGGTCCATGAATAAGGGTAGATTCATATATAGGAATATCTATGACACTTCACATATATATCAATCCTAGATAATACCTGTAAGTAGAAATCAAGGCACCTAGAATTAGGCCAATGCAGAAAAGACCTAAAAAAGAAAAAGGGTAAGAATCAACCGACCTCCAATTATGACATAGTTAGAATCAACAAGTTTTCAATTATGACCTAATAGGAAAAAAGGTTCAAAATAAATATCAATTTTAATAAAGGACTAATGACATACTAAGAGACCAATACTTTAGATACCATTACATTAGAGACATACAATGGACTCTATGGAATCCTCATTTATTATGAACCATATTCAAATATCTAGAATACCTACACATGTTCATATTACTATTATTCTAAATAAATCACATAACACTCTACGATGGGTTTCATGAACCTATAATCCTATTAATCATTATTGCTTCATGACCAAAAAGTCCCATTATACATACATATAACATCTAGATCCTATAGTGATAGAAATTGCACCTATACATGCTCCTTGACAACATCACTAGTTTATTACACTAGGTTCATAATGGGGAAATATCTATAACCATACTTTGGATGGGATCATAAGATAGGATTTTCCCTTCCAATATTCCAAAAAAACCAAAAAAAACCAAAAAAAAACCAAAACATTCAAAAATTTAAAAATATTTTTGGTATTTACATATTCTATTGGCTCACTAGAATCTGTGTTAATTTCATGTTAATGGATAACATATTAGTTAATTTTACATACACATGTTTCATGCTTCTATTTGAGTGTGATAAATGCATATATAGATACATGATTTATTCACTTATATATGTTGGGATTTCCCTCTACTCATGTCACCAAGACATTGGGGGAATCCACCTTTATGATCACAATATATATAGGTTATATCATTTTATGGTCACTTTACATTATCATGTTTGAACTCATATATGTACTTACACATGCCTTTATACATGCTTATATATTTCATAATGTACTTGATATGATATGTACTTGACATTTTTTACTATCACATTTGAATCATGGGTGATTATGATATGTTTATGTTGCTTACTTGTGTTTTATTTTATGCACTTCTTTGAGTGTCTTGCCTTGCTATTATCTTATTTCTCAAGCATTTGAATATACTCCATTGTTTATGGCCCCCATGCCTTTGTTGCTTATTTGAAATTTTAATATGTCATTGATTATTGTATGTACATTTGAATATGTCTTTATTTAATTTTTGGACATTGGACCAAGTCATGTTCATTTTATTATATGGCATTTGAAATGCCCCTTGTTTGTGGTCTCCTTAGACCATTTCCTTTTGAATTGCTTTTGAGTAATTTTGTGTGTGCTTGATTTTATTGTTGAGATTTTACTATTAATATCTATATGTTTCCTTTATCTTTATCATGCACTTTAGGCTTTAATGTGATAACATTCTATGAGCTACAATGATACATTTACCTAGACATGTTTTCTTATATGCAACATGGTTCATTCATAGTTATATGGTTATCTTATCCTTTTGATGTGAGGTAACTACCAGTTTAGAATCTTCCCTCACCTCAAAGGGGGGCATAGTAGTGGGGGAATGTCATAGAGGCATGGCTTCCACACACATTATAGTTTTATATTTAGTCACGACATGTCATAGAGACATCACTTCCACACATTCATAATTTCATAATATAGTGGGGGCACACTTTGAAAACATGTTTTCCACATTTAGTAATCAACATACCTAGATTAAAATGGGGTTATGTTTTGGAAACATGTTCTCCATACTTTTTGAAATTTACAAGTTGGTCAAAACAAATAGTTTTATGATTCAGATACACATTTATAGAAGAAGTCTATACATTGGTACCATTACTATACATAGTTTCAACATGAGACATATCTAAGGTGCATATGCTATGAAATGTGTACCTAATATTGTAAAATTCAAATTAATTTCATATTATAAACACTCTTAGGTATTGTCACCACCCACTAGGGTAGAATTTTACAAACTATATTGAGTCAATCTACTGTAGTAGTTGATTCATTTTTTGGTATGGTTGAGATGATTAAATCACTCAATCTTGTTAAGATTTCAAGTTGGACTTGATTATATCATCCAAACTCACAAATTTGATAGTTTGAGGTGACTTGGTTCATTCGTATTAACCAAGTTATAAGTATGATTGGATTGTTACATCCTGATTTCTTACTAAGCAAACTTGATTATTCATGGATATTTATAGTTAGTAATTTGATTTGTTTATTTTTAAATAAGATATAAGTTATATTTTGTTATGGGATAGTTAAATATTGATAAGATTACATGATTACATTTCTATGAGTTAACTGTAGTGTATATTCTTACATTATGATCATATTTATTTTTTATTTCAACAATATTTTATGATGTATGAATGTTATGGTGTTATGGGCTAACTCTCTATTTATCATGAGTTAGACATAAGAGAGATTCATCCCCCAGATCCTGATGAAGTAAGAGCAACATCAGAGAGATTGATGTAGATGGAGTTTCTAGGGGAAGACAGAGAAACAACTAGAACATTGCACACACCACAACAAATAACACTTGTTATATGCATTGATTGAATTATTAGCATTAGTATGTTCTTGATGATATATGTGTTTAGTAAATTGATACGTAGGTGTTAGTTCAATTTAATACTTGTATGTGCAAAGCATTATGTGAGATTGAATCATATATGTTATGCATAGGGTTAAATGCATAATGGTGTAGTCTAATTTTGTTGGTGATTGGTTTAGAAGACTTCTAATTTACCATTTCAAACTTAGAGAATGTTAATGACTTACATTAGTAGTATTTTTTTTATTAAGTCATTATGACTAACTATTTGCACTGAACAGTTATTTATTATTAAGATTAATTATAAAATATAAAAATAAGAAATAAAAACAAATAATAAGAGTAAAATAAGGCAAGTTAGAATAAAACAAGGTAAGTGTTTTAAATGAATAACATAGGGAAAAAAGAGAAAAAAATGAAACACAAATAAAAAAAGAAAAAATAAATAATACTTAAAAAAAGAAAAGGCAACACTCATATAGGAAAATGGAAAAAAAATAAAAAGGGGTGTAAAGAAGAAAAAGGGTGCAGAAGACATAGAGAGAAGGAATAAAGGAGAAGAGAAAGGAAGCAACATGAGCGGGAGAAGAGTGGAATTTCCCAGATTTCAAAGGGAGATTTGAAAGATAGGTGACATTGCCACTTCACATAAGCTATAATTTTTATATTTAAATATTACTGATGAATCATTTATGATTCAGTTGTATATATATCTGATGTGGCCTCCAACCACATAGATGGATTCAACAATCCATATCTCATAATATCTCATACATAACACATAATCAATTCAAAATTTATCATTACTTATCATTAGAATCATCCTCTCTTACATAAGTTTAAACAAGCTATCCCAAAACACATTATAAACTTGGCATCCCAAGCTAAGGAGGCTCCCAAATCTTTCACACAAGCTTTCTTCCCAAACTAGCCTAATTACAAAGCAAAGGAATACATTTATTTATATAAATACAAGGCTAGAATGAAAGGGAAACAAAGAAAGCCCAAAAATTAAACCTCCTCCACTTGAAATGACTATTAATAAATAGTAAAATGTCCTCCATGATGTAATCCACATTAGTTTGGACCCTTCCAACAAGTGGAATCTTCAAAAGGTGTTCTCCACTCCACATGTGTTTCCAAAAACTAGTGGAAAATCCTTTTGACAAAGTTTAAAACTAGTAACTTTGCTCCCCACATGGTATTCATCCCACTCTCATAAAGGAGGTCAACATCAACTTTATCACCTGTGAAAGATATTCTATGGGCCATGCCAAGCCACATCACCTTCCTACATTATCTCCACATCACCGTGAATATTGTTGCATAAATAGTATTTTTCTTTTTGTATCATTCTCCTTAGGTTAAAAAAATTAGATCATGCAAGTTTCCTTAATTGTATCTTTGTCATTTACTCTAGAAAAAAATGAAAAATCACACCACTCTATTTTGGGGTGATGCAAGATTACCTAATCCCTTGGATGCTCCTACATTAGACATCTAAGGTAAATAATGTGATCTCATGATCACATAGAGGGGGTGAAGGGTATAACCACCCTTTCAGTCACTTAACATAATGACCTTGGTATCCCCTTCTAATACACCATGTGCACCAAGTTAATTTTCATTTATTTCTTCTTCTCTTCTAGCATCTACGTACTGACCCTAAAACTATCATCTTCCTCTAAAAACATATCCATATTCCAATGGATTTAGATGTGGGCCAAATACCACCATAAAAAACCAACCTCCTCCTCCAATATTCTCTATCATGTATCTTATCTATCCATGTGAGCTCTATCCCACCACCTCCACACAACTTGGCTTTCTTCATCCATTATCTAACCATTTGTTGGATCATCCAAAACATCACACATTACCACCACTTCCATCTCCTCTCCCATGGCTACAACTATATACATATTTTCTTTCACATGTGTAATCTCTTGAACATAAAATTCATCCTCTACACCCTCATCCACATGTGCACTAGTTGGCACAACATCCTCTTCCAATATGTATATCATTCATTTCTAAGTAGATCCTAGTGGGGATGTTACATATGGTATCAGAGCTATGTATCAAACTCTAAGGCCTAATGAGTCTACTAACATTTTCATATACTTATATTGAAAAAAAAATAGGATGGTGAAAGCTAGAGTATCAAGAGAGGGTTCATCAAATGTTAATGACAATAACCCTCCATTTGATCCTAAATGATTTATCATTAAGCAAGTAACAAAGTTGGATCATATTCTTATAGCTATGAATGAGACCAGGGACCAAATTATAGCCCTAAAATTTTTAGATCATGGACATAAAGAGGAATAACATCAAGATGAACCTAAAGAGCATCTTGTGAAGCAAAAAAAACCCTCAAGATATGAGAGCTCAGGTAGTTGTAGAGTTGGCTAGAGATATGAAACAGGTGAATCTACCTAAGTTTGATGAAACTATTCTAGGTGATGGAGCTAAAGCATGGATGACTGAGATGGATAAGTATTTTGAGATTTGAAACTACTCTAAATTTGCTAAATCATTATGGGGAGATTACTAGTTGGTTGGTGAAACAACTACGTGGTGGGCCAACAAAAAGTTGAAAATGAACCTTAACTCGACCACCACTACTTGGGAGTAGTTTGTGACCTTTTTTCAGATCATGATGGATTCTAAAACTATATTTTGACTAGAAGCTTATATATTTCTAAAATCTAAAGTAGGGAAACTTATCAGTGAATGAGTACTGGGAGTAATTCACTAAAATTATAAAGTATGTACCTCAGTACCATATAGATGATAGGTTTAGAATCATAAAGTTTATCATGGGATTAAAAACCTAGATTGGAGGAAAAGGTGGACATCTATAAAACTTCTACCATGGACTATGGATTTGAGAAGGTAGTCAAATAGGAAAAAAAGTTGAAGTCTCTTGTAGAGACTAGGGACAAGTTCAAGAAAAAGTTTGGAAGTTCTAAATCAAATTTCAAAAAGAAGAGATGGAAGAATAAGTGTGGAGACTCCAAGAAGTAATTTAAAAATTAAAATGTCAAATTCAAAAATGATTTAGGCAATAATTAACTTGGTAATGGGTTTAAATATGGTTTCAAAGAAAATCAATAGAATGATGGGAAAGGGTCACCTAGAGGTTATTTTATTTTTAGAGATGACCATTATGCTCATGATTGTACTCATGACAAGTTAAAAAACAAAGGTCCTACTCCTCAGTAAGGAACTTTATAGCAACATATTCATGCAATAGTTGATAATTGACAATCTAAATTTTAAGTATTACCCATATTAGGTAGTTTGTTTGAACATCCAATTTGCATTTTTATAGATACAAAGGATAAAAGATGTATTATAGCTCCTAAAATGCCTAGTAAGTTTTTTAGAAGAGCTAGAATAATGGAAAATGCGTGGTCAATACAATATGAGAATGATTTCAAAGTCATGTTTGACAAGTGTTTAGTCAAAGTAGAGATTAGGTTGCCCAAATTCACAATAGTAGTGGATATGTATGTAGCACCATTAGGGTCATATGATGTGATCCTAGGAGTCAAATGGATTGTGAAGTATAAGGCCAAGGTTAACTGCTACTTAAAGAAGGTTGAGCATCTGGAGGATTTTGAAATTTAGACACAAGTTTAGGGTAAGAAAAGAGAGTTGAGGCTTAAGCATATTTATTTAATGCAACTCAAGAGTGCCCAAGGAAAAGGGTACCAATCATTTATATTCAAAATAAGTGAAATGGAGTAATCGAAAGAACCATCTCTCAAATATTATCCATTCCTTAAGAATTTTTATGATGTGTTTCCAAAATAATTTCTAGGATTGCCTCCTAGATGTGAGTTTGATTTCTCTATTAATATCATACCTAGATTGCAACCACAATCTAAGACATCATATAGGATGAAAACCAATGAATTGGTCTAATTAAAAGCTCAAATATAGGAATTATTATCAAAAGGGTTGATTAGGCCAAGTGTGTCACCATGGGGTGCACTAGTTATCTTTGTCAAGAAGTATGGTACTCTTCGAATTTGCATTGACTATAAAATGTTAAATAAGGAAACTATCAAAAATAGGTATCCGCTACCTCATATGAAATATTTTTTTGATAAAATGTGGGGAGAAACAATATTTTCTAAGAGTGATCTTATTTTAGGATACCATCAACTAAGGATAAGGGATGAGGATATTCAGAAGACAACATTTAGAAATCATTATGGGCACTATGAGTTCACAACATTACCATTTGGTTGACTAATATTCTAACAACATTCATGAATCTCATGAATAGTGTGTTCAAAGGTTATCTAGATCACTTTGTTTTGGTATTTTTTGATGACATTCTTATATAGTCTAAGAATGAAGAGTAACATCTTCAACATCTGGAATTGGTTCTGCAATGGTTATGGAAGCACAAGTTGTATGGAAAATTGTCTAAGTGTGCATTTTTACAAGAAAGAGTGTAATATCTCAAACATGTTTTATCTATAGATTGTATTTTTGTAGATCTAGAAAAGATAAGAGCTAGTATGGAATGGCCGACGCCAAAGAATATGTATAAGGTAAGAAGTTTCATGGGATTAATAGGTTATTATAGGAAGTTCATTCTAAATTTTTCCAAGATAGCTAATCCAATTACCTCTGTGCAATGGAAGAACCAAAGTTTTGTTTTGTCAAAAAAGTGTGAAGCAAATTTTCAAGAATTGAAAATAATGCTTACTCCAACACCAGTGTTAAGAGTTCCTAACCCTAATGGTCAATTTTTAGTGATCATAAATGCATCTAGGGATGGACTAGGAGGAGTCTTTATGTAGGATGGTGTAGTGGTAACTTATGAATCAAGGAAGCTAAAATCATACAAGGTGAACTATGCCCCTCATGACGTAGAACTTGAAGAAATTATGCATGTTTTGTAAGTGTAATGGCACTACTTGTTGGAGAAATTATTTGAGCTCAAGATGAATAACTTAGGACTCAAGTACATCTTCACCCAACCAAATATAAATGCTCATAAGAGATTCTAGCTAGAGTTCTTGTCTAACTATGATTTTGATATCAACTATATTAAAGGAAAGAAAAATAGGGTAGCTAATGCCCTAATTCATAGAAGGTACATAGTAACCATGGCTACTATTAGGATTATTTTTAGGGATTGAGTGATCAAATTATTTATAGGAGATGATTTCTACTTTTAGGTCAAAAAAGTATTATCTAAGAATGCTCAGAGTCCTAGGTATAAAGGATTCAAGCTAGGGAGTGATGGTCTTTTACATTATAATGGAAGGATGTATGTACTAGATCGAGATAATCTAAGGAGCATAGTGCTAAAGGAACTACACAATGCCCTATATTTAGGACATAAAGGAGTAACCAAGCTTATGGTAGACCTTAGACCACTATATTTATGGAAGGGAATCAAGAAAGATGTATTGGAATTTATGCCATATTTTTTGGAATGTTAGAGAGTGAAAACTAAACATGTGCATCTACCTAGGTTGTTATATCTGCATGATATACTGGAATGGAAGTGGTAGGTGACTAGTATGGACTTTGTCCAATGGTTACCAATGTCATGAAATAGGCACAATATGATCTTGGTAGTACTTGATAAAATAACCAAGGTGGCCTATTTTATACCAAGAAATTTGATAGATGATGCACCTACTCTTGTAAAGAGGTTCAAAAATGATGTATATCAGTTATATGGATTTCTAAAGAAGATCATTTCAAATCATGATCTAAGTATGACTTCTAGATTTTGGGTAACTCTTAATTCAGCTTTGGATACATAATTAGACTTCAACACTACATACCACCTAGAGACTCATGGTCAGACTAAGTGAGTTAATCAGGTACTAGAGGAACTTCTTCATATGTATTATATGGATCAATAGTACAAGTGGGAAGTGTGATCATAGGAATCTAATACAGGAGGTTAGTATAATGTTAGTTCAAATAACAAAAAATCAAATGAAACACACTAACACTTACACTCCTAGTCTAGAACTTAGGAAGAACTTAGTAACAAATTCTAAATGAAAACACAAAATAAACATAAATGACTATACCTCTTTTACCTTCCTTGGGAGCTCCAAATGCTTTGTTGAGTGGCTTGATTAGATGTTTCTTACAGAAATATTTGGAAATGGAGGTTGTGTAGTTCCTTCTCTCCTTGGCACCATGGCTTGTGATGTGGCTTGGTTTAAGTTTTTGGCATTATAACCTTACTTGCTAGGCATTTAGGCATTAGAACACTACTCTTAACAAAACTTTGAAGTCATTTGTGCATAATAACTTTGCACCAAAATAGATTATAGATTCAATGGGCAAGGCCTTATATCTATAGCTTTAGGAACTACCTCTCACCTAAGATGAGTTAGGGTTGAGTTAAGGCTTGGAATGGGTTCAAACTAAGCCTAGGTGAAATATAACCTTAGTAGAATTAATAGTTTTCAGGTAATTGTGATTTTTAATTACTAGGCATGGCTCTCCAAAATAAATATTTTAGGATATTTTCAAAGAGCTTGACAACTCATAAAAGCAATGATGAAAGGCTAGGGTATTTTGAATTTCCCTTTTTAGATATTTATTAATTGCACATAGATAATTCAACTAGACATTTAATTTGGTTTAGCTTGTTAATTAATTATTATTAGTTTTTTAGAATTTCCAAGATTTGATTTAAGTGTGTAAGTACCCCACTTAATAGGTCCATAGGCTAAATTCATAGTTATGATTCCACAAGATGATTAGGGATGAATCCATGAGAGGTTATTATTGCATACAATAGGATATCCCAATTAAGGATGTCTCAATGTAATTTTGAACTTTGATGAATGATGCACAAGTAAATTTGAGATGTTTAGTGATTCCTAGGCTTAATTTATAATGGTTGATAGGAATCAGTTTGAAGTCCAGTAGAAAGCCAACTATGGCTAGTTTTAGGTGTCTATAGAAAGATTATCTTTCATTTGTTACATTTTATTATAATAACTCATACCAATTAGCTTTGAAGATGGCACTATTTAAGGCACTGTACATAAGAAAGTGCAGGACACCAATTAGTTGGGACATATTGGAAAATAGGGTAGTCTTTGAACCTAAGATGATTTCAAAAATGGAAGAACAAGTTAAATTAATTAGGTAGAGATTGGTTGAGGCCAATGATAGGCATAAGAGTTATGTTGATTTGAACAGGACAAGTAGGCAAATTTTAATAGGTGATAAAGCATTCTTGTGGGTTAAATCACATAAGAGCTCAATTAAATTTGATAAATTAATGAAACTATCACCAAGATATGTGGGACCCTTCGAGGTGTTATAAGTGTTCAATCATGTATCATATAGGATTGAATTACCTCCAACCCTAGATTTATTGCATAATGTCTTCCATATTTCTTATCTTAAAAAATATGTAGCTGAGCCTATGCATATGTTGGATTGGAATGTTTTGCAGGTTTTTGATCTTAGGGTGGTCATGGTAGAACCAATGAAAGTAATTGAAACTCACAAACTTCATTTACATAATAGAGAGATGTCATAGTTCAAGGTCTTGTGAGACCAATAATCTGAGGATAGTGCTACTTGGGAGGACTATGATGTGTTCTACAGGTGATTTCTACATTTATTTGCTTGATTTGATACTTTATATTATATTATTTTTTTGCTGAACAATGTTTTAATTTAGAACTTATGTTTGAGTAAGTGTCATCTGAGATAATGACTAGCTTTAGATCCCGATTCCTTGCTATGAAAACTTATTTGATTAACCATGGATATTTATAGTTAGCAATTTGATTTGGTTATTTTTAACTAAGTTATGAGTTATATGTTGTCAAGGGATAGTTGAATATTTATTAGATTACATGATTACATTTTTATGAGTTAGTTATAGTGTATATTCTTACATTATGATCATGTTAATTTATTATTTCAGTAGTATTTTATGATGTATAGCTGTTATGGCATTATGGACTACTACCTTTTTGTCATGAGTAGGACACATGAGAGATTCATCCTTTATATCTTGACGGAGGGAGAGTATCATCAAAGAGGTTGATATAGATGGAGTTATGAGGGGATGATAGAGAAATAACTAGAACCCTACATACACCACAATAAATAACACTCAATATATGCATTGATTGAATTATTAATATTCGTATGTTCTTGATGATATCTATATTTAGGAAATTGATACATGTGAGTTAGTTCAATTTAATACTTATATGTGGGAAACATTATGTGAGATTGCATCGTAAATGTTATGCGTAAGGTTAAATGCATAATGTTGTAGTCTGATTTCATTAATGATTATTTTAGAAGATGTTGATTTACCATTTTGAACTTAGAGAATGTTAATGACTTACATTAGTAGTATTTTTTTATCAAGTCATTATGACTAACTATTTGTACTAAATAGTTATTTATTATTAAGATTAATTGAAAAATATAAAATTAAAAAATAAAAACAAATAATAAGAGTAAAATAAGATACATGTTTTAAATGAATTATATATATATATATATATAAAGAGAAAATCATGAAATACAAATAAATAAAAGAAAAAAGAAATCATATATATATATATATATATATATATATATATATATATATATATATATATATATATATATATATATATATATATATATATATATATATATATATATATAAAGGCAACACTCATATAGGAAAATGGAAAAAATATTAAAAGGGACACAAAGAGGAAAAAGTGTGCATAAGACATAGAGCGAAGTAAGAAAGGAGAAGATAAGGGAAGCATCATGAGTAGGACAAGAGTTGGAATTTTCCATATTTCAAGTGGAGCTTTGAAAGGTAGATGCCATTACCACTTCATATAAGTTGGAAGTTTTCTGTCTGAATATTATTGATGAATTGTTTGTGAGTAGGTTGTATATATATCATACTTAGGAAAAAAAATGGCATCCTATATAAATTTTAGAGTATATCAATATAAATTGAACTATGTTTGCATAATAGCCTTTGTATGTTCTTCACTATCGTATGGTAACTCATATAAGCCAATTATAATCTTGTATATGTAGTTAATACAACATAATCCTGCATTCAGAAAACTAACTAGAAAATACATATTAAACCATATCACATCATTCAACTTCAATGAATATATATGTATGAAATTCTTTAGTTATACCAATTTCCCCTCTAGTTGTTGGCCAATACCCAAAACTTAATACCAAAAATATGTGCAATCAATTAACTCAACTGTGAGGATGATCCAAGAAATAGTATTAATTGGACTATGATTAAAATAAAACCATATAATATTGGGAAATATATAATATATGAGATAACAAATATTACATAGTGTATATTTATATCAAAAAGAGTCACTCTATGTATAAACATTGTTTAAAATTAAATATCTGTATCCATAGATGGTAATATAAAAATAATACTAGATCATCATATTATTTATTGTTATTAGTATAAAATTAGATCAATGTAGTAGTAATGGATCACTGCATATACATTGTTATAAAATCAGATTGATGTAGTAGTAATGTTATTACTATAAAAATAGATTACTGCATATTTATTGTTATAACATTAAGTCACCATATATTTCTATGTGTGGCCATATTATGACATATTAATATTTTTATTATAATCTAGATTATCATATTTAATCATATCTTGGTTATTATTTTGACACATATTAATATTGTTGAAATATATTTGTATCCTATATGATTATTATTATGAAAACCATATCACTATATTAAGAAATGATGTAGATATATACTGTTACATATATATCACTCTACCAGATACGTGGCTATATGTTGATTTATGTATTTTTATACCTTCTGTATATATGTATATACGATGTAACATTTTGCTTATAATGTTCAAGGAACTTGAACTAAAACATAAAGATATACAACATTAATAGTGTAGAATGTTTGAAATCATAGCTATGTATTCTTTCATTATCTTATACAACATTTTCAGAATGTGGATTATGACTTATACTAATACTAGATAGTTATTAAATATTAATATAATATAAATATTATCACCTTATATTATAACAATGATCTTAATGAACTCACTTTATCACTAAAACAATATAAAGTTTATTGGATCATTGTATATGGGCATATGACTTGTGACTTATGACCAATAATAGGGGATCGCTAATATAAAGCTCACACAATGACTTATGACTTATCATATAGTTTATCAAAATGGTTAAGTTTCATTATACCAAGATATATGTAGTTATAGTATATCAAAATCATAAAATAGCCTTTGATAAAGAATATGAAGTATATATAGTTTAAACGTATTATTTTATTATCTTATAAGAAGCTTTATGATATGCATTTTATACCTTATCATATATAACACATGAAACATAATACATAGTGTGGGGTTATACTATTATAATATGCTACCTATTAAAAATTTAATTAGTAGTATGATTTACGAGAATATAGGTAATCCTATACATAAATAACTTATACATGTATATCGGGATGTGTACCTATAATTGATAGTTTTATTGATGATTCAAAACTAGGTTGTAGACTTCTGAACAGAAGAACCCAATGTATGCATACAACCTCCTTAAAGTATAACAAATGTTAAAACAAAAGATTACGTGTTTCTTGAGAACTATAACCTTCTTTATTATGATTGGTTGTTTGTATAGAGTAGTTGAACTCAAGAACAAAGGACTATGATAATATGGGTTGTTGTAAAGTACATTATATTTGAAAATTATTTATAGTAATTGTAAAATTATAGTTTAGATGTATATCATACCCAGATGGTATAAGCTGTAGTTGTTGTTGTTGTTATTATTATTATTATTATTATTATTATTATTATTATTATTACTATTATTATTATTATTATTATTATTATTATTATTTATGTGTTAAATAATGTTGTGAAGATTCATTCATATATTTGATGGACTAAATGTATGCATTTTGATTATTCATGTGCTTAACATGTTTTATGATTACTATTAGGATGTAATCTATATGAATCTATTGGTTATATTATGTTAACCAAATCTTACATTATTGGTACTGAATAAGTAGTGAGACAAACTTCACTATCTTACTAATAGTACAATACCAGATGAAGGTAATCCGATCAAGTGGTGTGTTTGAAATTGACTAATCCTAAAGATCAATGAATATTGAAAAATTTGGCCAAAGTAATTTTAGTTAGACATTATCATTTAAAGTGTATGATTTACATGTTTTTACAATATCTTGTTAGAATGAATTTATTTATGGTACACTACATGTTCTTAGAAATCATACAACACATGGGTGCTAGCTTGTCTCTCTAGATTCCCTCACTACCACTATCTACTCATCCATGAAAGGAGATCCATTCTCTAATGGGGAATTATGTATGGGATCGATGGTACATGATTTGTGTGGAAAAACACTTGGATAATGCCCTCCCTCCCCTCAACAGTACTTCTTTAGTGATGACACTTGAGATTACCATAAATACTAGACTTTAGTAAACTCATGCTCCATGGAGCCATATATCTTATTTATGTACATTGTATTGTATGTATTATTGAAACATTATCATGATAAGCTATAATTAATTATTTTACATTGAAAATAGTGGTTGTATGTTTGTACCAACCATGGTTGGATATATGTAATTACTTTCTATATTCAATTATGATGTGTTTTCTATGATGATAGTGATCAGTGATGAATAATGTCACCTGCTTATTTTATAATTTATCATACTTATATTATTTTATATGGTCAATAATTATATTCTCATGGTGTAATATAATAAAAAAATATGTTGTTAGACGTTAAAAATAATAATGCATTTCTAGGTAGATCCTAGTGGGGATGTTACATGGGTTTCACGATTGAGCTAGTCTCAACTACCAAGTGACAATTCATCTTTGCTCCAAGGTTAGGGGCATGGTTACTCCTCCATATATCTCTCTCTCTCCTTAGATATATGCACTTTATAGATTTATATTTGTCCTAATATTAGTTTTAGTGATTCATAATGATACATCTTTTAAATCACGTTGCCAATATGCATGGTGGTTACATCGATACACACATTTATTCCTAGATCTTGATCTCTTTCAATTTTAATCATTTTAATACTTTCAATTTTAGATTATATACACTAATTATATATATTAACATGCTTTTGGTTATAGTTTAGTCATCATTAAAGCACTCAAGTTAGACTCAATCTAAGATTAGGTATGTTATACACACTTAGGTATGCATTCCTTTTCCTTTAAACTAATAATTTCATTATTGGATTAAAGGTGAGAAAATGTAGACATGATTTATGAAATATATATCACCCTAGTCTTGTACACTTAGAAAAATAAGACCTTGGTTGTTCCTCTCAGTTCTATAACTTATATGCTTCTACAAGTATTGTCTATGTTCTCTCTTGTACCCTTTAGCCCATCTCTTATTTTTGACCAATCTTATATTGATGACCCATGCCATTTATCTTACCCATAATACTTAAAAACTACTTATCTTCTATCTCTACAATTTTTGAGTCTATACCTACTTTCCTACTTCTTAGACAATATGTCCTGGATAAACACCTCCATTGATGTAGGTGTCCTACTTTGACACAAGTGTCTAGTGCCCTAAAGTCATCTAAATTACAAATAAAACATATCATAATGGTTGGACTAAGTGATTTAATTTGATTTATTTATCTAATGATATTGACATAAATAAAATTTTAACTCTCAATCATTCCTCACCTAGCATAGACCAAGGACTTTTATCAAAATCATTCAATCATGCACTTGATAAAGTAGTACTTTATTATTTTCTCCTGTTATCATATGAGTTATATAAAAAACACATACACATGTCTGAAGTGCTAAAGGAGGAGCCTAAGAGCCCAATTTTTCAAGTTATAAGCTAGGTCACTATTGAACTTACTTTCCACATAATGCATGATTTACACAAAAGACAACACGTAGGGGAGAACTACATAATTATGAGGTCCTCTTATAAGTATTGGATATGTAGGTAAAACTTATTGACAAATGGTTATTTAGGGTAGATCGATACCATGTGCTCACTAACCCATTTTTTCCACAACCACTATGAGGATGAAGAACTAGGATTTTGCTATTTGATAAGGAGTGACAATCCACAATCTAGATCTAAATGCACTAGAGAAAAGGTGTCAAAAAATAGATTATCTAAGTGGTCACATCCTATTTGAGTAGGTATTTTATATATGACACCTATGTCTAACCTAGAAATTTGCATTTATGCAATTATCCCAGAATGATGCAAATGTTCAAGTTTATATAGGCACTTAATCCACAATTAGGTGACTGTTCTAGAATAATTTTCTAATCTTCTTCCTACCTATTCTAAATCAAAATATTTATTAACATTATAATTACATAATTACTTACTTTCATTAACAATATAATATCTAGTATAGCTATACTTTCCATTTTTAACATATCTTAGCATAATCAATCCAGTATATGTTTTATCTGAGTTTCACAAACAACTGGCTTGTTATAGATTTGTTTCACCACCCTTATGTTTATTAATTTATATATTCTTAATCCTATATAATTAAAACATATATATTTTTAGGGTTAGACACTTATTCCAAAATAATATACTAATAACATCCTTTCAACTTTTTAAGGAAAACTAGTGGAAAACACTGGATTCAGTTTCTTACACGATTCTTGATTTGTTGCTGGTTGAAACTTATTTTTTAGTTATAAACACACAATCTCAGTCAAAGAGTAGAACCAAACAAAAAATTTAAAATTCATTCATAATAAAAATTATATAAATACAATGACTATAAATAGATATTTCTAGTTTTGGAAATTTTATGCATAACTTTTAGAATTATTCCCAAAAATATATTAGATACTTCTTATCAAGTTTGTATGTCCTTGCATCAAAGTAAAATCCTCAGGTGTTCTTCACTAAACTTCTTGGAATTATTTAGAGCTAGTTTGGGCATCTCTAGAGCCAAATTAGGGATCTTCAGAGCTAGTCTAGGGATCTCTGAAACTAGTTTAAGGAGTCTTCTACTACCAAAAACATGTTATTTAACTATAGTACATTATTATGCCCTATACATAGAAAAATGGTGTATTTCCCATACAAATGTTATAACAAAGTGGTTTTAAAGGTAATAATAACTTGCACAAAATAATTAAGGTAAAATACTCATTTTTTACTTTGAACTGGTAATTAATTCTATTATGCACATCTAAATCTACTTAAAAAGAAATAATTCTTAGGTGGGAAATGAGGTAATTACTTGGATATAATGAGCCATTTTATGGGTTCATCATGAACTAATACCTTTAGGGATATTTATGATTGAACCTAATCTAGAGGTCAAGCATTGAAATGATCATGGTATTCTCTATTGCCTTGCATATGTGTAATGGGAGAAGGTATTGTAAAGGCTAAGTGTTTATTCTATGGAAATTAAATAATGATGAGGAGATTTTCAAAATTATATTAAAACTTAATCGGTTAGTTATTAGAGTTACCCATAATTAATATGGAAGGATAATAACAGTCTTGTACTCAGTTTCACTAAGAATTGTTAGAATTGGTTATGCAAGTATGTGAATTGGTGTTGGAAAAAGTATATCATGATATTAAAATTAAGGGTTTACTTTTGGGGGTTTATGACAACTATGAGTATTCCATGTAACAAAAGGGAGAGATCTTGATGATTTGGTTGAGCCATAATTCCCTTAGGTTCAAGAATTTATTTAGGGGAAGGATATTTAACCCTAAAGATTTGGATATGGATCTTACCCCAAATATTTATCTTCTCCTTATTTAAGGTACTTGTAAGGATTTCACTAGTTTAAAGCTTTGACTATCTCTAGTTGTATAACTTATCTATATTCTTCTCATATGATACTATATTTTTAACAAGCAAAGTTAGTAGGTGAAATATCACTAGGCCCTTTAAAGAAAAATTATCAATATTTTTACCATAAACTTGATAATGAGACTTTTAATAACTAGAAATTATAATCTAAATAATATTTCTTAGATTATACTAAAGCAAATCAGTCTCACCTAGCATATCAAAATATTGTTGATGCTATTATATGGTTGATTATTATACATCTATAGCTAGAACATCACAATGGGAATTTTACTATAAATTTTATCATGTATATTATCTAACTAAGTTGGTAAAATAACCAACTACAAAAAAATGAGTAATCTGCATGATGTTATGATCTAAAAAATGTTAGTTTTTGTGGTATGGGTTAAAATAACATATTTTTGGTTTCTAAAGTAAAATTTAGTTACATATTTGTATTCCTCTCAAAGAATTAGACAAGTTAAAAAAATGACATGTCATTTAGAGGTCATATGCAAAGGCTATGACCTTTGAAAGTTGGTAGTCTAGTCAATCTGAGGAGTTACTGATGACCTTTGGTGTTGTGACTGTTCATCTCCTGAGCCCAAAATTTTCCCTCCAAATTCCCCTATATTGGATAGTTTTTTATTGGTGGTTCAATTGATTTATTGGTGGATAAAGTTGGGAAAGGATAAATATGGGTCTTGGTAAGGCAGAGAGAATTAAAAAAGATGCATATAAAGATGAAAGGACATGAAGCATTTTGGCTTATTTTTATGACTCTTAAAATTATTTAATGTGTCTAAGAGGTATTCTTATGTATAAATGCGAAACTATAGAGCTCATTCACTAGGGTATATAGAATATCATAAAATAATAAATCTAGATAGATCCATCTAAGGAAGGAAGACTACACCATCGAGATAGTTGTGAAGAACTTTCTGCACAGATTTATGAACTACATAAAATAATGAAATAATAAACTTCATAAATTAACTCAAAATAATTCAAATATGTTATATTGATTACAATACACTTCGAGGGGGAAACCTCCTTTGAGCAAAATTAATATAATAATATTCATCAATGCCTTCATTGGGCCTCAATGCTTTACTTAAATACTAATTCTATTTACCAATTAATACTTCCCATGCATGTGTAATAATTAAAATATTCTAAAGGGATGAATTATAAAGCATATGCATCCATAGTGACTAAAACACTAATAATGTAAAGAGAAAGTTAGGACATGGGTTCCTAACATCACCTCCCCTATAGAAAAAGCTTTATCCTGAAAGCTTCAGATGTGGGAATAATTATTGAATTTGGAATAATGGTTCCCATGTGGCATCTTTGAGTTGCATACCATGCCACTAGATTAAGACTCTTATGATAAAGTAGGAGCAAAGTTGGTGGGTGTAGCTATCTAGGACAATTTTTGGTTCAAGAAGGGTGGATCTTTCATTATCAAATTTAGGTAAAACTCTTTGTAATTTGATGGCAGGTCAAAGAAATTTATTCAAATAGGAGATATGAAAGATTGGGTGAATTTGGGAGGAAGGTGGAATCTCCAACTTGCAAGCAACAAACCCAATCTATTGGAGAACCTTATATGGCCCATAAAAATTTGGGGCAAGCTTATTATGCCATTTTAGTTTCAATTAAGATTACTTGTATGACTACATACAAAGAAAAACCATATCACTAGGTGAAAAGGTACACTCAAAGTGGTGTTGATCTGCTTGCTACTTCATTCAGTTCTATGCCAGATGGAGATATTCTTGCAAGATATTGATAATTTGATCCCAATGGTGGAGAGTAGTGTCAACTACCAGAATTGGGGAACTACTGGGTGTATATAGGAGTAGTGTTAGGGGTGCTTGACCACAAATGTTTCATATGGAGTCATTTTAGTAGAAGTGTGGTATGAGGTATTGTACCACCATTCTACAATGGGGAGCCACTTTACCCACTAGTGTTATTGTTCTGATGCAAAGTAATGGAGGAATGTTTCTAAGAATTTTTTGATGATTTTTGTTTGGCCATCAATTTGGGGATGATACCCGAAGCTCATCTTTAATTTTATGCCTAGCATCAGAATAAATCTATCCAAAAATGGCTAGTGAAAGTTGCATCACGATCAGAGACAATTGAAGAAGGGATGTCATGAAGACAAAAAATCTGATCCAAAAAAAATTGTGGGACCATGGAGGTTATATAAGGGTGGTTGAAGGCACAAAAATGACTATATTTGGAGAGGTGATTGACCATGACCAGGATCACTATTTTTCCATCACATTTAGGGAGCCCTTTAATGAATTCCATAGAAATATCAGTCCATATCCTAGTAAGGATGAGTAAGGGTTTGAACAAACTAGGAATCATTGTGTTTTCACCTTTATTGCATTGGCAGGTATCACATTCAGCCACCATCTATTTAATTTACCATTTCATCTCCTTATAAAAGAAATTTAGACATGCCCGCTCATATGTTTTAAGAAATATTGAGTGCCCTATTAATGGAGAATCATGGATTTAATAGAATATATATCCTGATGAAGGTTTGTTCTATTGGGAAGCACCAAATGACCATTGTAATGTAGATAATCACCATCTCATGAATAATGTGGTACTATAGAGGGGTTAATGATTGATTATTAAATGAGTTAGTGTAAAGAGAGATCATGTGCATACCCTTGGTGTACAAATTCCAAATATTTTAGAATGGGTATGGAGATGGTAAAAAGGGAAGTCTGGTCCTCAAACATGTGGGAGAGAGCATCCACCACTACATTATCTTTACCCTTATTATAAGTGATCTCATAATCATATCCCATGAGTTTGTTGACCCATTTTTGTTTTGTTATGGATGAGACCCATTGTTTCAAGAAGTATTTCAAACTTTGGTGATCAGTTTTAATGCAAAAATGATTCCCAAGTAAGTATGGTTTCCATTTTTGTATTGCATGCAAAATTACCATGATTTATTTTTCATATGTAGACAAATCCAAATTTTATCTAGAAAGGGATTATCTAGTGAAAGCAATGGGATGAATTTATCAAAGAAGAATAACACTGAGGTCATTTCCACATGCATCACTTTTTATGGTGAAAGTTTTG
This sequence comes from Torreya grandis, assembly GCA_037957365.1. Taxonomy (NCBI): domain Eukaryota; kingdom Viridiplantae; phylum Streptophyta; class Pinopsida; order Cupressales; family Taxaceae; genus Torreya; species Torreya grandis. The sequence continues at coordinate 1,812,483 of JARHVA010003386.1, forward strand.
GTGAAGTCTGGCTTGGCCAAAATTGGTGTGCTACAAATAACTTGTTTGAGTGCCATGAATACATGGTTGGATATGAAATCCCATGTGAATTCATATTTATTCAATAAGGAATTCAAAAGAGCTACAAGCTTGCCATAATCCTTGAAAAACTTATGATAGTATCCTATAAGGCCAAAGAATCCATGAAGGCTCTTGAGGGTTATTGGCTGAGGCAAATATTGCATGGCATTAATTTTATCTAGATCTATGTGGACCCCATCAGTTGAAATAATGTGCTATAGATATTAAAATTCTTCTTAACTAAAGGAACACTTGGATTACTTAGCACATAATTGATTATCTTCTATAATTTGTAATACTCTATCAAGCTGCTAGAGATGCTCAACCCATGTACAACTGTAGATAAAAATGTCATCAAAGAAAATAAAATAAAATTGATAGAGGAAAGGTCAAAATATTTTATTCATTAGGGCCTAAAATGTTGAAGGTAGGTTTCATTTTAGTGGGCCATATAAAAAATCCATGGAGGTCTTGAGGCAAATTGGATTCACAATGGTGGAAAATCATTTTAGAAGGCATATCATTACATAGGTGAATCATGCGATGCTATGAAATGAATCACATAAGACTTGATAGGTTTCTCTGACCCTTATAGATGAACAATGGCATGATATAGGTGAATGCAGACATATCATAGGCAAATTAAAACACTAGCATGATGTAGATGAATGATGGTGGTATATGTAAAGAGGATTACATAAAATGATTAGTCAAACATTAGTCCAATAAATCAAAGGAAAAATACATAAGAGTAAACTGAATTAAGCCTATCTATTCATGTGGGAATTGCTTATGATAATGAAAGATAAATTAAAGAAAGCAAGAATCCTATACCTTTCTAAGTGAATCCATCCTCTAAGAGCAGCTCAAAAACATGTTCTCTCTTGATTAAGCATCCTTGTCTTTATAAAAAATGGTGACTAACTCCTCCAATGTCTCAAGAACACTCCACAAAACCTAGGCTCATGATATGTAACTATCTAATTAGCCTATCAAATGAAGCTAATACAAATATGAATAATACAATAATCAAAACACAAATGAGTTTTGGAGATATTTTAACATTATAACATTGTAATACTTGAGCTTAAAAATGATGTTCATGGCCTCTCTATTTATAGATTTTTAAAATGGTTTAGGATCAACCATGACCATCCATCTCAAGATTGAGATGTGTGGCCATGAATTAATACAATTATATAATTAAATCCATAAATATCACTCATAAATATTTAGTATAGAGGGGTATTTAATAGGCATGAAGGGTCTTAATGAGGCATGGGAGACCTATAATCTTGATATTTTATGTATTTATGGCTTATGGATACCACCCCTTAGGATGATGTCTTTTGATGATGAAGTTAATGAAAATAAATTTCTAAAAATAAATATTCAAAAATTTCCATGGAAAATTAAATTAAGCTCTTGATTTGGTTTAATTAACCTTAAACATGATTAGTCAACTTTGATGCAAAACCTTGGCAATTTGTACACAAATTAATCAAATTGGTTAAAATGTCATATTATTGGCTCAAAATTTGACTGGATTGGAATTAGAAGTCGATGTTAGATGTGTTGGAACCAAATTATCATTTAGGATGATACCAACATAAAATAAAAAAGGTACGTGACGTGTACTAATGATTTAGAAGAAAAGAGTGATCTAAAGCACAATAAGGTGAAATCATTATTTTGACTCAAAATGAATCGATCAAATTAGGTATCACATAAAATGCATTGAACTATTTAGGGATTTATTAGCATAAATTGGCACTTGTAAATGATAAGTTCAAACCATTTATCATGTTTTATGGATTTTGACCTAAAATGTGCATTTGAGTAAGATTGACAATTTCAACACAAATGGTGTTAGGAATTAAATGTCTATATTTTACCCCTATTTGAGAAGGTGTAACGAGACATTAAGCCAAAGAAACATATTTTCAAAGAAAAGAGTTATCAAGAAGAAATTGGAAATGACCCAGGATGCCCCCTCAAGAGGACATATTAGGATGAAAGAGAAGAATGGACTCTCAAAAAGAGAGGGAAAATGAGAGATTAACCCATGGAGTAGATCACATCCAAATGAGATAATGCTCACACACGTGATTACCATAAATGATCAAAATATAACTAGAGGTATAAGAGGCCCTAGTAGATGGGGGAAATGGGAAAGATACAATCCATAAATATAAGGGACACTTAAAATGTACCCAATTTAAGAGTATAAGCTACGTGCTTATAGTATTGATCAATCTCGAGACAAGCTATACACTAAAATATTACCATAATGGGCATTAGTATGGAGAGCCTAGAATTAGAGGAAAAGAGAGAACATTCTACTTCAAGAAGGGAAGCACCATTAGAATGGGGTCTCTAAAGAGAAGATAATAAGAAGTGCCCCAGTAAAACAAATGTGATCATGATAAAATAGTTGTGCCGCAATAGGGATAATTTTGATCATTGATAAAGAATAAAGAATGGTTTTCCCCTATAAATCTGATTTGATTAGAATGTTGTTAAAATGTTATGCCCTAGCATGGGAATTAATAATAAAAATAGCTCAAGGATATAATCCAAAAAATAAGTTAAAGTGAGTGGGTGCAAACATACATACAATGGTGTAATGGCTTAGAAACCCAACATACAAGAATGCACAAAGTGATGAGAGAGGTGAAAATAAGAATGGAGATGGCTGAGTTGACTCCAGATGTATAAGATAAGTGGATAATGCCTACATAATTATATGGACTCATGTTCCAACATGAACTTTAGGCTAATTTAATTTACCCAATTTTGGGAGAGAATGGAATGAGGAATGATGAAAACTGACCAAGAATTAATTAGACTCATAATGTATGAAAAGAGATGCACATCTAAGCATAGAGTTGAGTGCTAAAATGCATGTTACCTAGATGCTGAATTCCATATCATGAGCCTAGATTATGCAAAGTATTTTTGAGAATCATTCATCAGAGCTATGTTACCATTTTAGGACATTGAAACCTGAGCACAAAGTGATTGATATAGAAAAATAAATTAGGCATCATAAGTATTAATAACTTATAATGACATAATATTCCAATTTTACTAAGCCTTCAAATGTGAATACCTATAATTAAGGATAATGGTAAAATAATGACCAAAACCAGAGTTACAACTATTTATATTTAAATAAAAAAGCAAAGACAAAGAAAAAGACAACATAAATGAACCTAACTTAAAATCAAGATATGATCAATCAAGACTTAAGTAGGCACAAAAATGTTTAAAAACAAAAATGAAAAACATCTTAATGACATGAGACCAAGATATAAATAATCAAGATCCATGTGGACCATCAAGACATTCTTGAACACAAAAGTGAAAATCAAAATCAAATAGAAAAAAAAGACACCAAAAACAATTAAATAAACAAAAAGGTCCAAAAAAAACTTAATAACGTAGGATCAAGATATAAATAATCAAATCCATGCGAATCATCAAGATGTTCTGAAACACAAAAGAGATAAACAAAAACATATAGGGAAACTCAAGACCAAGATGAGACAAGAAGTAATAAAAAGAGAAAAGGAGAAGAAATAAAATGAGAGGTGTGAAAGCACAACAAAACACAAATAAAGACACAAACAAAAAACCAAGTGAGTGCGGTTTAAAGACAAATATTTCTACACATGAGGTAGAGGTGTTACTTTCCACCACAACATAACAAAGAACAATGACACAAAAATTGTTCCCTAATTAAAGAGGAATAATGATAGAAGAAATGGGGGAAGGGAAGAAAAGGAAGGTGTTAGCTGAGCTAACTCCAGATGTACAAGACAAGTGGATGCTACTTACATAGTTCCATGGATTCATGTTCCAACATGAATTTTAGGCAAAATTTAGTTCTCCCAAGAATGGGATAGAAGAAAAATGATGATCAAACCAATATGATTGATGTTATAGAAGAAATGGAAGATAAAAAAATAAGAATGGTCTTGCAAACAACAAGTTGATGGGATTAGAAAGAATGATCTTGAAAAATGGCAAGTGCATGGGATAAGATGAATTGGTGTTTCTTTTCTTGAAAAATAACAAGAGCATAGAATGGTGGGATGAGAATGTACAAATGTACAAAATCATGAGTTAATATTTTTGTTCTTTTGTCGAGTGTGTTATGATTTTTTTGGTATTTCCAAAGTCTTTCCAAGTTTTTTGGTATTTTTGGGATAAAATATGCACAAGGGGGGACCATATAGTCAAGGAGATGCACGTCTAAGAGTAGGGGTTCCAAGAAAACAACTAAGATAAGTACAACCACCCATGCTCACAAATCAGCAAGATCAAGGATCCTGATAAGACAACAAATGCATACAAAGAGCAACAAATGTAATATAGAACATTGTGCAACATGAAATAACTTTGAAAAATTATGTGTTCAATTATCTATAGAAGAAGCTACAAAATAATATCTTGGCTGAAATACCTTATAAAACTAGTGCTAAAGATGATCATAATGTTCATGAGACATAATCATGATCGTAATTGGTCGAGGGATAAAAAGTGTTGAAGCTAGTAACATGCCCAAGATATAATAAAGAATATGGTTCTCAGGGAGAATGGTCCAAATAATAGGGTCCAATAGATGGATGGTCTAGAGTGGAATAAATAATATGGTTCTCAAAGAGAATGGTCTAGGATAGGATAAAATGTGTTCAAAGCACCAATGATTCAAAACCTTCACGGTCTAGAGTTGTGACGAGTGGGCCTAGGTAGTATAAAATGTGTTTAGGGTAAGATAAACTGGTGGGATAAAATTAGTTCAGGTCTTGTAAACAATGGTTTAAATTTGTTCATGCATAAAACCTCTTAAGGTGTATGATGCTTATGGGCTCTATGAGTTATTCACCATTAAGTTTTTCTAGTCGATATGCCCCTGATCTATAGTTCATCATGACAACATATAGTCCCAATCAATTAGGCTGAAACTTACCTTTCTTTTTGTGTTTAACATTTTTTTTCTTTTGGTTATCTTTCGAAACCAAGTCACCAATCTCAAACTCTCAAGGGAGAATGCACTTGTTGTAGCTTCTCCATAATTTGTTCTAATAGGCCTACAAGTTTTTTAGGGTAGCCAAATACTTACCATTAAGAAGTTCTAATTCTTTCAGCCATAAGGCTCTATATCTTCATCATCTTCAATGTGCTCTAGTGATATTCATAATGATGGTATCTCAATCTCGATCAGGATAATAGCTTCAATGCCAAAAATAAGGGAGCATGGAGTGGCTCTAGTTAGGGTTCAATGATTGGTTCTATAAGCCCAAAGGGTAGGAAAGAGTTGTAAGTGCTAATAATAGTTAGCATCATTGACAATCTTATTTAAGATGGCCATAATGGTTTTGTTTGATGCCTTAGCTTGTTCATTTCCTTGTGGGATATATGGAGTTCATTTCTTGTGCTTAATCTTGAATTTTACACAAATATATTTTACATCATGGTTCACAAAGATCCACCATTATCAGATATAATATGAGTTAGGATGCCATATCGATAGATGATATGGTAATGAATAAATTTGTCTATTTGCTTCCTGATAACATAAGTAAGAGGAATAGCCTCAATTCACTTGGTAACATACTTGATTGCAGTCAAAATGTGTTTATGGCCATCTGAAGATGTTGGGTTAATTTTCCTAATGAGATCAAGACCCCATGTTGAGAATGACCATGGTGTTGTGATTGGCTATAGTGGTAGATAAGGTGCATGTATCAAGTTTCCATGTTGCTAAAAAAGAACACACTTTTTCACATAGTTTCAAGCATCAATCTCCATTTTGGGTCAATAATATCCTATTATAAGGAGCTTCTTTGCTAAGACTACACCATTGGTGTGGACCCCACACATTCCATCATGAACCTTCTTTAGTGCTAGCTTGGATTCTCCTAAAGATAAATAACAAAGAATCATTACATCATAGCCTTTATGATAAAATACATTTCTAAGGAGAATATAAGATGTTAAGCGATGAAGGAATAGTTTTTATTGGTTGTTGGAAAAGGTTAGCAGGGAAGATATGACTATGGAAATAGTTATAAAAATATTGGTACCATGGTAGTTTAGTTGGGGGATTAGAACCAACAATGGTGCATACCCTCTCTAAATCTGGTATAATATGCATATATTGAAGAAGATTTTCAATTAGGAACCGATACTCTTTAGCACTACCATCCATTTGAATCATCAAACCAATTGTCACCATTGCATCAATATATTTGTTGTGTACTCTCAAAACTTGCTCTAACTATAGATATTTAAATTATGTTTTGAGGTTATCAATAATTTACTTGTAAGGAACAAACTTGTCATATATTATTTGATACTGATCAGTGGTCTAATTGATGATCAACTATAAATCTCTACAAACCTTTAAGATTTGAATATCTCACTATATAATAAGGTAGAGCCCTATAATCAATGCCTCATACTTGACCATATTTTTTGTATAATGAAATTGTATATGGAATGCTTTGGAAATCAAGTCCCCCTATGGTGTGATCAATAATATGCCAGCTCTATATTTGTGGGATGTGAAGGATCCATAAAAATAGAGCATCCACCATTTAGGTTCCTATGATGCTTATTATATCATCATGATAAAATCATCTGAAAAGTCAAACTTGAGAGGTTGAGTGGCCTCAATAGGAGCTTCCACAAGTTAGTCAACAATTACCTACCCTTTAATTGCCTTTTGATTCTGGTACTCAATATCAAACTCACTTAAGAGTATAACCTAGTTAGCCATGCATCCTTGAAGAACTGCTTTGGACAAGAGGAATTTAAGAGGGTCCACCTTGGTGATGACAATAGTTTTGTTATTTAGCATATAATGTCACAATTTCTGAGTGGCAAACACCATAGCTAAACATGCCTTCTCAATAGGCTTATAATTACATTTATAATCCACAAATGTGTGACTTAAATAATGAACATCATGTTCCTTATCATGATCATCATGTTGGGCCAAAAGTGCCCCCAGTGCATATTTTATGGCTGATATATAAAGAAGCAATGGATTTTCCTGTGTTAGTGGTCTTAAGTTTGGTGGATTGGCTAATTTTGTCTTAAGATTTGTAAATTCTATCTAACAATCTTCATCCCATTGGAATGTTACCCCTTTCTTTAAAATATGAGTAAATGGGTGGCACTTATTTACCAATTGAGCAATAAATATGTGTATAGACTAGATCTTTCCTTGTAGGATTCATAGTTGTTTAAGATTGTTTGGTGGAGGTATTTCACAATATCCTTGACCTTGGAAGGGTCAAATTCAATCCTTCTTTGTGATTTAATGAACCCTATCAATTTCCTTGATGCGACTCCAAAGACACATTTCTTAGGATTCAAGTGGATTTTATATTCATGAAGCCTCTTAAAGATTCTTTGTAAAACATCAAGATCTCTAGCTCTTGTTTGTGATTTTTCTAGTATATCATCAACATAGTCCTCTAAAATGTCATGCATCATATTATAGAAGATGACAATCATTGCATGTGATATGCTACTCCAACATTCTTCAAGCCAAAAGACATGACTTGGTAATAGAATGTCCCCAACAGAGTGGTGAATGAAATCTTGTGCTAGTCTTCAAGGAATATCTTAATCTAATTTTAACCAAAAAATATATCCATTAAAGATATCATCTCATATCCAATAGTTGAGTCAATGATCATGTTGAGATTAGGCAAAGGAAAATCATCTTTGGAGTATGCTTTGTTGATATCTTAGAAATTAGTACAAAGACATATAACTAGGGTCTTTTTACTCACTGGGACTATGTTGGAAACCCATTCAAAGTAATCCAATGGTCTAATAAAATTGGCTCCTAATAAATTTTCCAATTTAGCTATAACTAATAAGGTGATGTGTGGATGCATTTTTCTCAATTTTTTCTTGACTGGTTTGGCATTGGGATAGACAACAAGGTGATACACAACCAAATTAGGGTCCAAGCCTAGCATGTTAGAGTATGACCATGCAAATATGTCTATATAATCCTTAAGAATGGATATAATATGCTAACATTTTGCTTTAGTAAGGGAAGCTCCAAGATAAATAATTTTGGGATCCTCATAAGTTCCCAAGTTCACTTCTATCATGTTCTCCACAAGAAGTGTGGATCCATATTCTAGAATTGTGGCTAAGGCATGATTGTGATCATCTTCTTCTACTAAATCTTCTTGTTGGTTCTCCCAAAGATTTGGATAGTATGATGAATCAGAATTAGCCATCTCAGGTAAAGGCCAAGTAGCAAAAACTTTTAGAAACTCAAGAGGAAGATGCTCAACTATTTGATGTTATTCTGAAGAGATGATTGTATTAGCTATGGAACATGGACTAGATGGACCTTATGTGTCCTAAGGGGATGAGCAAACTTTTTTACCTAGAAGCACTTGAAATAGGTTTTCACTCAAAGGCTTGTCTTTTTCTTTACTTTTTCCCTAATTGATGAGTGCCTCAAAGAGGTTTTCACCTGAAGATCAGGATGTTTGTTCTTTATTATGACCAAGAAAGTTTTCCTGCTCTCCAAAGTAAGTATAAGGATCTAATGAAAAATCAAATCCCTAATTGTGATCACCGATGGATAATCCATCTCTTAGACCCATGTATTATGTAATTGATTCTTCATTTTGAAACTCATCGAGAAATATGACCAAATTTTGCTAGTTCTAATCTATGAGTTCAAGATGACAAAGGCATAGGGAATAATGAGGGTTTGCTTTAGGATAGGAAGCTCCAATGGTAAAGATATAATGTCCTACTTTAGGAAGGGAAGAACCACTAGGATGAGCTCTTTCTTTAGGATGGGAATCTATAATAGGTGCTATGGTTAATATGGCATTTGAATCAAATATATCTGAGTCAACAAGCTCATCAAAAAGGTTATAATGGGATGCTATGTCACTTATAAGAGTAACATCACTAGTCACTTTGGAAGAGTCACTTTCAAAATTCATGAGGTCACCCTATCATGGTTAAAATTTGAGACCATGATTCCAATAGATAAATCCAACTGATAAGGGTTCTAAGATTTATTGTGCTTGTGGGCCAAGGCCTTTCCCTATATAGTCAAGATGATCCATTATCCGGTTAGGAATAGGATACTTGGGATTATAAATGAAATAAACAAGGAATTTAGAATATAACCAATCTCCCTCAGTAAAATCCTCTTGATCTTTCTTTGGTATGATTGTAGGTATAAAAACTGTAGGTGGTTTGTGTTGTTTCTTCTTTGGCTGCCAAATCTAGTTGGGTCTATTAGGAGTGTTGGATAGTTTAGGATTTACAAATGACTTAGGGGATTCATTTAATTTTTCAATATGGAGGATATCCTTCAGATGGTACATGGAAATACTCACATCTTTAATAATAACCTATTTTTCAAGAGCTGTAGGAAATGGATCGGCTGAAGTGAAAGCTAGATCACTAGGGTTGATATAATTAGATGGAGATGGATGGAAAATAATAGCTTTGTTCTTATTCACAATGAATTTATAACTATGGAAATATTTATAATTATGAAACTCATCTTCAAGATGTTTACAATATTGAAATAGCTATTGATCAACAAGAATAATAACCTCGATCCCATCATGGGGAAACTTAAGGCACTAGTGAAGAGTGGATGACATTGCCTATACTTCATGGATCTAGGGATGACCAAGAAGTATGTTATACAAAAATTTAATATCCATAATATTGAATTATGTGTGATGAGAAATAGACCCAACTATGATTTGTAACCAAATTATATCAAAAGACTCCCTCTTGACATTATCGTAAGCCTTGATTTTAATAATTTCTGGCTAAATGTCTTTATCCATGTAGCCCAATCATCGTACCAGAGATATGATGTTCAACCCTGAACCATTATCTATAAGAACATGATTGATCTTATAGTATATAATGATTATCTCAATGTATAGTGGGTATTGTGATTTGGGCCAAGAATGGACATGTCTTTGTGGTCAAATGTGATTTGTTGAAATGAAGATAAATGTCCAACTAGGTTTTGGAATTGATCAAAATTTATATCATTAGGTACAGTAGATTATTTCAAAGGGTTGTTAATTATAGTTTTATGGATACCAAATGTCTGTAAGAGTTCTAATATGGAAATTTATGTAGGGGTTTTGTTCAATTAGTCTACTACACTATAGGGATTTTTGATTGTGGTTTGAGCTAGTTTAGTCTTTGTTGGCACAATATTTGGCTTTAGAATTATTAGCATAATGTTATCATTGGGTTTCATTGAAGACTTGGGTGAAGGGCCCTAGATGGTGACTCATGTGTGTCTATTTTTGACTGCACAACCTAGAGGTGGCAAGGAGTCATTAGAATTAGAAGAGGAAGATAAAAGGCCTTGGATGGTGACTCGCAGGCATCTAGCTATATTTCTTCAATTTTGAGTTGATGAGGAGCCTTTATAATTAGACGAAGGGAGCTATTATTCAGAATAGTAACCTATGCAAATAGATTCACAACATGATTATGTGGGCTTGATGCATTATTACTAGGGGAGAGGGTGTTGACCCTATAATAATGGGTCCTATACTGTGAGGAAAATGAGATTGTTCAAATGGTTCAATAGTAATAGTAGTAATGTGGGTAGAAGAAATGTGACCCATAGTATTGTTATAGTCATATGGCACATTTTTATAGTCACATTGTTAGTATAGGCATTATTATCTTAATTATTCTCATTACAATTCTAACCCTGATGTTGGTTTTAATTCTAATTCTATCCTTGATTTTGACCTTGGTTTTGATTGTTTCTTGGTAGTGGTGGATTATGTCAAGGAAAGGGGTCTTTGTAGATCCCCATATCTTGATTTGTGTCCTAGTTAGGGGCCAATTTAATTTCTAGTTCATCACTTTCAATAAAGTCTTCAATAATGTGCCATAATTGGACACACTGATATGCACCATGACTAACAACCTAATGGAAGTTACACCATTCATTATCCTTGTACCAATTTGGAAATGGTTGATCTTGAGGAAATGGCCTTGGTATTAACCATATAATCAAATTAACAATGATGAGATTTTCTAACACTATTTCAATTGGTTTTCCTAACTTACTAAAGACTCTAAAATTGTTATGAAATGTCTTTTGTGGAGGTTGTCTTTGCAAAGTAGGTGGTGGATTTGGGGGATTTATTTGTACATTTGGGGTAGGCATATCCTATACTATTTGTATGTGCATTATTTTAGTCACCCTATTTCCAACCATTTGCTTATTTTTGTTAAAGCCCTTAGGCTTATCCTACACAACTATTTGAGCTAGTGATTGGTTTTGATTACATGTCTGACCTTGCAAAAAAATCTTGACAAGGCCTTTAGCAATAAGACCATTCTTAATATGCAATCCTTTATCAATAATTTATTAAAATGAGTTAGCACAAGATAACTATAGATTATGTGTGACCTCAAGATGTGATTTCTATGCAAATATATTAGCTAACTGTTTGTTTGGAAACTTATGTTGAAAGTAGTCTACCAATACTCTCCACCTTTGCAAATATGTGGTAAAACTTTCACCATCACACTTTTGGATGTTCACAAGTCAAAAATGATCAATCCATGTTTTATGTTAAATGAGAAATGGTTAACGAACTTCTTTGATAAGTCATTCCAATCCGTAACTAATCCTTTAGGTAATTTAAGTAGCCAATCTAAAGCTTATCTTGCTAAAATTTGTGGAAATAGTCAAAGTAATTACACTCTACTATAAGCAACCTCTTGATAGAAGATAAAGAATGCCTGTATGTGCTCAGATGGATCTCCATTTTATTTGTACTTGTCAAATTTAGGTGCCTCAAAATGAGGTAGAAAGGTGTTTTGGAGAATAGATAAATCAAATGGATATGGACATATCTCATCAAATTTTTACTTTTTAACTCTATTATTTGTCTCTAATCTCTAAAAAATTTCCTTCATAAAATTCCACTCTTGCATGTTTGGTGCATTTGTAGATTGGATAAGATGTTTTTGGGGTGGAATGTTCCCTTGGTTTTGTTATTATTGGGGTGGAATGTGCCCCTGGTTTTGTTGCTGTTGGGGTGGAATGTGCCCCTAGTTTTGTTGTTTTTGGGGTGGAATGTACCCCTAGTTTTGTTACTATTTGGGTGGAATGTGCCCCTAGTTTTGTTTCTATTGGGGTGGAATGTGCCCCTAGTTTTGTGTGGATCTATAGGAAATGTAAACCTTTCTATTCTTGCCTTGGTTCTGATTCATTCCTTGAGTCAATAAAATAGGTCATTGATTTTTGGATTGTAAAACATTCCCTAAATTTAGTTATTTAGTACTTTGTTGCTTTTGGGAAGTTTTGTGTTTGTTTACCAATTTCTATGTTGGTTGAAATAAAATAGCTAAATTATCTTGAGGGATTTCCCCAATTCGAACTAAATGTTTAGGTCTTTGATTTTTCAAAGTAACAAGAGGTTCTTGATGATTGAAAAGTGTATGCTCCATGTCAAATGAAACATTTTGTGAGATCTCTTGTGACTTTGACTATTCATTTAGGTTACCTTGATCCACTATGGTTATGTTCTCATCAAATGTTTGTTGCGTAATTTCAGTCACATTTCCTTGTTCTTTCAAAGCATCATTGTGAATTAGAGTGGTGAATAATGAGTTAGTTAAGTCAATGACAAGTTGATCCACATATCTTTGACTTATTATCTTGATCTTAGCTAGAAGATCTAGATTTGTGGGTTTTGACTCTATTTGTATTTCCTTTCCTTTATTAGAAGAAGGTATGTCTATTTGTGAAAAATATTGCTCTTTCCATCATTTTTATCCTTCTCTAACTAAGGTATATAATTATTTTGTACGAAAGGCTGAAGGTGGTCTAGCACCTAATTCTATCAACCTAAGAAGTACTTCATCTTGATCTTCTTGGGGTTGATATTTATTGTAATCATCTTCAGATCCTACTGTTATGAGGATGTCAAAAAATAATGGGGTTGTCTTGACCACCATAAAATTGCTCATCCTCATAGCTAAGACCATAAGAGGCCCCACTATGAGTGAATATTTGAGTCATGTCTAAAAAAGAGTTATTCTCTACATTTGACTAGATTTGCATCAATGTTTTACAAATGTTTAAATGAGGTATGAATAGTTCTCTTCAAAAAAATGACTAAGGTGCCAAAGAGACTATAAAGGAGGGTAGATTGAAACCACACACAATTAGAAGATTTGGTTCATGAATTTACTCAACTTTTGTTAAAGCTAAAATTGTATAGATTGGAAGAGGGTAAGGTAACTCAAAGATCCAAGGTGAAAACTAGTACATCAAAGACTAGATATTTTTGATACACCTATACCCTAAAAGCTAGTTTCAACTTTGATTAGTTGACCCTAGAAAACTAGATGAAAAATCTCCATATTATGAAGACAATATAAACTAAGTAACTCAAGATGTAAAAACATACAAATCACTAAGTCTAAATCTAGGACAAAATATGTTGTACAACGTCTCCATATGGTTCTAGTAGGATAAAATATGTTCTTGGACTCAAAGCATAAATGATACACAAGATGAATTAAGTCCACCAAGATGATAATGTGATTTTAAGTCTAATAAATGGCCCTCAATCCAAATGGAAAATTGAATCCAAGCTAGAACAAGTTTAGTGTGTAAGTGGCAGACCCAATTTAACACACCAACCCTTAAAATTAACAAGGTTAAATTTCAAATGTGAATTATAAATGGACTTAAATAATTTGGATAAAAGGTCTAGACTCAATTGGGCAGCATGACTGCGCCAAAGTGGATGACATAACACAAAGTTTTTGATAACAGTTTGAATAAGGAAAAATATATATTTTCTAGTTATACAACGTAATGCCTCCCTTGCTTAAGAAATTTGAGGATAATGTGTTTTGGTTAGTTCATTGAATTAACAAGTAGTTTTAGACACAAATCAAGACCAAGTAAGCTAATGATAAAAAACAATCATCTTAAGTCTAAACTGACAAGGTATGGCAAAGTAGGGTTAACTAAACTAGCATTTTTTTTATTATACTAAATGGATCAATTGCATAATAAATTTCATGCGAAATGATGCAAAATAAATACACTTTAATTATATGTCTGTGGTATTTAGCTTATTACAAAAAGGTCCTAACCTTTTTGCAACCACTACATCCATCACTTGTTTAGTGTAGTGTGATGTCCAAAGTGTGGATATATCCTGGTGCTTTAGCCCTAGAGAAAGTGTGGGAGGTGATGAAATTCCCCTCATAAGCTAATTTTATATAAAATAAAATACATAATAGAAAGATTTTATGGTTGCCTCAAGATCACCCAATACTATTGCAAGTTTTTGGGGAGCATTTTAAGTGAGTTGAGATGAGTCAGGGATGAGCTGGGGTTGAGTTGGGCCAAGTTGGGGTGAGTTGGGGTCGAGTTGGGGCTGATTTGGACCAAGTCAAGGTGAGTCAGGATGAGTTAGGCACATAGTCAAGCTGGGTTACATAGTCCTGAGAACAAAACCATGGCTTACAAAAAAATGGATTTTTGCTCAAATCTTTATCTTGTTTGCCTCCACACTCCAAGATCTTACATGTTAATGGTTAGTAGGTTTGATTGTAGGTGTAATTGAATAAATTTATGAGAATAGGTCCCACTGGGCATGCCAAAATGTAGAGAGGATTGCATAAAATGATTAGCCAAACATTAGTCCAATAAATCAAAGGAAAAATGTATAAGAGTAAACCAAATTAAACCTATCTATTCATGTGGGAATTTCTAATGACAATGAAATACACATGAAAGAAATCAAGAAACATATACCTTCCCAAGTGAATCCATCCTCCAAGAGCTGATAAAAAATATGTTCTCCCTTGATCAAGCATCCTTGTCTTCATCAACAATGGTGGTAAACTCCTCCAATGTCTCAAGAACACTCCTTAAAACCTACACTCATAATATGTAACTATCTAATTTGTCTATCAAATGAAGCTAATACAAATATGAATAATATAATAATCAAAACAAAAATGAGTTGTAGAGATATTTTAGCATTATAACATTGAAATAATTGAGCTTAAAATTTATGTTCATAACCTCTCTATTTATATATTTTTGAAATGGTTTAAGATCAACCATGACCATCCATCTCAAGATTGAGATGTGTGGCCATGAATTAATCTAGTTATATAATTAAATCCGTAAATATCCCTCATAAATATTTGGGATAGAGGGGAATTTAAGAGACATGGAGTGTCTTAATAAGGCATGAAAGACCCATAATCTTGATATTTTATACATTTATGGCTTACAGATGCCACCACATAGGATGATGACATTTGATGATGTAATTAATGACAATCAATTTCTAGAAATAAATATTCAAAAATTTCCATGGAAAATTAACTTAAGATCTTGATTTGTTTTAATTAGCCTTAAACATGATTAGTCAACTTTGATGTAAAACCTTGACAATTTGTGCACAAATTAATCAAATTGGTCAAAATGTCATATTATTGGCCTAAAATTTTACTAGATTAGAATTGAAAGTTGATGTTAGATACGTTGGAACCATATTCCCATTTAGGATGTTTCCAAAACAAAATAATAAAGGTACATGACATGTACCAATGAATTAGAAGAAAAGAGTGATCTAGAGCACAAAAAGGTGAAATCATCATTTTGACTCGAAATGAATTGATCAAAGTTAGGTATCACATAAAATGCATTGATCCATTTAGGGATTATTATCATAAATTGGCACTTGTAAATGAAAAACTTGAACTATTTAACATGTTTTATGTATTTTTACCTAAAATGTGCATTTGAGTACAATTCAAGTAAGATTGACAATTTTAACACAAATGGTGTTAGGAATTGGATGTCTAAAATATACAGACAAACATCTTTATGATTTGGGAAAGTGATGGTAGAGGAAAAAAGAATGCAACTATGATATGGGTAGACATTAAAAATATGTATATGGATGCCAATGACATGCTAATAGATGTTGAATGCTGCATCATGGTGCTAATGCTCATCCACTTCATGCATTGGCATTCATCTATATCATTCATTGATATTTATCTACATAGTGTTGGTGCTCACACACATCATACCAATGAATGTCAACATAGTATAGGTATCCTTTAGTACTATGAAAAAAAATACCAGTGTTATGTGCTCACCATGTGGCTTCATGAATATTAAAGGTTAAGGGAAGAGTATTTATATTATCTCTCGCTAATAAGAAGGTGTCTTGGCATGAATGTGGTATTATTATGTACCATATTTGTGCCTATGAGTATATAATACCCAATTAAAAATGAAGTATAAGTCAACATCTACCCATAGAATATAGGTGTCTATCCATAGAATGTAGGCATACACCTATAGATTATCAACATCTACTCATAGACTACAGATGGATGTTGGTATGCAATCTATGAGTGGATGCTGATAGATTGTTTATGGGTAGATGCCCAAAGACTATTGATGTCCACATATAGGCAATTTATAGACATCCACCTATAGGTAGGTTATTTACATCCACCTGTAGACTGCCAACATCCACCCATAGATAGTTTGTTGGTGTCTACCCATAGACAACCTGCTGGCATCTGCTTGTAGACTGTTGGATTTATTTCATAGGTATCCTATTGGTATCCACCTGTAGCTTGTTAGAAACTATAAAAAATACTAGGAAATTATATTGTAAGAATTTTTTTTGCATACCTTTCTGGAAACTATTGATTCTTGAAGCCTTCTTGGGACCTAAAATACAAACCATCAAAAAAATTCCTAAAGTCACCTGATGATATATGGTGAGTTCCTTAGGATTGGATTTTGAAGCATAGATGAATTACATTTATACGAGGAAATTTATATTCAAATATAGATAAAATTCTCATTAAAATTAACTTTGACCTCAAAAATTTAGGCACTCCCACCCTATCAACCATGCCATAAAAATGGCCAAATGTTGACTTCAAAAAATGGAATGTTTATAGATTAAGGAAGATTTACCACTAAAAAAAGCCCTAGTTGAAGGGGCATTTGTAAGTCCAAATGACATGACCAAGGATTCGTAGTGACACTTATAAGTGAAGAAATATATCTTTGGAATGTCATCATCATGCATGTGGGTCTAATGATAGCCAAAATGAAGATCCAAATTGGAGAAATTTTTTGCCCCATGGAGCTCATCAAGAAGCTCATCGATGATCAAAATTGGAAACTTGTCTTTGATAATGAGGTGGTTAAGGAAAAAAAGGTCAATGTAGAGGTACATAACCCATATTTTTTGTAGAAAAAAAACATTGGGGAAGAGTAGAGCTAGTGCTTGGGTAAATAACTATGGACTTGAGGAGTTTTTATACTAGTTGTTCAATATTAGTTTTTTGTAGATAAGGATAATAGTATGGACAGATGTTGGGTAGGACGCTTCTTGGAAGGAGTGATATGTAATGATCTTTAGGATGTGAAGGAGGTAAACCTATTATATCTAGAAAAATAGTTATATACTTGTTAAGGATGGATTGCAAATCAACAGGGTAGTTAGTAGAAGTAGGGAGTTGATGTTGGATGGAGTGTAGCTAGGCAATTACCCCATGTGAGCCTTTCTTCAAAATATTTTCCATGTGATGAGAAATATTGATGTTAGTTGAAATAGGAAATAAACCTTTTAAGGTGTGATTCTAACCACTATTGGTGAATTACATCCAAATCTTAGGGAAGTCCTATAGAATATGTTTCAATGTGCAGATCCACTACACCCCTAGTACCACATCACATCCCCCTAAAGGTGGGGAACAATTATTTGAGCAAAGAGTGTAATCAATTATCATGATGCACGTATTATGAAACTTTCATTTATAGGGAAATGTTTCCCCATTAGAAATCATGACTTCAAAGATGGAAAAAGGGTGTATAAATCAATCTACATGCTTAGCAATTCAAGGATCAATGAAATTATGCATGTTGGTATAGTCAATGAGGATTGTGAGAGGAATATTTTTAAATAATCCCTTGCCCTTCATGGTTTGAGGGGTGGTCACACCTGTTAGTACATGGAGAGAGATATTAGGTTGGGTTTATTGAGTGATGGAGTCATCAAAGGGGATTTGTTCTAATTGAAAATCATAGAATTCTTGGATATCAGGCTCGCTATCTTGCTCTAGTAGTGATTCTACATCTAGCAAGTAAAGATTTTGTGTGATGTACTAGTGAACCTTAAACCATTTATTATCACAATTACAAAATAATAATTTCTCCTTATAATCTCACATCTCTATGTTAGTAAGGTGCTTGACTGATGTGGTTGTGGTTGGTTGTTGGTTTGTTGTGTTCTTTATGGGTGAAAAAGTGGGAATTTGATGTTGCATAGAGAGTTTATCTTCTGCTAACTTAGCCAAACCCAAGGTGGCCATCAAGTTAGTGGGCTAAAACATTTTCACCACTGAGTGGATTAGATCTTTGAAGCCAC
This sequence comes from Torreya grandis, assembly GCA_037957365.1. Classification (NCBI taxonomy): domain Eukaryota; kingdom Viridiplantae; phylum Streptophyta; class Pinopsida; order Cupressales; family Taxaceae; genus Torreya; species Torreya grandis. The sequence goes on from JARHVA010003386.1 coordinate 1,831,049, forward strand.
TAATAAAACAACTCTTGAATAAGTCATTTGATGACGCTTTAGTGTAATTATCTAGTTTCTCAAATTCAATCTAATAATCACAAACAATGCCTATTTGGTAGAATTTGGTGAGAGATCATGTAAAGTCCTCAAATGTCAAAAGACCAAACCTACTAAAAAGTAAGGATGTAAAGATTTTTCAATCAGGTTCATCATTTGACTTGAGATACCAAAGGTACCATTGAAGTTCTTATTTCAAGTGAAAGGAAGTAATTGGGACTTTGTTGATAGAATAAGTATTGTGAAAGTTAAAGAATTATTCAAATTGATATATCCATCTAGTAGGATATGTACCATTGAATCATGGAAATTATATCTTGGGCCCATGTGATTTTTAGTGAGAAGATAAACTATTCTTTGAAGAAGACTCCTTTTGTAGCTTGTTGAGGAGAAGACTATTTTGCTGATCTAGTCCATGCATCCTATCGGTTAACTCAGTGACCCAGGATTTCAACATGGTGAGTTCTTCCACCATGATTTTTGTCCCTGTACAGGTGACTACCATAACCAATGTATTTTCTTACAAGGGTTAGAAAAATAATTTTTAAGATACAGTTAGTAAGGATTTTTTTTAATTTGGATTAAATCAAAAGGGGTAAAGGTACATTTATGATTTTTTTTGCAGTGTCTGGGTATGATTGATGAAGGCAAGGGAAATTTAGGAATTGAAATAGAAAATTGGAAAATCTGTCCAAGAGAGAAAAAGGAGCAAAAAAGGGAAAGGAACACTATAAGAACATTTTGAATCAAGAGGATAAAAAATGAAGTTATGGAAAAACTAAAAAAATAAAAAAAAGATATTTGTGGCTAATGGAAGTGGAATTGGGAGATGGGATCTCAAGGAAGAAAAGGTGAAAAATAAAAATTCAAGTGTCTTGGTAAAGTTTGAGGATAAATATATATAGAGATGGATAGATATGGCAAAAAAATAAAAAACATTTTACTTGGTTACTCCTGTTAAAAGTATATCAACAGGTTTATAATTACCAATATATATTTTTTTCTTTTTCTAAAACTAGTTTTTCTTGGTTACTCCTATCAAAAGTCTATCGACAGGTTTGAAGTTACCACTATACTCAATTTTAGTTACTTTTAATGATAATCTAAAACTAGTTTTTCTTGATTACTCCTATTAAAATTTTGTCGATAGGTTTGCAGTTACCACTCTGCTCAACTATAGTTACTTAGAACTTATAATCTACATAAATTGGTATGTTGAATATGGACCCCATGTTTGTTCAGCTGCTTGAAAGTTTTAATAAATCTCTTTATCTACCAATGTTGTTTAAATGAGTACCACTCTTAAAATTTTTTTTCCATGGATTTACCCTTAAACAATAGTGCTTGGTTTACTTGATGGGTGGGAACTAGCTGATCAAGATGGGGTCATTGTCCTTTTCATTGGTAGGTCTTCTCAATTGGCTAACTACTTTGGGGTTCCTATGGTACTCGTCACAATGAGTTTTGGGGTTATATGCCCAAGTACTTCCCAAAGTTATAAAGAGGGGTATTTTACCCTTATTTAAACTTGCAAATAAATATGTAAAAATAAATACAATGAAAAATAGTTTTTAAAATGGTGTAGTTCCTAGAAATCCATTGTTGCAATGAAAATAATCTCCAAAATCTAGTTAAAGGCCCAATAAAGTGATCTGATACCAGATGTGAAGAACCTTCTACATAGATTTATCAACTAAAAATAATAATGGAATAATAAACTTCAAAAATTAACTCAAAATAGTTTAAATATGTTAAATTGATTGCAGGCCACTTCGAGGGGGCAACCTCATTTGAGAAAGCTCAATACAATAATATTCATCAATGCCTTCAATGGACCTCAATACTTTACTTAAATATTAATTCTATTATAAAAACTAATACTTCCCCTGCATGTGGGATAATTTAAATATTCTAAAGGAATGACTTACAAAGTATATACATCCATAGTGATTAATATACTAATAATGTAAAGAGAAGGGTAGGACATGGGTTCCTCACAATAGTTCAGTTTAATAGTTAGAGAATACACAACTAAGATAGTTGAGTTCAGTAGTTGAAGATGGCACAAAGGAGATAATTGAGTTCAACAGATTTTACTTTATTGAGAGCCAAGTATTCCATTGAATATTTTAGAGATCATTATTAATATGGTAGCCATGAGGTTGGTTTTCATTATAAGCCCAAAGGGAGAAATATTATAAATTGTAGATCATAGTGGAGATGAGGAAACATGGCTTCACCCCTGATGGAGTTTTCTCACATTGAGTTTCTCTAGGGTAAGTCTTATGTTATCTCTCTTTGTGGTTGATATGTTTGTTTCCTTTACTTGCATGTTTACATTCCTTGTAACTAGGTTAATACACAAATATTTAAGAGAGCTCGAGGTTTAGTTCTAAATGTTAAATAAATTCATATTTAGTATTGTAACTCTATACAAGCATGTTAGTTGCACTTATGTATGGAGTTGAATCGTGTTTATAGAGTGAAGGAATATATGCAATATAGGTAGCATGTAGAGATTGTATGTGAAGGGTTGCATATATTTTTATATGTTGTATATGAGAGTCATAAGAGTTGGAATATATCTTAAAATAACATTTTAGGTATTTTTCTATGAGATAGAACTTGAGGGCAACACTATGACTTAAAAGGGTTTGTGTTGGTGAAACTTAGAGTGAAATATCCACTTAATTTACAAACCATAATTTATATTATGTGAAATTGATTATATAAAAACTATAAAATGAAGAGCTCAATTATTTATGTATTTGAATTCGAAACTTAAAAATTTACAAATAAAAAAGGGGAAAGAAAAATATAAAAAATAAATTCACAAATAAATAAGATGATGAACCAAGATAAACAATATAATTCAGTTTAACATAACAATAAAAAATAATATTTATAATCCTAAATTAATTCTTACATACAATATACATAGAATAACATAAAAAAATGAATTTAACTTAATAGAAGTCAAACATCTACAAACACTTAAAGATGAAGAGTATATATAACCACAACATATTTTATTGAAAGTTTTAAAACTACAAAGTTGCTTATAAGGTTTAACTAAAATCAACATGAAATATAATAGTGAGGTTATAACTTGCATGAATCTTCTAAAAGAAAAGGCAAAATTCTAACTAGAAAATATTAAATATCCCATGGTGGACTTAGCTTATTCCTTTTTCTACGACAAAGAAAAAGGAGATGCAAATTGATAGCATGTCACATGTATCAATTTTCACTTTGTAATTTGTCACCTAGAAATATAATTCATTAGGTTTGAGGTCTAGATGATTATATGAAATTCCCATCCATCACTTTGTTTATTTGGTACTTTCCATCACTTTCCTTTCCAGGTTTAGAAATATTTTATTTGGTTATTCCTTACCTAATATGGGCATAATCCATATTGTTTATGTCACTTATGTTTTCGTTGTCATGGTAAGAAAATGTAATAGGGATAAAGGAATTAAAAATAAATTAATATAAATAATTTAATCAATAAAAGGACCATTTCAAAAATTTGGAATTTATAAAAGTTTGCAAGGAAAAATCAATTTTATTTCAAAAGAGTGAGACACATTGTAAAAAATAAATACTCATTACAAAAGGGAACTTATACTATGTTGGTGTATTTATTTGCTTTATTGCATTTACTAGTATTTATTATTTAGATTAGTGGACTAATTATTTAATGTAATTAGTTTATTATGTTTATTAATAATTTTCACCAAATAGGATAAGCTTGCTTAGATAGTAGTCAAGTTGGACACCTATCTTGTTATAGTGGAGTTCCAATCCACTATTCATGGTAAGATAGGATAAGATTGCTTAACTAATAGTCAATTTGTGTTGATCATTTACACAAGTTGGACACCTATCTTGTTAGTGTGAAGTTGCACTCCACTATTCTTGTAGTCAAATATCAGTTGAATTACATGTGTTGTGTGAGTTCCCTAATCTTTATCATGCACACTTTGCTCTATATAAGCAATGGTTATTTGTGTATTCTACATCAGATTAATATTGAATTATTGTGTAATTCATCATATTTGAGTTATTTATTCATTTCTATTATTGTCTTGGATATATAGTTATTATTTATTACTATTACTATTTTATCTCTTATTTATGTTTTCTATTAGATTCATTAGATCTTGTAGCTAATTCTAACATGATACCAAAGCTATCTTGAATCTATTAATTGCTAAATATTTAAGAGAAAAATATCTAGATATAGGATCAATTTTTTTTATTTTATATACAATCACAAATTGGAGCTTTGTGGAGAATTTTTGAGCTCACCATTGAGTTTAGAGTGCCTGAGATAGTCAAAATCATCTACAATTTTGTCTAAATTGGGCATAGGAAGAAAAATTGGTAAGGGTTTGATCCAAAAGCACCACACCCAAATCTGGCAAGTAACTAAAAATTAAAGCATTTATAAGCAAAATGGAACTTATGGTTGATTTCAAAAGGTGTCAAAACCTACAAATCCATATAAAATTTATCCAATTTGGACAAAGTCACTCAGAAGGCAATTTTTTTTTTGCTCCTAAGTATGGCCATATGGACTGTGCAAAGATTTTTTTTTTTTTTTTTTGGTAGGCCTCATGGATCAAGAGGTAGATTTGAAAGGGAAACTTCAAGAGCCCACCATTTGAACAATAAGATCTATTTTTGAGAGATTTTTTTTTAAATAGCTTAAAATTTCATGCTCTTCACCGCTATACTTTCAATTTCTTCTAGGTTTGTCTAGATTTTTCCAAAATTTAGGTTTTTCTATAGTAACTCTTACCTGTCCTCATTTTTACAACTTCAAATGCTCATAAATTTCACATACAAACTCGTATTGAGGTCCCCTATTTTTAAAGTTAATATTTTTTTGAGCACAACGCATTGATGTAGAATTTTTTTATAATAAATTGCATATTTTTTGTACTTTTAGACTAAAAGGCTTAATTGAGCTTTTTATAAACTAGAAAAATTATAATCGAGACTTGTAACTACACTAAATTATAAAATTCCAAAAAATAACTACTGGACGAGATAAAACTATGTAATTTAGGGGGGTTTTATGGTGTGTTATATACTTTGATTTCTATTTTATGATGATTTATTTCCAATTACATCATGGGGAATCCTAAGTTTACACTATTAAAAATATAAAACTATAATACATGGAAACATAATGCTTGGAATGAAATAATGATGCTAGGATATATGCCTTATATAAAAACTCTTTTACTCCATCTACTGATGTAAAAGAGTTACAACACTTTCTCTTTGAAACTACTAAAGTTATTGGATGCATTTAATCTTACATGTCTTTAGATTTGAATTTCCATCTTGAGAAATATGCAACTCCAAAAGAGGCTTGGGATAAATTAACATCATTGTTTGGTAAAATAGATGAGGTTCATGGTTATTAAATTAACAATGAACTCATTAGTTTAGATCCTAAAAATTATGCTACAATACAAGACTACATCACTAAAATCATCGATCTTATAGCACAACTTTCTGAATGTAAAATTGATAAAAAAGATATTTAGTTGATTTTTAGTGCCTTACATAAATTAAACCCTAAATATTCATCCTTTGTTTCTAGCTTTTAGACTCATAGGCTCACATTAGGCACATCATATCAAATTCCCACCTTTGAGGTATTCTCTGAGATTCTAATGGCTGAAGAAGAAAAGTTAATATCTATGAGTCTAATCAAGTCATCCAAATCTCAATCTCTAATTGCAATTCAACCTTAGCATAAACAAGTTTCAACATCAACATCAAATACAGGTTCAAGTAAAAAGAAGTAGAATAATCAGAATAAGTCATAGAAAGATAAGAATAAAGGGAAATAATCTTCCTCACAAGGAGATTATAAATCCACTAATAAGAAAGGGGATTCACAAAAAAGACTGGTACTCCTTGCCCTTATTGGAAAAATGGGTTTCATAGTGAACAATATTGTTGAAAGAAAGAGATTGATGAACTTAAGGGTCTTCTCATAAAGAATAACATTAATCAATCAAAGAATTCTTCCACTCCTTCAAATTTAGGGAAAGGAAAAGCTACAACACTAGTTGCACTGACAAATTCTTCCAAGTCATGGGTAATTGACTCAGGTGCTTTACATCATATGGGTTTTGATCAAGAATAATTTTTTGGATTAGAATCAAGTTCCTTGCTTCATATTCTCATAGGTGATGGTTCTAAGGTAGATGTTATAGGAAAATGTATAGTTGATGTTGCTAGTGGTGTATTTGAGGATGTCCTTTGTGTGCTAGAGTTATCAACTAACCTTCTCTGTGTTTACCAAATCACTCACTTTGATACATGTAGGAAAGTTGAGTTCACACCTAATTCTATATCAATTAAAAAATTGGAGGATAATGCCTTATTTGCAGTGGGAAAAGTTGAAAATAATAATTGACTTTATTAATTCTCCCACTTTGTGCCTCAGTCTTCTTCTATAGATTTGCTCTCACACACTAATTTAGTGATAAAGATATGGCATAAGTGGTTTGGTCATCTGAACTACTGCTATTTACAATAACTTAGTCAGCAAGAGATGGTTACAAGACTTCCATAGATTTAATTTTTAGAGGGTGTATGTCATGGTTGTGCCTTAGGCAAACATTTAGAGGATAATTTTGATAAAGGGAATGCTTGAAGGGATACATAAGTCCTCAAACTTGTTCATAGTGATTTATCAGGTCCATTACCTACTTTGTCTTTTAGTAAAACCTAATATGTTCTCACATTTATTGATGACTATTCTAGATATACTTAGGTTTATTTTATGAAACTCAAGAGTGAATTATTTGATAGATTTCTAGAGTTCAAAGCTCTAGTAGAGAAACAATTTGGGAAGTATGTCAAGAACCTCCACATAGATAATGGGAAGGAATATGTGAACAAAAAATTTGAACAATTCTATGCTCTTGAAGAAATTGATCTTCAACATTCAATTGCATACACACCCCAATATAATGGTGTAGTATAGAGGAAGAACAAATTCTTTATAGAGATGGACAATTGTATGATTCATGCAAAATCATTATTACCTGAGTATTAGGTGGAAGAGATTAATTGTGCTACATATATACAAAAGAGATTTCTTTACAAAAATTTAAAGGGTATAACACATCTTGAAGCTTGATGCAATAGGATGCCAAATGTGCATCATTTTAGAGTCTTCATTAGTCTAGGATGGACTCATATACCTTCAAACAAGCACCACACTTTAGAAAAACAAAGCTGAACTTGCATTTTTATGGGATAACCTGATGGTGTTAAGAGATATCTACTCATTGATCCATATTCACTTGAGCTTATTATATCAAGAAGTGTTTACTTTGAAGAAAGTCCTTCAGACTTATCTTCTACCATTTCTCATTCTTCTTCCATAGAATAATTAGATAAAAATGATGATGATACTCCTGCTTCATCTACTTATTACTAGGAGGAACATGGACTTGTTGGCTCAGTTTCATTATTATAGAGAGCACAACATCCATCATCAATAGTGTTAAGACTACACTTTAGGATATGTTTTCTTTGATAGACATGGGCCTATTGCATTATTTTCTTAGGATTCAGATAGTATAGTCTTCTTTCAAGATTACACTTTCAAAGTCCAAGTATGTCATGGACTTGTTAGCTTGATTTCACATGGCTAATTATAGGCCTAAACTAACTCCTTTCTTATCTAGAGTTAGACTTGAGGTTCATTGTTCCACTCCCTTGGTTTATGCCACATTGTATTGCCAACTTTTAGGCAACCTCATCTATCTGAATCATACACAACCTAACATTTCATATGCATTTAGCATGGTTTCATGCTTTATGCAGAAACCACATGAGCTTTATTGGAGAGCCACCAAGCACATTTTGAGCTACATTCAGGCTACTATTAGATATGGGATTCACTATACAATAGGTATAGGTTCAGACTTGATTGGATACATAGATTTTGATTTGGTTGGTGATTATGTTGATCATAAGTCCACTTCAGGTTATAACTTTTACTTCAGATCTAGCCCCATTTGTTGGTAGATCAAGAAGCAACATGTTATTGATATTTCATCTATAGAGGTTGAGTATCATGGCACTATTAATTCCATTACTGAGGCTATTTGGCTTCAGAATATCTCACTGAGCTTGGTGTTCTATTTCAAATCCATCAGTCATCTACTATGACAACTAAAACACTATCCAGATATTAAAGAATCTAGTTCATCATTAGAGAACCAAGCACATAGAGATCTATATGCACTTTATTAGGGATCTGATTCAGGTGGAGATCATTGATCTTCAATATTGTCCTACAAAGGATCAGGTTGTAGATATTTTCACTAAACTTTTCATTGAGAGCAAGTATCTTCACTTATGGTATCTTTTGGGGGTGTAGGACATCAGTTCTTTAGGGGGCATCAATTCTTTAGGGGGCATCAATTCCTTTCAATTTTCTCCTTTCCTCATCTATTTGTATAGAGTACCTAATATTGCTTCACATTGCTAGGAGTCTTATTTGCATAGCCCTACCTAAGCTTCATTTCTAGGGGGGTGTTGGTGTATTTATTTGATTTATTGCATTTACTTGTATTTATTATTTAGATTAGTGCACTAATTATTTATTTTAATTATCTTATTATATTTATTAATAATTTACACCAGATAGGATAAGCTTGCTTAGCTAGTAGTCAAATTGGACACCTATCTTGTTATAGTGGAGTTCCACTCCATTATTCATGGTAAGATAGGATAAGATTGCTTAACTAGTGGTCAACTTGTGTTGATCATTTACACAAGTTGGACACCTATCTTGTTAGTGTAGAGCTGCACTATACTATTTTTGTAGTCAGATATTAGTTGAACTACATGTGTTGTGTGAGTTCCCTGATCTTTATGATGCATACCTTGCTGTATATAAATAATAGCTATTTGTGTAATCTACATTAGATTAATATTGAACTATTGAGTAATTCATCATATTTGAGTTATTTATTCATTTCTATTATTGTCTCAGATATACAATTATTGTTTATTATTATTACTATTTTATGTCTTATTTATGCTTTCTATTAGATTCATTAGATCCTATAGCTAATTCTAACATAATATTTAAATTAGAAATGACACTATAATTTTTTAATATTTAATAATTTTTCAATTTAATTATTAAGTATCAATATTTAATAATAAATTAATATTCATTAATTATTAATTATAAAGATAAAAAATATTAAATAATTATTAATAGTTAAACATTATTAATAATAATAAATAATTATTATAATTAATCGTTAAAAATATTAATTAATTAGTAATTAATGATAGAATTATATTAATAAATTACAAAAAACAATATTAAATAATTAAGAATGTAACTCATGGCAAGTAAGAAAGGAGAGCTTAGAATTAGGGAGTAAGGTTGACAAATAATAATGGGAGTAGATTGTGTACCCAAGAATAGTGGGTTGGAATCATAGGTAGAGGTTTTGGATGGCATAGGTAAGGGTGAAATCTCATAGTGAGGCTAAAGAAAAGAAGGTGGTTTAAGGCTTGGTGGTGGGCTCGACATTGAAATCGATCAAAAAAATGTTGACTCTGGTGTCATTACTTAAGATGTGAGTTCAAGGAAGATTTCAAAGGCTGTTAACTTGGTTTTTTAGAATGTATGAATGTTTAAAACCCTTTCAATTATTTTGGCAATTTATGAATATTGTAAATCACCCATAAAGACCCAAATCTATCTCCATAATTGATTCAAAGGATTGACTTTTGATTTGAACAAGGGCAACATGGTCGATGATAAAATCCCTTAGGTTACTTTTGAAATTGATGTGACTCTGAAGGTAAGGACAAAAAATGATGTGAGGATAACTTAATTTTGATTCAACATTCTTAGGGGATTTCATTGGATTTTTTTAGTGCAATCCCTGTATTAGAGATCAATGATGAGTTCTAAAAACCCTAGATAGGGATTCTAGGTGAAAGCCCTAATGTGTAGATGTACAGGTTGGAATCCATCTTGAGAGGATTTATTCCAATGGTCAAAAGTGGTTTGGCTTAATTTATCTAAGACTTACCTCTCCTTATTGCCAAATGGTTTCTTCCTAGTCATATTCCAATGAGTGGAGGAGCAAAATTTTGTGTGGGAAAATGGACCTAAGTTTTTTGGAATGTGAAGAGTGTTTGTGCACCCCTAGGCTCCCTTTTCCAACTCAATAAAATCATTTATATAAAAGGATAAAATTTGGGTTAGATTTTTTAATCTTCCTTTGGTTATGAGTGATCTAAGATTTCTTTAACAAATGGTTGAGAAGATATGTGATTTTATCATAATTTATAATGAGATAGATGCTCAACAGGGATATGTGAGGGTCTATGTCAAGGTTGATTTATAAAAACCCTTCCATCACTCCATCAAGATTTTGTCTTCACATGGCTCCTAGATGCAATTCATAAATTTTGAGGGGTTATCTTTTATATGTTTTAAAGGTAACTAGATTGGTCACAAAGTGGCAAAGTTCTTGAAGAAACTTCATGTGGGGTCTAGATCCCCCTTTTGAAGAAATGGGTCAAAATGCTTAGCTTTTGTAACTAAAGTCTTGTGAAAATTATTATAGAAAACCAATGCCTCACTTCATATTTCCAAAAATCTTGGCAAATATTCTCTGATTAGATCAATTTTTGAGGTGGGCAAGGATAATTTTTATCAAAATGTTGAATTAAAGCATGATATTTATCCTCATGAAGTCAGGATGGAGACTTCTTTGATTGAGACTCTAGTAAGGGTTTTTTACAAGAATTTTTGGTATAAAAATCATAGCAGGGGGTTCATGATATCTGCTCTGATAAAATTACTCCTTTTAGTAAGGGGGAAATTGATCTCCAAAGAAGGGATGGGTTATTTTCTTCAAACAGGCTAGAAAAGTGACATAGTTGGGATTTTTGGCATGCGAAGGTAGAAGGATATTTATAATAATGTGAAAAATAAGTGGAAGATGCATATTTTATGGAAGAATAAGAGGATCAATTAGGTTATAGAGAGATATTGACTCTCTCTCAATGTAAATATTTAATTTTAAAATTAAACTATGGTAAGAAAATCCAAAGAGATAAGAAGACTAAAACAAAACAACTATAATTGGACACTCTAAACTCCATTGATGTATCTACTCAATGGAAAATGGAAGACTTTATTTCAAATAGAGGAAGGATAAAATTTTCCATTTGGTGTTTAGGGTCCATGATTTTGGGTAAATTAAGGATTTGCAATTGTTGGGATGAAAACTTGTCTTTGATCTATTATTTTTTCGCATGCTTCTCTCATTTTTAGGGATCTCTTATTTGATTGAGAGTTAACACTCATGGAATTAAGCTTGATTGGGATTTAGTTAATTATTTGTTATGTGTTGAATATTTTCACACCTATTTTATGTGTGCAAATATTCCATATCAACTAATATTGGTTTCACACAAAAAATTATTTATTATGCATAACAACCTATTATGATTATTTAATAGGCACTCCTGTTACTTATCCTAGACTGGTGGAGAGAGAAAGCCTATGAATTATCTATTATTCCTTGAGAAAATAATGGAGATTGACTTGTGCATAATTCTTGTCTGTGTGCATAATGTCTAAGATGTTTTTCTATGGTAATGGTTTTGCAGAGAGATCCTAGGTAAATGAGAAGTATTCTCATTTTCAACATGGTATCAAAGTAGGGCCATGCATCTATTGATTAGTGACTTATCTTTATATATGTAGGCCTATTTAGAATTTTCTATCCATACATTATTGGGTTTTGCATATATTTATTTTTATGTGCAGGCCATATAGTCTTTGACTCTGCTAAAAGGACTTTGAAATATTGAATATTGGTATCTGGCAATGATCAAGATCAGGGCTTTATTTGGACCTAGTAATCTCATGCTTGGATTGATTTGCATTTGGATCTTATTTTTAGGTTTTAGTTTTGCATCTTCTTGCATCATTACATCAGTCTGGTTCTTTATATTAAGATTTAATATTGGTTATATTAAACCTTATTTTTCAATTGGTATGGGCTAGCATTTGCATTGAACAATATTTACACTTGCACTAGTTTTACTTTAAATGCATTGATATTGCTCAAATCCACCATTCATTAAATTAGAATATCATTGAAGTTTCAATGTCATCAAACCTTGTGGCTACACCAGATCTTTGCATCGAGTAAGGATTCATTGCTCAAAACTCAGCTCACCATCTAATGCATAAACCCAATGCACATTGCCTTTACATTTTATGTCCCTCAACAAGATTTGAATATCAGTCTAGTTTTTGTATTGGTTTGGCTCTCTGCATACATGTGATATGGCATTGCACATGATCCCACCCTCATATTATAGAGATACATAGAATATCTATACAATGCTCTCATTCTCTTCACTCCTTTGGCTAATAGGCTAAGAGTGCCCTTGATTTGATTTTAGTTTTATATTTTGTGGATTCAGGGCATGATTTGATCCTTGTAGTGGTAATTAGTGCTTTAGATTTATTCAAGACATTGCTAGTGAGTGTGAGGTCTATTTTGATAAAGACCCAACAGCTTTAGTCATTGATCACAATAGTTATGTTGTCTCTAAAATTGATATTGATCATACTTTGATTGTAAATGATGATGTAATTGATTCTAACACTTATTTGGGAGGTATAAAATATTAAGGCTCTTATTATTTTTTGAGGCATAGCTCATTCATTGAATCTTTCAAATAGTTTAGGTTGTTAGTGGTGCACTCAGTGGTACTGCTCATCTCCCTCCACCACTTGGACAATGTGGTACCTATGTTTCCCAACATGACCTAAGTAGAGGTGATGCACCACCTCATGAAGCCCACTCAGGTGGACCCAGACCACCTTCTTCAATAGAGCATCTACTATGGCTAGTAGCTACTTTGGAGGCAAAGTTTGTTATAACTTTATTTGGTTTTTTGGGCATCAAAATTACCACCTTGGGTTTCTCCTGACTAGTTGTCTTCAACAAATTGGCCACCTATGCATTATCTTGGAACTCCATGTTAACAACCACTCCCTTTTTTGACCATACTTTCCTCCACTTGATTGCTCACAAAAGTGTGAGTTAGATATATTTTTTATTATAAAATTCAATGTCCAAAAGGTAAATATCATTTTTTATTGATATGCTCAAACTATTAATAACCTAACCAATTATTAATGCTTTATTAAAAACTTTAAATTCAAGGGTCATGAGTTTGACCCCTCTACACATTTTTTTGTTCAAATTTTACCTTTTATAAACATAGAGGGGATAATTTTTGAATAGTTGGTGGTATGGTAGAAAAGGGAGACATTTTTTTTATAGTGGTAGACATCATTTTTTTGTGAAGTTTTTAATTCTCATATGGGGATTATTACTTTTAGATTGAAAGGGAGCCATATTTTATAATGAGGGCTTATTTAATGGGGATATTTCATTCAAAGTGGTGACAAATATCAAATGGACCAATTTTTTTTGTCTAGTGGCAAAGTATTTAAAAGAGGAGTACATTTATTATTTTTAAGGCTCACACTTTGTATATGGATTATCAAAGATGGAGGGTGAGGTTTGATCTCATAAGCGGTGAGACCCCCTTGCAAAACACTTCATTTTTTGGTGTGATTTGTATATAGGACATGTTTTTGGTGGAGTCCGATGTCCAATTTTTTAGATTGTTTTGTCCTCTTTTGTGCCACTTATTATACTTGTTGATGCATTTTTGGTGGTAATCGACATCCCTCTTTGGCCATTTTTCATTATTATTAGTTTTTTCCATCTTCATTTATGGATTTTCATATGATTTAACCCCTTAGTTATATGAACTACACCACCTAGAAAACCAAAATGCTGATGCACTTGCACATGAAGGGATTGTAGAGCATTGTTATTGGTGAATTTCCCATATTTATATATGAAGATGATATTGTATGGTTTACATCTTTGTAAAATGAGGAACTTTTATTTATTCACCTCCATGTTTCTAACAATTTGAAAACTCATATTGAGCATGCCATGCCATCTAAAAGAGCTTGGGACATTATTTTTGTATTGTTTAATGAGGTCACTTCACCTCCATATGCTCCTCCTTCTTATCCTTCCTCTCATAGCAAAGATTTATCAGTTGGTGACATTGTTTCTCCATCATCTTTTCCAAATTATGCAGGTATGATTCTTGATGGTGATTTACATGAGGACTCTTTGGCATCTTCATCTACTATTATTAGTTCTTGTCCCCTTTCTATTTTTAGTGGGGACACATTTTTTGAGGCTAAGACACTCATACCACCTCTTCCTATGACTCATGATGTAAATTTTATTAATGGTGGTCATTTAGATGGGGAACCTTCGCCTTTTCCACCTACTGATGCACATTCTGATATAGTGGTTGTTGCTCCTTTTTTTGATTTTGGTATGACTATTAAAAGTACCCTACCAAGCCCTAAGCAACCAATTGATATTATGACCTCCTTCCTAGCACTTTGGGAAGAAAATAAGAAACTCATGATGCAAAATTCTCTTCTATGGTCCCTGATTCATGGAAAGTATGCCCTCATTTATTCTATGTAGAATAAAATTGTTTACATATAACATCAATCTAATACTTCATCATGTAATAAATATAGTATGCATTCACTTGATGCAATTTTATAGTGTGATATACCAAATTTTGAGAAATCCATTGTTCATGTTACTCTTATTATTATTATAGATGATACTTTTCTGCCTACTATTTATGCATATCCCACTCTAGTTCCACCTCCACATATGCCTAGTTATTTTGAGAAGCATACCACTAGATTTAGATCCTACATGCTTCATTATATGTGTCACACTACCAGACTTGTGGGCATTGGGAAGCATCTACAAGGCATTGCTCACCCTATTCAACCTATTATGTGGATTGCTTGACATGGCCTTAGTTATGATGCAGGTGATTCATCTTCATTGTGATATTTTGATATATCTCCATATTTTGTTCACTCCAATATTTGTGAGGATATTGAGATACATATAAAATCTTCTACACTTTCACTCATACCTAAGAAATTTGAGATTATAGTGGCTATACATGATCTACATAACACTTATTTGGGTGTTACCTCGCATTCTTCTATCGTGGACTTTCCACCCGAACATATGTAGGCATATTAATCCATAATTCATGTTCATTTTGGGTGGATTTATGATCATTATTGATGGTGTCGATAGATTTCTTTGAGAGGAATTTATAGGCAAAGTTCTTCTACCATTTAGCTTCTTTGACTGCACATTGTTCCTCCTACCTTTTGATGCTTCTTAGTTATCTGAGCTCCTTGCTAGGAAGATTTTTTTTTTTGGAGCCTATATCTCTCATTTCATAGATATAATCTACTATAACCTGAATGAATTGTGGACTTTATTACATCACTTGGTGATATTATTATTGTATGGGAATTTTGTTTATAGTCACACTAATAGTCATGGAGTTTTTCCTTCATGTTTGTATGCTCCATATTGAGCATTTTACTCTTATGTTGTCAACTATCACATCACCACCATGGACATATTTTTTAAGATATTTGTATCTGTATCTTTGATGTTGATAGTATCCTTCAGATTTATTATGGATCTTGGTCTCCTTCTAAAGAGTAGCTAGTTTGGTGAAGCCTAGTGTTAACATTTTAGTGTTTTGTGTGGGAATGGCCCACTCATACAAGTATGTTTTTTGAGTCACTACACCCACTTAAATTTTTGGGGTGGGGGTGTGTGTGAAAATATTAATTTAGGTGTTTTATTTCTTTCTATCCCATGACACACCACATTGTCTATTTTTGGCTTGTTAATTGAGTGCACTTTTATTTGATGGGATTCACTCCATCAAGTGCACCTACTACAACATTATGTGAGATATTGAATAATGATTTTTCATTTGCCTTGTAGCATTTATTATATCCACATTCATTATAGTTTTATTGGTTTTTGGGTACCTTATAGTGACACCTTTCATCTATGGTAACTTTTTCCCCTAGTTTGGTGATCAATGTTTGTACAAAGTGAGCCTCATATAGAGTACTAGTTCTTATTTGACTTGGCGGTTATAATGACTTGACATACATGTACTCTAGTAAGATGGATTAGTTACTATAAGAACACTGTATTTCAATATGATTTATATATGGATACCTAATCAGGTCTTATTACCAGGACCCATTCAATCTCTTTGCTTTCACTTTTCTTACTCCATCTTTTGTGCTTAAGGGAGGGTGTTAGAGTGAGTGTTAACACTCACTCATGGAGTTAAGCATGATTGGGAGTTATTTAATTATTTGTTATGTGTTGAATATTTGAACACCTATTTTGTGCATGTAAATATTCCACATCAACTAATATTGGTTTCACACAACAAATTATTAATTGTGCATAACAACCTATTATACTTATTTAATAGGCACTCCTATTACTTTTCCTAGACTAGTGAAGAGAGAAAGCCTATAGATTGTGAATTATTCCTTAAGAGAGAAAGCCTATAGATTGTGCATTATTCCTTGAGAAAATAATGGATACTAACTTGTGCATAATTCTTGTTTGAGTACATAATGTCTAAGATTTTTTCTATGGTAATGGTTTTGTAGGATAGATCCTAGATAAATGAGAAGTATTCTCATTTTTGAAATCTCTTAACATTTTTTTTTGTGCTATGTGTGGTTTATTGAAGCTTTTTAGGGAACTTCGAGTAGGCAAAATATGCTTGTTTTCATTTTATTCTTGTAGGGTATTAGTGTTGTGATTTTGTTTATGGGTTATGGCTTGACCCTACCTGGTTTTTTTGGCACTTTGTGTTTCTTGGGGATTAGGCCCCCTATTGTGCCTAGATTTAGTTATAGATCTAGACAAAAGGGATTATCTAACCAAAAATAAATTAAATAATTATTAATTATTAAAAATAATATTAATGATTAATTATTTAAAAGTAATATTAATTATTAATTATTAAAAATAATAATAAAAGACCCAAACAAAATCAAAATTTATTTCAAAAGAATAGGACTCATTACAAAAAACTAAGACCTATTAAAAATTAAAAGTGACTTATGATATTTCAATAAGAAATGACTTTTTAATTTTTATTAAATTTAATAATTACTTGATTAAACTGATTCTTAAAGATTAACATAGATTAATAAAATAATATTAATTGTTTAATAATAATTAATAATAAAATAATATTTTTTTGGATGGATATCAGGGTTGGAAGGACCCTTACCCTTTATTAATAAATGAGATTACACAAATAAGCTAAACTAAACTGCCTTGACCAAATAAGAACCCATTACACCAAACAACCACCAGAACACAAACATAAAGAACAACCAAACCAACTACCACCCAAAACCCAACAATAAACACATTCCCTCAATTAGTATAAAAATATTATATAAGATATTTTTTACCTCCTACCACTTTCCTTGATCGGTATTCATCACCACAAGTTGTTTTTTTGGATTCTAATTTTCTACTTTCATCTTATCAGACAACTCTTTATCTAAATCTAAATTTTTTGATTCATGTCCTCTCTTCACTCCCCCTACTGTATTTTTCAAGGGATTAATCTAAATTTTATATGTTCCCCCTCTTTATATCATCTTCTTTAACATCAACATATTCTTCTCCTTTC
Source organism: Torreya grandis (assembly GCA_037957365.1). Classification (NCBI taxonomy): domain Eukaryota; kingdom Viridiplantae; phylum Streptophyta; class Pinopsida; order Cupressales; family Taxaceae; genus Torreya; species Torreya grandis. The sequence continues at coordinate 1,848,809 of JARHVA010003386.1, forward strand.
TTTCTCTCTCCCATTTTTGCACTTTCTAGATTTTTGAATCTTGAAAATAATATTCAACCACTACCACCAGATTTGGAACACTTATTTGATCAACTTTGACTTCTACCCATTTTAATTCCTACTTGAAAATACCCCTAAGAATAAGAATCATGGAGGTGACCTAGATATTTACAAATATAACATCTAAATGCAATATTCTCATAATCTAGAGCTTGAACATGAAGTACTTTTCCATATTTTAAAATGACTTTGTCCATAACCTCTTTAATCAAATCAATATCTACATAAAATTTAGCATAACTACACAAACCTATAACATTTATCTCATGATCATTTTTTAGGAATGACCTTAAATCATTACCTATTTCTTTATAAGCATGCCAAAAATGCAAAGGTAAATTAGGTAGATGCACTCAAACTAGCATCTTTGTTACTGAGAGAGTGTTTGGATCAAATTTTAAAAACTAAGGAGTGATAAACAATCTTGCATTACCTCAAAACCAAGGACCTTTTATAAACATTTATTATAATATTTTGAATCTCAAAAATGCACAATAAAAAAACCTTTAGAAAATAAAGAAATCTCGCATTGGTCTGACCATGTCTCATAAACCCATTGATATAAAGCATTTAAATAAGGTCACAGGCCATTAAATCTAAGGATTACTACATCCTCTATGAGAGAATGAAAATAATCATTAACCTCCCCCATAAAAACTTCCACCATAGGTACCTCCACTTGTTCTACGTTATAGGCTTGAGAAGGAATATACTTCATCAAATTAGACTTGGAAGAAGCATTGCTAACCACTTATTTAAAAGTTTTAGGTTTGGAGAGAGGCATGGGTTTGAGGAGAGTCCCCTATTTCATCCCTTTCACACCTCCTTATAATATTGAAACCATAAAGATGATCAAATCTTTGCCTATACCATATCAGAACAATGATAAAAAAATATTACAATTCTTTGCCTTGATGCACCAAACACTAAGACTCCATTGGGACACCTAAGATAGCCTCTAATTTCTATTTTAAATCCATCAAAAAATATATCCCTAACATCCAAATGCTTTTCATTTTCTTGATAAAGATCACATCAAGATTTGAAACCTTGTTTTATCCACCAATGGGTTCTTTTGTTCAATTATTTTGTCTAACTCATTATTCTTTTGATCCTTACCCCATCACTGGATTAGGGAGTTTGTATCCTCATATACTATTACAGTAATAAGCATTTTAGAATATCCATCTACATTTTTTGATTCAAATCTGACCCAGGATTCTACCACAAACTTATTTTCAAACCCACCTACCTTCTCAATAAAACTTGTACCACTTATGACTCCCTTTTTCTTGACTAGATGACCACCCTAGCCCATACCCACTCATTTCCCTTTATTTTACCCATTCTAATTTGCTGGTCTATCAAATAGAATAGGAAAAAAACATTACTCTTCTATTAGTTCTATATCTCTCTTACATGTCTCCTCAATCACCTTCTGATTTCTCTTTCCACTATTTTCCTTTGGGTCTTTCGTTGGCTCATGACCTCCATCGCCCATGTAGAAGCTAACCTTAATCATCACACCTAAAATATTAGGTATGTAATAAAATAAACTTAGTGATAATTAACTATTATAAATAATAAATAATAAATAATAAAATTATATTAATTAATTATTAAAATATTATTAAATAATATTTAATAGTTATTGATTATAAAAATTAAAAATAATATTAATTAATTATTAAAATATCTTAAATGGTTCCTGTTAATGGGTCAAGGGTAGTTCATGTTGATAGAGTGTGTGATCAACATTCTGATTGGGTTCCCCTACCCCACAACCAATTTCGTTAGATTAAACTTTGATGGGGCTGCTCATGGAAATCCATGTGCCTTAGGTTTTAAGTGCATAATTTATGATTGTGTTGGTTATTTAATTAGGGTAACTTATTTGAAACTAATTGATGACACAAATAATGAAACTAAACTTATTTGATCATTGTCAGGTGTGAGGCATGTTAAGAGTGGTGTCTCAATGATTTTTTTGGGTCGGTGGCATTCTCATAATGTGTCTACGTTTTCAAGAAGGAAATATTTGAGTGTGTCATGGAATATTTTATTACTTGTGTTTTCATGCAGTTTGAGGGGTTGGAGAAGTATTTGTCTTGTGGTCATAATGAATCTTTGCTCCATTTTTCATTTAGTGGGCATGTTTCAATCTTTAGACTTAAAAAAAACCATTGGGTGCCTGCAGGTTTTATCTTAGAGGGCATCTAGGTTGTGTTATGTATGTAATTAATTAACTTGGATGCATGAAATTAGGTCAATTTAATGGTAACATATCATTTCACTAACTACATGGTTTAGATTATAGAGGATAAAGTTCTAGTACATCAAAATTTTAAAACCTTTGTGTGTCATGCCCTTAAAGGTGGACTTGATATGGGCCTAGAAGGTGTCGTCCTTTTCACTAGCCCTTCTCTCCCCTTCTAAGGTTAGGAATGTAGGGGTTATGTTCATCTCACTATTTTTGGCATCTTAGAGGATCAAATTATGAAACTGGTAGATTATGTGGAATACATCCTTTCCTTTGCATGACATTAATTTTGTAAATATAGTATTTTATTCCTCCTTTGGATTTAGAGGCTATAAAGGCTCCAATCCTTATGTTGAAATCTCTATGGTTGTGCTTCTAGGATCCACATGTGGTAAAGGTAGTGAAATTACCGATCTAAAAGAGTGTAATGAGCTATAAAAATTTACCTAGGAAAGGTTTGGAAAGTGAGTCTAATAGGTCGGGGCCATTTAAGAGTAACATTAGGTTTCATCATGGTGATATTTTTGGTCATGGGAGAGGATATGGAAATATTCATGCTTGTTATTTTGACTATGTAGATGTGGGTGTGGATTTTTTTAACTACACAAGAGGGCACTAGAATGGTAGTTTCATTAGCCATGGTTGGTCTCCTTCAAGCCAATTGGGACCTCTTTATTTAATTTTTTATATAGGTTGTGTTAGTGTTTAGGTTGGTTAGTGATAAAGAGACTATTCTTATATTTAAACAATCTGAGGAAGAGGTGATTGAGGTGGTAGGTTTGGGCATGAAAGGCTCACTTCACACTCAATTTTATTCTTAAGATTTCATCTTGAGGGGTTGGATGCCTTTTGACTTTAAGGTGGATCTTGGTGGTTGATGGATTTTATCTCTCTTCGTTATCCTATTATCATGTTATTTTGGTTGAAGTTTTTATATCACTTCACCTTTGTATTAGTTGTTTCATGAGCTTAGACTTGGATTGCTATATCATGGGCTTTATTCGATATACAACTATTTTAAATATTTTTGAAATTTGATGAAAGGGAGAGGGACCCTTAACCCTCATGAATCTATTATTCTAATATTTAGAAATGGTTTCTACCTTTTTTTAATTTTAATTGAATTTTCTATAAAATATTTTCTAATAACAAACAATGGTTTTTCCCTAAATATTTTCTCCTTTTATGTTCTTATTATTTCATTAACTATAATTACTTTCCATAATTTCTTAAACACATATCAATTGAATTGGAAATTAATTGTGTTAATTAGCCTTAAATATTCTACACTTTTTTCTTGTGCATGTAAATTGCATGTGTAGTTTGAATGTTTCATTTAATTTATAAGACAATTTTATTTTTTTTTTAGAAAAATATTATGTAATAGACAATTAATTTACACCTACATGGAGAGTTAATTAAAATGTTAGCTAATGGAATCATCTAGTCAATTTTTATCACACAAAAAGAACAATCATTGTTAAAGTCATTAAATAAGAGCACTTAAAACTTATCTTGAATAAATAATCAACACTTGAAAAATACTACATAGGAGGTGAAAGATGAGAATTTCCAAAAAAATACATGAGTCATGATGGATCTAGATATTCATTCAAGAATAAATGTTGAATCAACTTCATCCCATTATATTAATGCTTGATTCCTCCTTCGGTAACAACTACTAATTGGACTAAGATGGTAGTCATAGTCATTCAAATAAGATAATTCCATCCAAAAATAATTTATTTCCTCCTCAATTATAAAATATAATAATGCAACCAAATAAAAAATAAGGGTTCATGAGATAGATTAAGAACCTTTGTTAAGAACCCATACAATAATTTAAAACTTTAAAGGCATATATAGGCATTATAATTCTCTAATTTATAAACTGATTGACCTAAAAAACTAATAGAAGATTTAATGAATAAATTATAAAGTTAATACATGAACATTCATGGGTGTGTTATACCTATTTTTAGTAACCCTCTTTTTATGAAGTCTTAACATGCTTATTCTTACCATATGGTGACATTTTTCATAATGTTTAAAATTTTTGGTAGGGGGAAACTTGTTTGTATTCTTTTGAACTATCATTTTTGGTGTATATGTGAATGTGAAATAATTCTACTTTGAAAATAATTTCTATTAATTGTAACACTAATTTATAATAATTAATAGCATGAGTTGGATCATCTAAGTATATGTTAGTTTAGAAATCAACATGTTGTAAATTTAAAATTTGTTCACTCTCAACTTATGATAAAAGAATTTTATCTAGAAAGACATTTAATTTAGTTTTTTTTGATGTGTATTTATGCACATGAAGGAACCTTATGAGGTATCCTCTAAAATTTTAGGATTGGTAAAATATATTCTCTCAAGGCATGAGTTTCATGGTATTCAATTTTGTAAACAACTAGTTGGTGGACAAATAATGAATAAAGTAGTTTTTTTACCACGAATGGGTCAGATATGGATGAATCTAAACCTAATTGAGATGGGTGGATCTAACCTAAGGTGATTATGATCAAAATAAACTCAAAATGAGGGAAAGGTAAGGCATAAATGAAGGCTTGTGGGTCAAGTAAAATGAAACCTTTCTAATCTATCACTTGAACTAAAGGTTAGATAAATAATCAAAAACCAAAGTTTATTTCAAGATGATAAGAGCACACCAATAATAAAATATAGTTAAAAGTCTAAGGAAACAAGAATATATTAAAATTAAACACATATAATCAAAGGTTGCCACATTTGTAAGATTGCATTTGCACATCTACAAGGGGGATTATGATTAATACACACAAGTCATTCAAATTAGAAATAACACAATAAGAATAACTATATTACAAATATAACTCATGAAAAATTAAAAGAATAAGATGAAAAAATGATAAAACTTACTACACAATCGATAGGTTTGGAGAATAATCAATATTTTCACATTAATACCAATTACAAAAATTTCCTATTAATCTTAATTACCAAAATTAACCTTCCTTTGGGATGGGGAGGATACAAATATATATAGCATTGGGGAAGGGGAAGGCCTTATCCTCCAATCAAAGTATAAATTTACATCTCTAAAAATAGGACTGTGCCTCCAAACCATGCATAATATGTGATTTAACCTTTTAAGGTTTTACACAAGTATAATTTTTATGTTTGGTTAAAGGGATAAGATGTATAAATTAGTTAAATAAATTAAAATTATTAACCTACTAATTTGTAAATGATTTTCAACTTGTTTGATTTTATATAAATAAAAAAATAGGGATAAATAGAACCTTAGCTAAAAACTAACTATCGTGGATGATCTAGGCTCTAAAATTGAAGATCTAGGTAGTAGTATGTGCTATCAATAGGATTCTAATGTTTTTCTATTCATTGGATAATAGAACATAGTTTATACAGTAGTGCCATATATGTGTAGTGTCCCAAATATGGTACTATTTTCCTCTTTGTGAGACTATTCCTATTTTTTGGGATCACCTGCACTTATGTCTATATGTTTTTTTTACGTGACCAAAACCTGTAGCTATGTATTAAACCTAAAAAGTTTGATTTGATGTGCAAAACCTAGTTCTCTTTACAAGTATGATATGAATAATAATTGAGTGTGTTAGTAGGATTGATTGGACATCCTCAACACCCCATTATGTAGAGATTTGCCTGTATACCAATACTATGAGGAGGGATCAAGTCTGATGTAGTTCTCCAACCTAGTGCTTAATGTATGTGAAAGTGAATGCTAGAATGAGAGTGGCCTTGGATGCCTTAAATGTGCTTGATTTTTTAAGTGTTTGAAAATTGGACTTAGGGCTACTGTAGTTGATAGTATGTAGAAAGTAGGGTAGAATAGGGATAATGTACCTTGATTTTGCATAACTTTGTCTTTGGTTTGAACATATTTTGCATCTATTATCCTAGCTAGTGAATAGAGGAGGATTGGAATTATATTTATAGGGTTCCATTGCTTGTGAAAATAATAAAATGAGCTTAGGCCAATCTTAATAGGGGAATACATTTGAAAAATTATCCATTGGGAAGAAATGGGACTACGGATAGTAGTGCCCAATTGGGGACACTAGCACTATGGCACTGTACTGTCCCAAATGTGGTGATAATTTCCTTTTGGTAGATAGCTAAGAAAGTTAGATTGGGGTCAGAGATGATAGTTTAGAGATTATGTCTTGATTAGTTGTATGTGATTATGGTTTGCTGAATGACTAGAAATATAAGTCTAAGGCTCTAAAATAGGTTTAGGGCTAGACTAGGGATAGGGTAACTCAAGTGACACTTTTAGCATTCAATTACCACTTTTAGGTGATTACATTTTCCCCCATTTATGCTAGTAATATAGAAAAGTGAAATGAATAGTATAAATGAAAAAGGAGTGTACCTAGACTTACCTTGGAAGTGAATCCCATGTAGCTAAGTTTGAATATGTGATTTTGGGCCTCTACATGTGAAACATGATCCAAAGTAATGTCCTAATATAAAACATGCAAAAATCAATCCTTATTTAAGAGACAATCAAAATCAAAAGACTATGCTAAAATGAAATAACTAAGTAAAGAGAGAGGAAAGGAACAAATGCACTTCATTGGGTAAACAAACCAATACATAAACTTGGAGACAACCTATGTGTGTGAGTGATCATATCATTAAATAACTTGAACTAAGATGATGGCTTGCTTAATTCTCATATGGGTGGCTCAAGAAATCAATCTGGTTTTGACTCCATCATTGCCCACACCTTATGGATCCTGATCTTTATGAATAACTTGGATAAGATTGTAAGTTGTCAAACCCTCTCATGCAAGTGGCTCAAGAAAACAAGTAGGCCATGAATCCATCATTACCACATGTATGAAGTAGATACATCTATAACTATACAATGCAAAGTGCTAAAAGTATCTATGTATTCTGTTCTATAGCCAATCAAGTATATTAGGGAAACTCAAGAATGCCAACCATTGTAGATGGAGTAAGGCATATATTTTGTGACAACCTAGATTGTGATAATAAGTGTATAATTCATAGATAATGACATGGATTTTTCCATTCGATCTGATCAATTTGTCTAAAATTGAGTATATGGAAACTATGTGCCACACACATGCCCATAATATAGTATCTAAGTATACTAAATTTGAATCAAATATGTAATAGATGAACCTATATAACTGATCTAAATATATGAGTGATCATGCCACATATTATTCCCCCAAATCTGAGCAACTATTATGAATTTGAACTTAAATGAATGAATTTGTGCTAAATATGAACATAACTTCCAAACCTATGACTATATTTTTGTAAATATTTACTATACTTGATGTATTAGTCTTAATGATCTGGACTACACTAAAGCTAAGGATAATAGATAATAGCACCCTATAGTGGATAATATCACCTTGTGGTGATAGTTTCCTAATCTGGGCACTAAGGATTGCCTAGTTTGATTTTTATGTGATCTATACTAACTATTGAGTCTTTATTCTATTTTGTGTCTGCCCCAAGTCTGATATCTAAAACTGAGCCTATGTGATAAAATGTATCTATGAAAATCAAAATAGAATCCTAATTTATGTGACAAACCCCTATACATATCCCCTCTTTTGAGGGTAATTGTGAAATTTGTGGAATTACAGCCCTCTAAAGAAGTAGCTCTACAAAATGTGTTATTTGGAGCATGTGCATGATATTCTAATATTATGTAAAACATAACATCAAAATGTAAATGTATCTAAGCATAAGTAGGAAATGTAAGATGTATTTTATAATCTAGTAGAGCACAAGGGTGTCAAGATAGATGTAAACAATGTATATAGCAGTAAATTTGAGTAACTACCTAGGGAGATGGGGCATAATGTCCATCTAGGCTCCTAAGTAGGAAGGGTAGATGCATGAGGTCCCTCATGGCATCAAAAACTATTGTGTGTGTGTGTGTGTGTGTGTGTGTGTGTAATAAAAAAATATAAATATCATGGCATAAAAGCATATAAAGAAGAAAACATACAAACACATGCATCACACAAAAGGTAAACCAAGGGGACACAATACAAGGGACATGGGCACATGTCACCAAATATGAGAATGAAGACATACAAGGACATGTTCAAATGTCCACATAGAGAAATAACAAGCAATTTGGCATAGATCCACATAAAAGGACATGTTCAAATGTGTGCATATAAAAACATGAAAGAACACACACAAGGGACATAAGCACATGCCCATGCTGTACAAATAGATAATTTTAATAGAATAAAAATAACAATGACATATTTAAATATCCTCAAATATTGAAGAAGCATAGGAACACAATCAAGTCTAATCTAGGAACTAGAAATGAAAGCATGTATAATTGTGTAATACAAATCTATGTAGATGCCAAGGTGAATATATACTAAGGCTAACTAATGATAGTTAGAAAAAAACTAATTAATGAATAACAATGATTAATATCAAGATAAATTAGTGCATAACTATAATGTATAGTATGCAAAGATAAAACTCAGTTATAGCAACTGTGTAGGAGATGCCCCTAAATGGGTAGATGTAGCAATGTATAAACTTGGATCAATGTAAATTCACCTAATGGGTAGATGATAGCTAGTATGGATCAGTGTAGTGCACTAAATTCCTATCTATAATTTGCAAGCACTCAATAAGAACAAGTGAATCATGTGTATGATAAAATTGACTATATTAGGATAACTAGTAATATGCAATATCTAGCAAGTAGTATAAATGTAAACATAACAATGCATATAATCTAATTTTTTTTATATTTTTGAAATATTTGAATGTTTTTGTATTTTGACATGTTATATTATTTTTATGTTTTTTGAATATAAGATATATACAATATAAAAAAATATGTACAAGGAACAAGAGAGAAGGAAGTATGTACAAGGGTAGGAACCATACTAACCAATGAGTCTCATGGGAGACTCGCTATCATTGTGGCCTATGTTGAAAATAGGAATAGTAATATCTCATGTAGTGTGATTGTTATGAGATAGTTGAATGTTATTTTAGTAAGAATATGTGTATTATTCCTCATCAAAATCATAATATTGTTCCACATTAGAATCATAATAACCTGGTGTGCCTGAGGGTGTTGATTGATACTCTGGAGTTGACATTTCTAAATTTTGATTTATAAGATTGACTATGACTTTTCCCTTTGAAATTATGATTATTATAGACATACTATATTGTGGAGGCTCTTTTTTATAGAAATCTTTATTTGAGAATGCTTGCTGGATGGGCATGATTTTGATTGTACAACTTAGGACCTAACTCTTTCTATAACATTTTTTGTGTATCTAGATTATTTGACCTGATAAAATATATACATGCCTAATGTGCCTTAGGATGTTCAATAAATCCCAAACCTTGTTGACCAATATTATCAACTACTAGAATAGGAGAAGTGATGCCTTGGGCCTACTTGTCCAAACCTTGACCATTATAATCATACTATTGTAGATACTTTTGACCAAGCCCATACCATCTTGAATGTTGAGCCTCTTTTTGGAGATGTAGCTTTACTTGATTTATTTATTCTTATTGTACTATTTTTTGTTGTGATTATGATTATGGAACCTTTTATTTTTTTGAGTTATGCTTTGGTAACCATTTTTGTACTATTTCTAAATTTGACCCTTTTTGAATTGGTAGATGTGTCAGTGTATGTTGTTTGGATGAAGTGTCACTATGTGAGTCATATGTATCCATGATCTATTGTATTTTTATTTTCAATTCTAAACATGAATCAATGTGGTGGCCATGCATTTTATGATATACATAAAAATATCTAGATATCCTCATTGGGTGTATAGGAGGTAGGTTGATCAACCTATATTTAACCATGTCCCTTAGTATCTCACTTAAAATCTTATTTGAAATTTGAATATTTTTGGAATCACTAGTTGTAGATGTACTTTGTTGTGATGTTATTTTTTGATATGTAACATTGTTTGCCACAAATTTACTAGTTGAAGATGTATAAACATGATTTACACTATTGTGCCCTGGAGGCCTTTGTCTTGTAAATTGATTTTATAATGTTGTAATCCTTTCATGTAATAGTTGATTCTAATTTTGTAAGCCTATAATTATCTTGGTCATACTAATAATTTGATCACGTAGATTCTCACATGTATAAACCCTAATTGTTTCTATTTGAACATGTAGGCACACACCCTATAGGGAATAAGTGTGAATAGGCTGAGTAGGGGGATTAGTGATAGTGTTATAGGTTGCATCATCTTGTGGAGTTATGATATCATGGACCTAGTTAAAGGGAAAGTAGTTATCACCCTCATGGAGATAGGGAGGAGGAGATTCTTTCTTGTGCATAAGATGTGACATTAAAACCTGAAACATAGTGGTTAGTTTATGTGCTAAATATGTTGTATGTATGGGTTTGCTTGTTAATGGAATTCCATATAAGAGAAAGAAAACATGCTAAATAAAGAATGTAATGTGAAAGGCATCTTAGTTGATTTGAAACATTATGTAGGCATATGTCTATGTGATTAAATAATAATTATTTTACACATAGAAGATAGATAACATGGTATTAAATATGCAAGATATTGCATTTGATAATAAGCATCATATATACATGTATTGATGTATTTTTTCAGTTCATTCTGAATTAAAAGGGATAGGCATGCCAATGAAAGTAAGAAACTTTGCAATAAAAAGTAATTGATTTCTTCTATCATTATGATCATGATTAGAGAAGAAATGTGAATCTAGAATCTAAGTTTTGGGAATAAAATCTGAGTATGAATAAAAATCCTAAGTGTGTCTAGTGTTAGGTTTTTGGAAGCTAGGATTTCTATGAAACAATTTAAATTAGATGTAAAATAAATTAAAACCCTAATGTAAAATTGATTTTAATTAGCTAGATTATCTAAATAAAATTAGAAAATTAGAAGTATGTAGCCCTGAATTTATTACAAAATAATAGGAATTAATGCAAGCTAGAGTTTTATGCAATGCCCAAAGTAAGATGGGTTCACTAAATGATTTAACCTTTTAGGGCTTTACATGTGTAATTCCTATGTTTGGTTAAAGGGATGAGATATTTAAATTAGTTAAATAAATTATAATAATTAATCTACTGATTTGTAAATGATTTTAACCTTATTTAAATTTTTAGAAATAACAATAAATAGGGATAAATAGAGACTTAGCTGAGAACTGACTGTCACTGATGATCTAGCCTCTAAAACTAGAGATTCGAGTAGTAGTCCATGTCATCAATAAGATTATGATGTTCATCTATTCACTAGATAGTAGCACCTAGTTTGGATAGTAGTGCCATTTGTGTGTAGTGTCCTAAATATGGCATTAATGTCCTTTTTATGGGACTATTCCTATTTTTGGGGAGCACCTACACTTGTTTCTATATATTCTATTCCTACGTGACCAAAACTTGTGGCTATGTATTGTACTTGGAAAGCCTAATTTCATGTGCAAACCCTAGTTCTCTTTGTAAGTACGATATGAGCAAGAATTCAATGTGTTAATAGGATAGATTGGACATCCTCAATATCACACTATGTAGAGAGTTATCTACATACCAATACTCTGAGGAGGGATCAAGTTTGATGTCATTCTCCCACCTAGTTCTTGATGTATGTGCAAGTGAATGCCAAGAATGAGAGTGGTGTTGAATGCCTTGAATGTGTTTGAAATTTAAAATGTTTGAAAATTGGACTTAGGGATATTATAGATGGTAGTATGTAGAAACTAGGGTAGAATAGGGATAAAGTACCTTGATTTTTTACAACTTTGTCTTTGGTTTGTATAGATTTTGCATCTATTTTCCTATCTAGTGAATAGAGGTGGATTAGACTTATATTTATAGGGTTTTGTTACTTGTGCGTATAATAAAATGAGATTAGGTCAACCTTAGGAGGGGCATACATTTGAAAAACTATCTATTAGGAAGAGTTAGGGATAAGGATAGTAGTGACCATTTGGGGACACTAGTGCCATGGGGAAATAGTGTCCCAAATGTGGTACTAATGTCCTTTTGGTAGCCTACTGAGAAAGTTGGATTGAGGTCAAAGGTGATAGTTTAGGTACCATGTCTTGACTAGATGTAGGTGACTGTGGTCTACTAAATGACTAGAAATGTAAGTTTAAGACTCTAGAATAGGTCTAAGGTAGCCTAAGGATAGGGTAACTCAAGAGGCACTCTGAGCATCCAATTACCACTTTTAGGTGATTACAATACGCATGTACAAAAGAATTGACCATGATAAAATTCTCAACTAAAATAAAATATGTGTAAAATAAATTAAGAACCAATGTTATAACTTCTCTGAGACATGCAAATACATATTTATATTTATAAGGGTGTTGATGTGGCATTGCTAATAGAATAATATGGTAGAGTGATAGCTATAGAAACTGAAGTGGCCAATGTAGTTACTTGAGGAATCAATATTGTCTCATGTACAATATCCATGACTACATATCCCAACAATTGGGAAGCCTATGATGACATGGAAAAACTTATTGTTGGTTGCATGCTTATTAATAAACCTAAAGCTCCTTTTATTGCCTTAATATTTTGAAAAAGTGCATGGGAAAGTTCAAATTATTTATTAACAATGTCAAAAGTGAGAAAGGAAGGTCTAAATATTTTGATGGCTTAAGCCATCAAATTTGTATGCTCTACTTCTATTCTCTTAAACTCATCTTAGAGGGATTGTACCTTTGTCACTTGATCTTTGGTAGACTTTAATAACTAAAAAAACTCAATAGTTTTGTTTATTATCCCTTCAACTTCTTATTTAAATCTATTTGAAGCTACTTTAAGGATTGTCTCCAAATTTGTCCTATTGACCAACTCACCTGTGGAGGTAATCACATTAGTGACTTCATATCTTTCAAAATTTCTAAGGACTGATTCTCATGATTAGCAAAATTTCCTAATAAAGCTTTCATCTATATGTGCCAAGTAAGGGTACCATCCCTTTTTACAATTATATAATTCAAGGCCCATGCTTCATCTTGTCTAGACATTGAGTTTAGATGGTTGAATGCACTGCTCTTGGAAAATTGAATAAAAAAAGTGAGTATTTTCTCATACTTCCTCAATTAGTGCCATAGATTGAGCACCTTTGTCCTTTTATATTGTATCTCACCCCTATAAAATCAAATGTCATTTACCATTTGTACAACTTGGTGGCCACACTCTACACACTATCAATAATTTCATGGGGAACATGCATAATCTATCTTTGTGGTAACCTCCATTATGATTCCTATTTAATTTTGTACATCTCTTTCATTAATTCTCTAGTGGAATAAATAAAAGACAATAAATCCTCTATATACTCAATTAGATCATTTGGATTATTTTTAACTTTCTTAGCTAAGGGAAATAGATTTTCTATTTGTTAAAACTCAATTTTTCCCTGGTGTCTATGTTCACTTCCTTCCTCTTCTTCACCCTTTTAATGATACCACTCTATTTTTTGAATCAGGTGGAGACTATAGGTAATTCATTAACAACTAGATTATGTCCCTCATATCTTTTTCCTTGCATTTATTTAACCCATTGGGGAGGGTGAGTTCCCCTTTTTTTCTTTTGATGGACTTGGGTCCTTAAAGATAGAGGGTGGAGGTGTCATCGGAGGAGGAGTTATTGATGGAGGTGCTAATGAAGTAGTTTTTTGAATTGAAAACTATAATAGTGGATAAAAAATCCTTTACCATGGTGAGGCTCCCTCTATAGGGTAACTTTATTCACAAATTTAGTCAAGATAGATTTTTTTTCTATTGTTAAGGTAGCTAATTACATAGGCAAGGATTTTAGCATAGATAGTTCTAGTTGGGTTAAAGGTTTATGAGGGATTGGTGGCTTTAGTATTTAAAATTGAAACTCAAACCAAATCCTCAAAATGGAATCCCTTCTTTAGAGATTTTATTTGTGTTGGAGTTGAAAGAATGAAAGAATCAATTGAACTATATAATGATGGCCCCAAAATGGACATAGGAAAATCTATAGATGAAATACTTACAATAGTGAGAGAATAAATAAAATAAGAGACTACATCATTTATGTTTTGCCTTTGTTATACCATGAGGACTTGTTGGTCTAGGCTACCAACTGGTGTTTCCTCTTCTTGCAGGCCTTATAGATTTGGCCCCTTTTAACTTAGCCTCTTCATCCTTTTCACCTAGGGCTTCCTCTTCACTTATCCTTTGCTTTAATACTATCATCATTTATGAATTTCTTTTTTCCTCATTAGTGGCATAGTCCACTAAGTATATTACATGTCCATTCTCCTCTTCCTCTTCCTCCTCAGTAGGGGATTATTATATAGTAGCTAGACCAAATGATGGCCTTTCCTCTAATTATTGTGCTTTAGAGGTGGTTGAAAGGTCTTTAAGTATCCTTTGATAAGTGGCTATGGGGGAAATGGGAGGTGAGAGGGATGATGAAAAAAATGGAGGAGCCATAGTAGTAGGGACTACTATTGTAGGTGGTGGTAAAGGAATGTAAAGTAGAACAATAGTGGTGGAAGGGGGAGAAATGGACCTAGTTGAGGGAATAGAGGATCAATTACTTGAGATGTTTGATGAGAAAGAGGACAAAAGGAATCAAAAGAGAAGTAACTCTACATAAATTATGGGAGGCTCACCTATGTGATTGTAGTAAGTGGAGGTAGAGGCACCACATATAATGTGCTCTTTTGCTTGTCCTAAGGAGATGTAATTTTATCAACTATAGTGGCTATCCCAAAAGAGGGGTATTGGTATCTATATTAATGGAGACTAACTAGGGACCATAGAGACCTCTAAGGGTTTTTTTCTTGATTTGGAGGTTTTCCTCACTTTGGCTTGTAGACCGCCCTTCTTATAATTTTTTCTCTTTAACTATAATAGAGGGAGGTTGGCCTTGGTCAGCTGAGTCTTGAGGTTGAGTTGGAGGCCACTAATAAATCCATGCTCTCTAGGCATGCTCCACAATCTCATTTTATTTTTCATTAGTAATCTTAGGATCATATTGGATCACCTAAGCTACTATCATGGACATTTATTTTTCCTTTATTTGAGTTCATACTTCTATGTTGTCTCATGCTCATATTTTTGATGTCCATATGTAATGTTCACCTTATTATTGTCATTGAGGAGTTTAATATAGTCCCTAATTCTTTTCCTAGGGCCCCATTATCTAAACTAGGACACATCCAAATCATAGTGGGATCTTACCTTCCTAACCTGATTGAAATGGGCTCTTACCACAAACTAGAGCTACCCAATACTTAGAGGGGTATTGAAGTAGTGTGCCAGATGTTTCAAGCCCAAGATCCTCATCTATGATATTATATATTTTTTGTGACACCTCTTTTTCTTCAATTTTCTCAAGGACATGGCATGGTAAGAATAGATGAGGTGCTCTTATTCCTTCAATCCTGGTGATTGTGCAATTGGGGTAATACTAGTAATGCTTACATTTGCCTATATTATTTTGGAATTTATCAGGTAACTGAGGAATCTGAGTTCCATGAATTTATTAGTATACTATAGGATAAATCTCCTCATAAATCTTTTTGATTTTGTTTCTGAATCTATATAAAAACATGAAGGAATAGTCTTCACACATTATGTTATCAACATACTTTATCGAGGACTACCATATTTCACCACGGGCCCTATGGATTATGATAAGGATTAAATACATCATATAAGAGTTTCCATATACAAGCCATTTTTTAGGTTTATATAGCTGGGCTTTCAATCTAACACTGATAATCTCTCCTAGGGAAACAATCTTATCTAAAGTCAATAAAGTGTCTATCAAGGGGACCCATTCCACTTGTAAATAAGTAATGATGGGAAAACCATATAGTATATTTAATAGGGCCATGGATATTATAATCCCAAGATTAAATTACATGATTCCATTGAAAGAGATGGATCCCTTGGGATTCAATCTTTGGTTCTTCATTAGCCATTGTTTCAGTTTTCCTTCTACAGTATTGTGGTCAAGCCATAGATTGGTCGAGACTTAGTTATATGTAACCATAGGCCTTGAAATTTTAAGGTACCTTTCAAATTCCCTTACAAAAATAAAATCATTTGCATTCTTTCCTTTCTTAAGGTGCAAGAAATCTCTAAAACAAGTAGCACTAAAGAATGAATCTCTGATCAAGTCGATACAAGGCATTACCTATGGTTTCATTGTTGCCTAATGAAGCCCCATTTTTTATATGGGTATCAAGTCATTGATGTATTGATTCTTATATTGGGACAATTGGTTTTGCATAGAGTATGGGACCATAATAATATCCATGTATTCATTATTTCTTGCATAATAATATGGAAAAGGGGCTTGAAAGTATGATGGTTTTGAAGAAGAGTCCATTTCAATAGATTGGATATGTATAATTATTTTTTTGATTATATGAATTCTTTTTATAGTTTTTCTTGAAAACTAGGGTTTTTGGTTGTAGGAGAGCTCAAATTTTCAATGTTCATTTGTAGTTTAATGGCATAGTGACTAGCTTTTTGCTTAGATTTGACATCTTTTATTGAAAGTTTATGACTTGTATACTCAATTCATGTGACTTCAATGAAACTAATAAATTTTGATTTCATTCCCATTTAAATTCAATTGTGTCATTTAGATTTTGTGGGTTTGTATTTTCCATATGGAAACATTTTATTAACTTTGCATATGTAGTCATCCTATTTGAGATAGTTTTCAATTTTTCACTTACCAGCTTATTTGCTCTACTATGGAACTTATTTATGAATAATTTGTCCATGCATCTCATGGATGGTGACATTTGTCTATTTTTTAATTGCTCGGGCATTTAGATTTCTTTGTATGTTCCAAAGCCACAAGTTAATGTGATTGGACCATGTGGAGAAATCTTAGGCCTGTGGGAACTCAAAGACCTAGAGCTTTGACTGTTTAAACCTTTTAAACTATATAAATATTTATAGATCCTTTGGGTGAATAATATGTTAAGACATTGCATGATATCAGAGCATTGGAGGCTCAAAGACTCGAAGTCATGAGACCAATAAGTCATTAACTTGGTATTGATTATTTGAAACTTTGGGATAATAGAATTATGCCAACTATCAACTTCTCAAGAGCTTGAAATCTTAGATAGATTAGATTGTGGGGCCTTAGGATCAATATATGATTGACTTAATTTTAATCCCTTAGTGGTTCTAGGTTAATATAATTCTACCACCTACCAAAATCTCAAGTCTGTAGAAGATCATAACCATTAGATTATTAACTTTGATTTAAAGTCACAATGCTTATAGGTTTGCATAAATATAGGGCATGGCATGTTTTCAAAGATCATAAGCTCAAAACACTAATAATTTTATTTAAATCTAAAAGGGCTCTATGTAATAAATGAATTCCACCTATCAAATTATTTGATATTAGGGACCTTGAAGACTTATAAATTTTTATAGAGGCATGAAGGCTCTAGATAACATAATGACACCACCTATCCTAATATTAGATAAAATAAAGTATGGCCCGACCTAAGAATGTTTGATAAGTCTTTGTTGATAGTCCTATAGACATGTGAAAATAGAGGAAACACTAGAATAAAAGATATTAGTTCCATTAATCTAAATAAATCATGAAAATTATGAAAACTTAAGGTTTAAGATAAATCAAAATGACCATTCAAGATTTGATTTTTAAATTTCAAATTTATGTTAAATTAGACTTCAAAGATAACCTTAGAGTTATGAAAAGTAAGACCCATATCATGAATGTCTAAGGCTATGATGACTCTGAATAGATATATTTAATAAATATGGGGTCTCTATTTAAGTTCAAAAGTAGGGGGTGTGTGTTAGGGAAAACTAAATGGTGACTCAGTTGGGAAAATGCTCTTGAGTAGTTGAGAACCCATAATCTTCGAAATGCACCATAACAAAACTTTAGCTCTAATAAGAAAAAATTAAGAAAACCATTCTCTATAAAAAGACTCTTACTTCCTCATCCAACATACTCAATCTTTTCACTCCTTGGATCTGTATGTGATTTCATGAATTTAATATCCCATTGTTATGAAAGTTTTAACAAAGTCCTGGATAAACAATGTAGGTTTTATTTTGACCTTAAATTTTATAACCAAATAGTAAGGGAAGACTGGGCATTGATCTATTTCTAGATAGATGTCCATATCCCTACAAAAGATACCTCTAATTCCACTCAAAGCCTTTCTCTACTTCCATCTAGGCATCCATAGCCTTGGTGGAGATTACTTGAAGCATCCATATTTTATCAATTTGTATGATGATGATGTCTATTGAAACACAAATAGAAGTAGGGTTGGAAACCACCATTGGCTGGGTGTATGTATAATAAAACTTATTTTTATCAATACATCCCCATTAGTGTGTATCAATTTATATGATTATTATCTCTCATCCACGTCTTATCATGTAATGGTGCAGTTGATCTTTGGAAATGGAAAGACTTTCTAAAAATTTACATGAGTATATCAGAGTAAATCCCAAAGGTCTAGTAAACTCATTCAATTCAAGTAGAAACTAATACAGTCATAACACATAAATTAATCCTAAAATTTTAAGTACTATCAAAATAAATCCTTATGAACATCAATTTTGCATCCTTTTAAATCATCCTCTTGTTTTGACAAATATTGTTTAACTTCAACGTAGGAAATTAGTTGTTATGTTCTGTAATTTAATAAAAACTAATATATTAGAAAAATTAATGTCTAAGTAGTTATTATTAACCCTTGGCTTATATTGATAAGTAATTAAATAAATAATAATATATTATATATTTACTCGAGGTGTAAACTTTAGGAAAATAAATAATCTTATTATAGTTATTTAATATTTACCAAATGTTTATTAATTGGATTTATCAGGGTGGATGGACCCGTTATTTTTAAAATGGTCACATCCCCTCATGAATCATTATAAATAGGGTTTTACCCCTATTGTAAAATATATCTTTAACACAAAAAAATATTCAAGTATTCTTGCGTGTGGCAAATACTTGTCTGAGACAAACTTGTGAAGAATTTATCTGAGGAGTGAGATGAAGAAAATTTGATGTATTGAGGTTATTATTGTTTATCAATATTGAATATCACTTTACTAAGGTTTTTTTTACCTCTTTGATGTTTTCATAGGACAAATACCTATGTTGTGTTTATTGATCTGGGTTCATTATATATTATGCTTTGCTCATTAAATCTCTTCTAGATCTGTAATCATTCATATAAATATGTTATCATGGTATCAAAGCCACTAGAGAGGATTTTTATTAGCAAGAATATATAATATCAAATTTATATTTCAATTTATTCAAAGCCTGGGTAATTGGATGCCATTATATGCCCTGAGCACTTTAAAAAATTGAAACTCGAGTTTTTGTGCATCAAATTGCTTTCTGAAAGTTTTATTATTTAGTTTTTCAAAGATAAGGACTCGTAAAAATTTTCAATGCCTGAGAAGCTCTGGATCAGCTAATTGAAATTTATCTCACCTCCAATAATGTACCTGTATGGTTTGGGAGGCTGGCAAAAATTATTTTTGGCACCAATTTTTTTTTGAAAGGCTTGTTGGCATTGTGGGAGGATTCCAAGAAGGTTTGTAAATTTTAAAGGACTAAGAAGGCCTCTATCTTCCTCAAATTTTTTTCTCTCCTCCTCGACCTACTCCATTTCCACCTACAAGAAATATTAAGGTAAGTATAAAGTTCTTTCAAATATTTAAAAAATAATTTATTTTTTAATTTTACAAATTTGATTTACCTTTTATTAAATTATTTCACCAAAAATTTAAAAAACAAGTAATTTGTTTTTAATTTTATTTACATGCACGATAAATAAATATTTATTTAAAAAAAATTGAATATCAATAATTAAATATAATATTTTACATGTAAACCTTTGAATTCACTCATAGATAAGTTGGTGATTATTATTTTTGGTAAAAATTTGTAAAAGATAAGTCTAGTGTTCAACTATCATTAGCCTTTTTTATCTTCTTTTTGACTCTAGTCAAAATTAATTGAAAATCAATTTAATTTTAATTTCATTTCTTGGATTGTGTGCCTTCTCTCTCATGTGAAAACACTCTGACCTATCGACTAGTCCTTCTTTTGACACTTGATCTAGTCTAAACCTAGGCAAGTATAGTCATCCAACCAGTCAATCTTAAGGTTTTGACTTGATCTAGACACATTGGAGTGGTCCATTTTTTATTTTGAATACTTTTATTATTGTTTTTTACATATTTTTTTAATAATTGTGCCTAGGTGGTCATTGTGAGTGCGATGATTTCAACACCTAGAATTATGAAACTTTATTTAAAATTTTTACTTTAGTTAGCATATAAATTATATATATAAATATAGTTACAAGCTAAATTATCTTTATTTTAGAAATAGTTCAAAAAATTTTGATTTAAAAAAGTTAAATCATAATTTTTTTCTTATTTTTAGTGTATTTTGTGATACTTGCTACACCTTGCTTTGTCACAAATTTTTGAAAAATTTATTACTTTATCAAGATTTAATTTGAACAAAAAGTGTGTATTTACTTTTTAAAAAATTTGTTTTAATTATTAATAATTTTAAATTCACACTTAAAAGGTTATTTTTTAAAACATTTGGATACTGTCGTGTTTAAAGGGAAGTCATGGCTTCTCCTCATTTTTCTTTAGACAAATCCCAAATGCTTAATGGAAATAATTATAATATTTCAAAAACTCATGTTCAAAATAAATTCATGGCCGTAAATTATGTAATATTATCATTGGGACTAAGAAAGCCCTATCTGGTTGGCATGTAACCCTTGAGCTTACCAATGCATTTCAATAGAAATAATAGGAAGCTATGTCCATTATCTTACGAAGTGTTAAGAATGAGTTCCTTCTCCACATTGGTAATCAGGAATCTCCTTGTGAAGCTTTGAAACTTTTTGAATCTATGCACAAGGGCACTCATCTCTCAAAGATCATTAAGTTAATCCTTGAATTGCTGACAACACCTATGAAGGGTGATGAAAAAGTTGTGACTTTTCTAACTAAAATTAAGAATATTAAAGCTTAGTTAGATGGTTGTAATTGTAATTTAATTATCAGTTGATTTATTTTGTTATTTAATTAAGTATTCATGAAAAATTTATAAATTTCATTTCAATTTTGAATTCTAATTATCAAACTGAGTAAGATATCTCTAACCTTACCACCTTGTCTGCTCTCTTGATTCAAGAAAAATAAGTTATAAAAAATTTTTATTCTAAGGAGAATGCTACTCAGACACTTCTCACTCATAATAATGTTTTTGATAACATTAAAAACTAGAAATATAACCCTAATTTTGCTAAAGGCAAACATAGGAATAAGAAATCTGGTAATAAAAACCATACACCTAAATTCAATGGAAATTGCAATCTATGTGGTAAATTTAGTCATAAAAGGGAAACCTGATATAAAAATAAGGATAAAATTAACAATTAATCTTCTAAAAATAACAAAGGAAAGAAAACTAATCAAAACAAGAAGAAGGATCAAAACCCTAATCAAAATAAAAATCAAGATCAGAATGTTAGTGCTTTATATACTACTTTATTTACATCAAATGAAAATGAATGGATTTTAGATAGTGGTGCATTGCACCATATGACATGCTTATGTGATATTTTTTATGATTCTAGAGGTATCTCTGAAATAATTTACTTAGGAGATAATTTAGTTTTAGAAGCAACTAAACATGGAAAAGCAAAATTTTCAAATGTTGTTATTAATGATATTTTCTATGTACTTAAGCTTAAAAAGAATTTTCTATCTTGTTCTCAATTTACTAATGATAATTTCATTGTAACTTTTATTAAAGATAATTGGTCTATTAGAAATCAATCTGGACCATTGATTGTTGAAGGTATTCAAAATAATGGTTTATATATCTTCTCTCCTTCTTTCACATGTTTAATTTCATTGCATAATAAGAATGAATGTCAATTATGGCATGAAATATTAAGACATGTTAATTTTAGAAGTTTACATGTTATGTTTTTAAAAAATCTTGTTGGTGGACTTCCTTTTTTCCTCTCTCATCATGAAATTGGTGAGGGTTGTTTATGTGGTAAACAACATACTAACCCCTTTCATAAGAATCATAATGCAAATTCCTCACATATTTTGGAATTAATTCATAGTGATGTTGTAGGTCCTTTGGAAGTTACTTCTCTTAATGGTTCATTATATACTATTATGTTTATTGATGTTTACACTAGAATGATTTAGTCTTATTTCATTGATAAAAAAATTGATGTTTTTTTTGAGTTTAAAGAATTTAAAGCTTATGTTGAAAACACATCTAATTTGGCTATTATGAGATTAAGAATTGATAATAGTGATGAATATATTAGTAAATAGTTTGATTCTTTTTGTATTAGTTGTGGTATTCAAAGGGAATTAACAACTTTCTATTCCTCTCTATAAAATGGTATTGTTGAAAGGAAAAATTGCACCATCATAGAAATGGCTAGAACAATGTTGCAATATGTAAATATTCCTAAGTTTTTATAGGCCGAAGCCATGAGAACTTCTATTCATATTATAAATAGATCCCCTACCAAATCCTTGCATATTTTTACCCCTTTAGAAATTTGGACTAAGAAGAAACCTAGTGTGGCTCATCTTAGGATATTTAGCAGTCCTGCTTCTATATTTGTCCTTAAAGTTAAAATAAAGAAACTTGACCCCACTTTTTATTCTTGTATTTTTTTAGGGTATGGAAGTAAGACTAAAGGTTTATGAGTGTATGATCCCTCTAAATGTTAGATCATTGAGAATAATAATTTTTTTATTCTTGAAAAATATTTGTATGAGCCCTTTGTGGATCTTCTTCAGTGTTCTTTTGTTGATGAACCTGACTCTCATGTTTCTCCTTGTGATGAAATATAAATCGTTGAGGATGTTGATCTAGTTTTGGATAACATAGAGTCTGAGGAACCCCTTGGGTTTCATGTTCAATATAAAATACCTAAATAGATATAATTTCTAATTCAATATTCTAATATTGATAACCTTAAAAATTAATTAGAAGTCAACATTATTATCATGCATTAATGAATATGTATGAATGTGAACCTCAATCCTTTGAGAAAGCAACTCAAGATGATAGATGGAATGTTGCTATGCAAGCTGAATATAATGCCTTAATTAAAAATCAAACTTGGGACCTTTTCCCTCCTCCACATAAAATGCATATTATCAGTTGTAGGTGGCTTTATAAAATTAAATATAATTCAATTGGTAAAATTGATAAGTTTAAAACTAGATTAGTTTCTCATGGGTTTACTCAAAATCCCATGATTGACTATGTTGAAACCTTTACTCCTGTAACAAAAATGAGTACTGTTAGACTTATTTCTCTTGCAACTCAAAATGGTTGAGTTATCCACCAAATGAATGTCAAGATTGTATTTCTAAATGGTGATTTAGAAGAAGAAATCTATATGACTCAACCTAAAAGTTTCATTGATCCTAACAAAGAACATTATGATACAAGTTAAAAAATATTTGTATGGCTTAAAACAAGCTCCTCAATCTTGATATTCTAAAATAATTTCTTTTTTCAAAGAATTAGGGTTTTCTAACTACTATTCAGATAATGATCTCTTTGTTAAAATTGAAAATAGTCATTTGATTTTAATTGTATTATATGTTGATGATTTGTTGATTACTAGCGATCTAACTAGTTTAATTCACATATATAAAGATAAACTAAGTCAAATGTTTGAAATGACTAGTTTAGGTATTCTACATCATTTTTTAGGAACTATATTTGAAGATAAAAATTCAATTGTTGTATCAAAATCTCAACATGCACATAATCTTCTTGTTAAATTTAACATGTTTGATTGTAAATCTACCACTACTCCTATTGAAGTTGGTATTAAACTTGATCCTAGACTTGTATGTGAAAAAACTAACCCTACTTTATATAGATAGCTTATTAGAATTTTGATTTATCTAACCATTATTAGCCCAAATATTTCATATGCTGTTAGTAATGCTTCTAGATTTATGCAGGATCCATATTTGGATCATTGAAAATTAGCTAAATGTATCCTTCATTATATCAAAAGAACTATTAATTATGGTTTATTTTATTCTTCCATTGATAATGCTAAATTATATGGTTATTGCGATCCTGACCATGCTGGTGATACTTTAGATTGTAAATATACTTATGGATATGTGTTTAGGTTTGGTGCAGGTGCTATCACTTGGAGCAACAAGAAGCAACTTGCTGTCTCTCTCTCTTCTAAAAAAATCTACTTATAAAAGTGCTATGAAAGATACTAAAGAAGCCATGTGGATATGAAGGTTATTGGGAGAACTTCATTTGGATATTTCTCAGAGTACCATCCCTCATTATGATATCCAAAGTTATATAATTCTGGTGAAAATTTTAGTGCAACACCAAAAAACTAAACATATTGAAGTTCATTTGCATTTTATCCAAGAAAAAGTCTTTCATGGTGATATTAATCTACATTTTTGTCCTACGGATGAACAAATGGTAGATATATTCACAAAACTACTTGGTGCTACCAAGTTTTGTTAGTTTCATGTAATGCTAGGCCTCTCAAAGTTACCACTAAGGGGGATTCTACATGACAATTCCACATCCTAACAACCATGCATTTCTTCTTCTTCTCTATACTTCTTCCCATTTGTATAGCATTGTAAAAAATTTGTGTGAAAGTTATTTTATTTAAGTAAACTTTGTGTGGAAGTTTTACTTGTGTACTCCAATACATTTAAAAGCATAATTTGTATTAGAAGTCCTTATGTTATAAAAGCCTCCAAATATGCTTAGTGATTATTCATGAGAAATAGTGAGATGTAGTCTCATAATCATGCTAACCTAAATTTATTTTTGAGTAGTTTATGGATTATAATTCTTTTTATTTCAAAATGTGACCTTTGGCATGATGAAGGTTTTTAATCCTTCAAATTTTGCACATAGTATAATTCCTTTATGGTGACTATGGCATTTATCCCCACTTAGCATTAAGGGGGAGTGTTAGAACAATTAATGTTTAAGTGGTTATTATTAACCCTTGGTTTACATTGGTAAGTAATTAAATAAATAATAATATACTATTTATTTACTCAATGTGTAAACTTTGTGAAAACAAATAATCTTATTATAGTTATTTAATATTTACCAAATGTTTATTAATTGTATTTATCAGTGTGGATGGACCCATTATTTTTACAATGGTCACATCCCCTCATGAATCATTATAAATAGGGTTTTACCCCTATTTTAAAATCTATCTCAAACACACAAAAAATTCAAGTATTCTTATGTGTGGCAAACACTTATTTGAGACAAACTTGTGAAGAATTTATCTGATAAGGAGTGAGATGAAGAAGATTTGATGTATTGGGGTTATTATTGTTTCTCAATATTGAATATCACTTTGCTGGTTTTTTTACGTCTTTGAGGTTTTCCCAGGATAAATACCTGTGTTATGTTTATTGATCTAGGCTCATTATATATTATGCTTCACTCATTAAATCTCTTCTAGATCCATAATCATTCATATAAATATTTATCTAGAAAACATAACAACTATTATAATGAAAATAAATGAATAAATTAGGGAATGCTAATATAAGAAAATGGGAAAGATTAACCTAGAAAACAAGAAAACTATTCTAGAAAGAGGAAATCTATTCTAGATATCATGAAATCTATTCTAAGAAAGAATGGAATCTACTCTAGTCCAAAATATACATCTCCACTTACAGTCACTCAAAAGTGTCCCCCATTGGAGCATCCAAGAAATAGTGTTTCAGAAATAGTCTATTAACTGGGAAGGTGAGGTCAATAACTTGAAGGTCTTTCAGGTGGAAGGAATGGTTACTTAATATCTCAGATATATTATATGGTCCAATCCATAAAGGAGTGAACTTATCATGCTATATTTTCTTCTCATGATCATTATCCTATATAAGTACAAGATTTAAAATACTGAAGGCCTTGATATTATACCTTTTGTCAAACCATATTTTCATAATATTTTGCTGTTTGTTGAAGCTAAGTAATGATTTAGTTCTTGCATCTTCCATCTAGACTATATCAAATAGTATAGACTATATTCTTTAAGTTTCTTCCATATACTCTTACATGAATTGCTATTTTGGTATTTTATGAGTAATGGGGAAGACTGGCTAATGCCCATACACTAATAGAAAAGGTTAAACTATGAGAGCTTACTTGTGTATGTTTCAGTCTGTCAAAAATGCATACTTTAATAAGAGATGTCATTCTCTTGGTTTATCTTGTGTTGGATTCTTTATGGCATTCATCAGGGTTTTTATTAGTAGATTCAACCACTCCATTCCCTTGTAGGTAGTAGTTTGAGGAAAAATAGATGATGATTTGGTTGTTGTAGGCTCACTCTTTAAATTTAGTAGACTAGAATGTTGGAATATTAACATAAACCAAATAAATTAGAGAACCAAACTTGGCTAGTATGTTTTCTTCAAGAAAATTAATAACATTGATTGCTCTGGAATTCTTAGTAACCATAATTTTTATCCATATAATACAATAGTCAATATTCATTAAGACAAACTTGTATCCTACTAAAAATTTTGGGTTAATTACAATAATAAAGTCAAGGCCTAATTGAGTAAAGGGGTATCCTTCTATGATTAGTTACAATTACATTGAGGCATTCACCTCCCTTTTCTCAAATAATTGACATTCATGTTAGGTTCTAACATGGTTATGTGTATTTTTGAAGATCATGGGGTTGTAGTATCCCATTCTCATAATTTATGAGTTTTTATGTTGCATGAGGGATGTCCACTGTCAATCTTCTAATGTAGATTATTTGGGATGTCCATAGATTCTTATTTTGAGACACACCTCAAGTAGATTCCCTCATAGTTATTATTATATATGACTCTCTAATTCATCATTTAATGAGATGAATTGAGTCTAAGGGTTCACCTCTACTCTCTATTTAGTTTAGGGGGACATGTACCTATGAGTAAGTAGTGGATGATTTGAGTGTACCACTCATCACCAACTACTTGAGCCTCATTGATTTTATCAATGAAAATACGTGGATCAATTTAAATCATGAGATGGATGATTTCATGGAATTTCACCATCTTGATTATTCTGACTTCAAGATCAAACTCCTAAGTTTGACCATCGATTTACCTCTTCTTTCACCCAATTCATTCTAGCCAAGTGTGAGCTTGACATCCAGGTATTAAAAAATGGTGTATGTCTTGTTCCTCATAATATAATGCCTAAAATTTTTCATGGCATTGATCAATGCATATATCTATTTGTCTATCATAGAGTATTTTAACTCTACATCCTTTATATTGGTGCTCATGAAGGCAATGGATGTTCATTGTCATCCACCTTCTATGTAAGTACACAAACTATAGTGTATTTTGAAGTGAACAAATAAAATTAAAAATCTTTATTAAAGTATATGTTAATTAGAACTAGAGTTTGAGCAATGGTAGTCTTGATATATTGAAAATATCTCTTAGCCTCTATTGTCCACTCTATCTTGGCATATTAATTAATCATAAAATTCAATGGTTTGACAATCTTTGCAAATCCAAAAATGAATTTCCTTACAATGTTTATCTTTCCAAATAAAGACTTCAACTATTTCTTGTTGTTGGGAAGAGTTATCTTGGATATGGCATGGACCCATTTTGGATCAATGGAGATATCATCTTTAGTGATGACATGGTGCAATAGTTTCCCTTCAGTGACTCTAAATATCCTTTTCTTTGGATTAAGGGAGACTATATCTTTTATATCTATAAAATACTATTTGCAAATGATCTACATGATCAACTCTATTTCTTGGATACACTATTAATTCATCTATGTAGATGATGATGCATTTTCCAACAAGTCCCTAAAAGGTGAAGTCCATTGCTCTTTGGAAGGTTACTCTTGGATTGATTAGGATGGAAGACATCATTTTATATGTAAAATCTCCCCACTTTATGGTAAAGGTAATATTCATTCTATCTTGCACTTGTAAACATCTAATTCCTATCACTATTATGTTGAAATTGTCAATCTGAATGATATTTCACAAAAACATGCAATCTGGACCAAAATCACTAAAATATTCTAAATCATTTAAACTTGTCACATACATGTGCTAATTTATGCTCATGTATTGTTGAATGGGACAATGCATTTTATGTGGTTATTATATTTTCTTAGATCACTTTGATTCAATTTAAGATCATGTAAAATGACATCTTGGACCAATGAAATGTTCTAATTATACCACACACATCATGTGCATGTGTCAATTCACATCTATAATACCCTAACTAGGTTATTACCCCATATTCAACTGACACCTTTTTCTAATTATACTCCAGTTAAATTATGACTTAATAAAATGACATTTCTAACCAGGTTGATTAAATGTGCAACAAATTTTTAAATAATTATAGAAAACTAATTAAGCAAATCAAAACTAAATTAAGAGCTTAAGTGGAAATTCCATTAAATCTATTAAATATATATTTACTATAAATTCATTATTCAATTTTGTATCATCCCATGACATCATCATAGAGTTGTCATCCATAAGTCATTAATGAGATAAATAACAAGATTAATCTCTCCCATGCCTCGTCAATTCCCTATTCTTCCAAATATTGATGATCATATTTATTTCTTGCCCCTCCAATATTGAATCAATCCATGGACACACATCTTAATCTTAAGAAAGATTGTCATGGTTGATCCTAAACATTTTAGAAAAACTATAAATAAGTGAGCCAAGACTATAATTTTTAAGCTCTTTTTGTGTAAACTTATTATGCAAAAATATCTTTATCAAGATTGAATTGTGTAAACTTATTATGAAAAAATAGTTTCAAACAAGCTTCAATTGAGTAATGTTATTATGCTTTACTCATTCACCCAATTATACCAAATTGAAGAACCTAAGCCATTGGTGAACTAAGAGATGGTAGAGGCTCATGTTACACCTCATTGAAGAAGACTTGGAGCACCAAATTTAGAGAAATCATGCTTATTGAACACTTTTAGAGGGAATAGATACTTAGAATGTATAGTTTATCTTACTTTCATAATTATTTTTTTGAATTCATTAGCACTTCCCCTTAAGGGAGTAAGCTTAACATGCTAGTTATTTATGCTTATTTTGAGATTTCTTGACTAACGCATGAGCTAAATTATTTTGTAATCCTATTTTACAATCTAGCATACCTAATGGGACCACACATATCACACATCATTTTATCCATTCTAATTTATCACGCAGACCCTCTTTTGACGCTGCTTTGCTCCTCTTTTTCTCTAAATTTTGTAGTTTATGACTTCTAAACCAAATGATGGAATCAACTTGTAATCATTGAGTTCATCCTAAACATCAGTGAGAATGCCTTGTGGAATGATTAGATCACCATAAATAACAATAAGATCTCCCACGTAAATAGTGAAATCAAATTTTGTGTTTTTTGTCTCTATTTGTGTGTTTTTACAAAACAACAAAATTGACCTAAAGATTGGTGGGTTCAACCTATGGAATGGTGAGGTCATCCAAATATCAATGAGATCATGTTGAACTAAACATGTAGGTAACTACTATGTTTTTAATTTTTATCATTTCAACAAGTTTGCCCTATTTATCAATGATATTTCCTTGGTGATCAGAGATATGATCCTACTAATCAACATTATCGCCATATAGTGTGTTTACTTCTCTATGTAATAGTGGAATCATCCTATTGAAAGGTGACATTGCTCTACAAAATGACAAGTTTGCTCTATAGAATGGTGAGAATGCCCTATTTCTAATTATAGAGAGTTAAAATAGAAAATTTTAAGTTTATTTTGATATCATACACACCTTTTTTAGACTTCTAACTCTTTATTTTTTAGAATTAAGATAGTTTATATTTTAAAACAACAAAAGGAAAATTTAAATTCATATTTCATTTGGTGTTCTAAAATAAATTCAAACTTTAGATAAGTGCTCTTAAGAGCTTTTGCTTTTTGATTATTATTTGTTGTGTGCTTGTTTCACAAACCAAGTGTAGTGTGTATGTTCTCCCCTCATCCCCTTTAGGGAACTTAGGCGATCCAAAAATTCTTCACTTATTAATTTTGTTAATTATTCCAAGTATGGAAATAATTTTTCAAAGGTACTCCCCAAAATACGTATGATTTGGGTGATCCCAAAATGACCCTAAAGTCATTATACCATTTCTATTTCTTTCATCTTGGCTTGTGGACGGGAGTTTATAGCCTCCCCACAAGTTATATAGAGAAGCATTGACCCAAGAATTCATTTCTTGACATCATTTCAACCCCACTCCATAGTGGAGTATACAAATTAAGGTTGACTTGCTGGGATTCTTGTTTGAGTAGTTAAACAAGCTTCATTAGTAAAACTTATCTTGGAATGAGTGATTAACCTAGACATCACACTACACTGAGTAATTGAAAGATGTAGTGGTTATGAAAAGGAAAAGACCTTATCACAACAAGTTGGTTAACTCAGATCTAAATGATGCATTTTACCCTAGTGTTAATCACACATATGGGACCATTTAGATCACATAATACTTATAGTTTTTAGATAAACCCCATTTAACATAGAGTACTATTGGTACAAGGAGAGTACCTCAAAGTTACATGTCACCATACGATCTCTTGAGAGAAGAGGGGGTCTAAAAACCTTAATTTTCATGTGCAACCAAATTTATTATATTTATAACTTATTTCCTCTCAAAAAAGAATTATCAACAGAATCCAAGATTACAAAACAACTTTATCAAATTTCTAGGATAGGATGTACACTTTGGTGTTTTTTTTGTTATTGTTTTCTTACATTATCTTTTGAGTCTTAAAACCATTTGTGTGAATCAAAACATGTCAAAAACCAAACACTTGTTATACACCATTTCTTTTGAACACTTAGGCATTATGTTGGTTAAATTTAAAACACTTTTAACCTTGTTCAAAATCCAATCAGATCATTTGTGTTTGTGTTTACAAAATAACATTATTATGCCATTTTTTTGAGTCTAGACTATTTACCACTTGAAAAATTTAAAGTACTTTTAATCCAAATTCAAAATTTTACCTTTCTAAGTTCTAATCCAAAATGCTATTGGTATACATCAGAGTCTTGCCTACAACTTGGGCTTGGGTGATTTACCTTTCATGTTTCATTTGAGTAACTTGGGTGAGAATTTCCATTTGGTTTGAAGGTTTTTATCTAGAGATTGACTCATTATATTCTTATTTTGAATGTAAGTCATGTTGAGTTCACTCACGTTCTAAGTTCCTATACCATTCTACCTTTTTTACATGTGGTGCCATTATGATGCCCATTTATTTATGGATTTATATGTAGGAGTTCTTGTGATAGTTCACATATTGATCTTCTTAGTTCGTGTCTTAATCTTCTTAATCTGAAAGGTCTTCTTCTAGATTTTGTAGCCATGAATCACTGTAGTTGTGCTCAGTTTTTATGGTATTGACATACCTTGAACCAAGTTCTATAATGATATCCTACACTCTAGGTTCTAAGATTGTTTTATCCTCATATAAATTGATGATTTCAACCCAAGGTTGAGTAACCTTGTAACCCCTTTCTTCTAACTATGTGATACTATGCCATTTCCTTTCTAATTATTGATCTAATTATACTTTGTGTTTGTTTGATTAAATAATCTAAATCACCTTTTAAATGTTTGTGAACCACATTCCACATCTTAGAAAATAAATAAAACCATCTTCAAGCATGACACAAAGGTACACTCATAGTGGGGTCTCTTATGGCCCTAGTTATAAGGAAGAGCATTATTATGATGGAGAGGAATACTCCTTTGTATTTTATGATATTCCAATGATAGTAGGATCCAAATAAAATTATTATGAACACTAGACTTTAAAGATAAAGAAAAATCCCTTTGAGGTTGATAGAATTAATTGGACGATTACCACCAGGTTTCCCAGTAGAATAATTGTACATGATTATTTGAGTAGAGAAGCAATAGTTAGAGAAACCTCTCACTTGTATTATAAAATCCAATGTTGCTTCCACTAGTAAAGGAAAAGAATAATTTATAGAATCCCCCCCAACTAATTAGGATTTTACTACCAAGATTCATAAAATTAGTCAACGGTATATGGATCAACTTATCACAAAGCTAATAGCTTCTTTAGCTATAATTTTAATTAATAATACCACTTATAAGGAGCAAGAACATATGATATACTAAACACAACATACCTTAGTTGACACTATGTCTATGATAGAATCTAGAATTTCTATTAAACATAAAAAACCTATAGATGTTTCACAACATGTTTCACCTGATATGAAGCATAATTTTTTCAACCATCAGGAGACTCTTGCCCTTTTGCAATACCAAGGAATGAAAGACTCATTGTAGATTGAGTTTTTTTTTTAAAACACTTTAGCAAGTTCATCTAAACCATCATGCCATTTAGTGAACCAACAATAAAAACCCTAAAAACAGTAGCATTCCTATAGATCATAATGATATATTCTAGGGACTTTGTATCAGCCACCTACGAATCAATGACAAACCTACTCAAATCAAAGAGTAAACCAAAACCAATATTATAGACATAGGGTTCATATCCCTAATAGGACCATGTAGGGGGGGTACATTCCACCCTAAAAAAATTATTTTCCACTAAAAAATGCACCAAACATGTAGGAATGAAATTCAATGAAGGAAATAGTCTGAAGGCTTGAGACATGAAACCGAATTAAGAAATATAAATTTAACAATATATGTCCTTATCCATTCAACTTAAGCATTATTCAAGTCCCATTTACACCTCATTTAAAGGCATCTAATTTTGATATATACAAATGGAAGGGTGATCCTTGAGATCACAATCAATCCTTTTTTATATTATACCAAGAGATAGATTACAATAGTATTTATTTACTCTACTTGTTTCCATGTTGTTTACCTAGACAAGCTCCAGATTGGCTTCTCAAATTGCCTAAGTGATCGGTGACAGATTGGAATGATTTATCATATAAATTTGTCAACCACTTCTCTTATAACATTGAGCATGATTTAATAGTGGTTGACTTATTCAAAATAAAACAAAGAGATGGAGAAAGATTCACAACATACTTACAATGATGGAGAGCTTTGGATGGTTTCTTTTAATGCAACTTGCTAGATAAGTAATTGGCTAACATTTTTGCATAAAACCTACACTCTGAGGTGGCTCATAATTTTTGACTAACTTATGCTAACACATTCAAAGAGATCATTGACAAAGGTGTGTATATTGAGAAGGCATATATTACTAGAGGCCTTTCAAAAATTTATTCACAGGGTCAAACATCTAATCAGACCCAACCACCTATTCAAAATACAACTACAAAAAAACCTAAGGTTTTTAATAAGAATAAGAGCATGGTGGGAAATGGAGTGATAGAATCTAGACAGATGTAAATAGTGTAGGATCCACTAGCTCTAAATGTAAAACCAACCCAACCTAATCCACAAACAACTTTACAATCGGCTCCTCCACATGGGGAATTTAATAAGTATAGAACATTCAACAAACTAGGAGAAACTATTAAAGTAGTATTATAGAAGTTAGTGGAAACCAAATTGATTATGTGGCCTATAACAAAATCATTTCTAGAAGATCAATTGGTATTGGGAACATGAGTTTTGTAATTTCCATCATGTTATTGTCCATGTCATTTATTAAAGCATACAATTAATACACATTATTGAGGACCTGATTGAAAGTGGTAAAATCAAAGTGAAACAAACAACACAACATTAATTAGGACATGGGCATCTATAAGGACCCATTTCTCAAATGTAATTAGTAGTAACAAAAGAACAATTAGAATGAAGGTTAGGGAAAACATCAACAAGGACAAGGCAAAAAACCTAATCAACATATTCATAATCAAGATCATAATACCCAAGCTTATAACCTGGGTTACAACAACATTTTTTTAAATTATAATAACACTGTGGAATAGGTTTTTGCAAATTACATTGCTACCATTACAATCAAAACCCATGCACCATATAATGTTTCTTAAAGTTTTGGTACCCCTATTTTAAGAATAACATCCTCTTATTCAAGTAAGACTGCAGCAGTTTCAAGTAATTTCATTATGCCTCAGTTCTCATGGGTTGCTATTTCTAGACCACCACCTCCTTTTAATTATAATGAATCCTTGTTGACTCAAAATTTTGTGATTACAAGTAGATGCTTGTGAGTTACCCTTCAAATCCCTTTTACTTATAATTATAATGAATCCTTGCCAACTCAAAATTATGCAATCACAACTAGACACTCATGAGTCACTGCCCAAGGCCCTTTGCTTTCTTCTTCTAACACTGAACTAAATTTGAACAATGTGCCTTCTGATCCAAATCTGAACACTGTACTGACCACATTCAAACCTTATCATTCTTCCATCGAGAAAACATATAGTATTCAGGACCAACTAAGTAAAAACTCTATGCATATTTTTATCTTGGATTTCTTTTGCACATTGAAAGTCGATAAAGCTATATTGAATGACTTCCTTCAGTAGTCTACTATTCCCAAAGATATCAACCCTAACCAATTTCAAACACATTTAAGACATTTATCTCTGAGACAAAAACTTACATTTTATTAGAGATATATGTCTTCCCTTGGTCTAAGCCATAATAACCCCTTGTACATTGAAGTCATTATTAAACATCATAAAATCAAGCAGGTTTTTATAGACAATGGTTCAAGGCTGAATATAGTGTCACTAAAGTTGATATGATGGTTGGGGTATACTGTATTATAAAATTATGATCAAGGCATAGGAAAACACTAAAAGAGAGTCTTTTAGGACTATTTATTTGCCAATCATTTTTGGGTCTATATCACATGATACTCTATGCCATGTTATGGACATTGAATTACCATATAATATACTTCTTGGTCATCCTTGGATCCATGAAGTATGGTCTATCCCATCTCCCTTTCACTAATGCCTCAAGTTCCCCCATGATAGAATTAAGGTCACTATCTATGCTAACTTTTATCCCTATGAATATTGCAAACATCTAAAGGCCAAATACCATTATTATAAATATTACCTTGGTTCTAAATTCATAGCAAAGAAGAAAAAAGGAATAATTTTTGAATCACCCAAATCTAATTATATTTACCCTAGTGAGCTTGCTTCCACTTTGGCTGATCCATTTCCTACAACATTTGTAAACCAAATCACTATTGAGGATGCAAGCATTTTCACATACCATTTAAAATATGCCTTTCATATTGTAAAATTTACCAAATCTCCTAAGTCTTTTGGTAGACCTAAACCTTCTAAAAGCCCTTGTAGGTCCAACATGAATTGGAAAAAGAAGAAAAGCATGCATCAACAACTAGTGGTATTTATACTAGTAACTTCACCAAATCAAGATTAGGAAGCCTTTATTGAATGAGATTGGTTATACTCTGATAGACTTTCCAATTATTTTTAGAATCCTAAGTACCCCATCCCTAATCACATTATGGATAGCTTGTATTATATAGGAAAAGGATTAGGTCCATGAGAGCAAGGTATTCTAGAACCATTATCTTTAGGTAAACCTACTATGAGTCAAGGTCTTAGATTTATACTCCCTGGGGATGACCTCATGTATTTAAACAATGATTCTTCTTTATCAATTGATGAAGAAACTCTTGAAAGTGACACATCATCTCATTATAGCACTTATGATAAGCTAGACAACATTGATTTATTTGACTCTAATTCTATTATGACTATCACAACCCATTATCCACTTAACCTTTGTCATCTTGACCTTATATATTAGGACAAACAAAATTCTATTATACCCCTTGATAAATTTTAGAATGAGGAGTCTATTACTGAGTACATGGGCCTTAGAGATGGATTTAAAATTGGTGATCACAAGCAAGGCTTTGAATTCTCCTTGGACTATTCTGCCTACTTTAGAGACCAAGAATTTTTTTTTGGTCACACAAAAGATACAACATCTAGATCTTTAGGTAAAAACCTCTTTAAGGTGCTTGTTGGTTAGGGAAAAAGTAAATAAAAAGATGAGCCCTTGAGTGAAAACCTATTTTAGGCGCTATTTGATAGGGATGTTTTCTCATCTCCAAAATAAGCAAAGTGTCCACCAAGTCCAAGCTCTACAACCAATGTCAGTATCACCTATGAATAACATAAAGTCTTTGAGCATCTTGCTCTATAATTTCCATAGATATTTGCTAGTTTATCATTACTTGAACTAGTAGACTCAGATTCCTAGCACTATCCATAACTTTGGGGCTCACAACCAGAAGATAAAGTTGAAGAATAATATTAGGATCAAACACTACCCACTATTTTAGAAGATGCTTATATACTCCTTGTGGAGAACACCACTGAATTGAATCTAGGAACCTATGAAGATCTCAAATTTTTTTGTCTAGGAGCATCCCTCATTGACAAAGAGCATGACTATATTATCACCATTATGAGATATTTTATTGACATCTTTGCATGGGATTATTTAGACATGCTAGACTTGGACCCTAACTTGGTCGTGCATCACCTTGTTGTACATCCAAATGCCAAGTTAGTTAAGAAAAAATTGAGAAAAATACATCCACACTTTAATATTTTAGTGAAGAAAGACATAAAAAATATTGGAAGTTGGATTCATCAGATGACTAGACTATTATAAATGGATATCTAATATAGTCCCATTAAACAAAAAGCCAAAGGGCATGCATGTTTATTCTGATTTTTGAGATATCAACAAAATGTGTCCTAAAGATGATTCCCTCCACCTAACATTGACATGAATATAAACTCTACTCTTGGGTATGATATATTATCCCTCATGGATATCTTCTCTAGATATAATCAAATCAAAATAGCTCCAAAGGAATAGTATAATACTGCATCCACCACATCATGGGGAACATTATATTACCAAGTCATGCCTTTTGGCTTGAAGAATGCTGGTGCCACTTACCAATGTGCTATGACTATCATTTTCTATGACATGATGCATGATATTATTAAGGACTATGTTGATGATATTCTATCAAAATAAATAACATGTGTTGGACATCTTGATGTTCTATGAAGAATCTTTAAGAGACTTTATGAATACAAGGTTTGTCTAAATCTTAAGAAGTGTGTCTTTGGCATCACTTTGGGAAAATTGATAGGATTTATTATATCATAAACAGGGATCGAAGTGGACCCTGATAAGGTCAAAACTATCATGGATATACCTCTACCTTCTAAATTGAAACAACTTTGCATCTTAGAGGGCAAGTTATAGTCTATTCATAGGTATATCTCACAAATGATAGACAAGTGTCATCCTTTCACACACCTCTTGAAGAAGGGGGTCAATTTTTAATGGGATACATAATTCCATTAATAATTTTCAAAACTCAATCATATTGTCCAAAGCAACTCTTATAAGATGCACGGATAAATGGGATATGATTTTGAGTGAATTTGATGTTTATTACCAAACTCAAAAATCTATTAAGGGGTGAGTAATTACAAATCAACTTGCAGAAGCTCCTATTGTAGACACTAAACCACTCACATTTGATTTCCTAGAAGATTCTATCACGGTGATAGAAGAAGTGGCTCATGAAATTGAATAAGGGAAGTTATACTTTGATGGATATTTCACTTCACATGGCTTTAGAGATAACATATTACTATTTACACCATAAGGGGACCTCATCCCCAAGGCATATCACATCATCTTTAATTACACCAATAATATGGCTGAGTATGAAGCTCTCATTATAAGACTATGTCTTGCCATATAGTGGGATATAAAATAGTTAACTATTTTTAGAGATTCTTAATTGATAATTAATTAGAACACACATAATATCAGACTTGAGATGATAGGCTTGTACCTTACAAGCACATTATCAACAACCTCAAGTCCCATTTTGAGTCCCTATAATCTGAACATGTGTCTTGGGCTAATAATAGATCAACTGATGTAATGGCCACCATTAGGTCCATCATAAAAGTTGTCAATGATGTACAGAGTATTGTCTCTCATTGAGAACCTTCTACAGCTGGCTCATATATTGTCAAATTCACATAGGGGATGTACAATTGATGGTCCCAATCTTCCACATGAACTTCCTTAGTAATATGACATTTATAATTATTTCCATGACCAAGTATTTCCCTTCGACCTTTCATAAAATCACCAAAAAGTCTTCATCACCTAGCCTGTTATACCCTCCTTGGGAACATAGTTTATTGAAAGGGCTATGATTGAACACTTATTCATTTTTTATCTTCGGGCAAATTAACATTAGCTCTTAAGGAGGTTCATGAAGGAATGTGTGAGGCTTACACTAGTGATGTAGTCTTAACTAAGAAACTCCTCAAAATAGGGTGCTATAAGCCCAAGATGGAAATAAATACTTATAATTATGTCAAGAAGTGTGTTACCTACTAACAACATGGTAATTTGATACATGTAGCATCTTTGCTGCTATATTTGATCACTACACCATCATCATTCTCTACATAGGGTATTGATCTCATCAAGAAAATAAACCCAACCTATTATAATGGCCACAAACACATTCTCATTGCTACTAAGTATTTTACTAAGTCAATTGAGGCCCTTCCTCTCACTTACATCGTAGGGAACTAGATTTCCAAATTTATCCATTGCCATATCATCTGTGTATATGATATCCCAACCTATATTATATATGATAATGGTGGTTAATTTATGTGTAAAGATGTAAAATCACTTTGTACTATGTTGAAAAATAAACATAAGAAGTCCACACCATATAAACCACAAGGAAATAATTAAGCTGAGGCATATAATAAAACCATTATTGTAATTCTAAAGAATATTGTTAATGATGCTAGCTATAATTGACACTTGAAAATTTTTCCTTCCTTCTAGGCCTATCACACTAGTCATCATACCTCCATAGGATCTACTCCATATTCCCCAGTGTTTGGCATAAAATATATTATCCCAGTTGAGGTTGAGTTACCTTCATTATAGGTATCCTTGGAGAATATTTTTGATGACATAGATTATAGGGTTTCTAGTTTACAAGAGTTGGAACTCCTTAATGAAAATATTTTAGCTACCTTGGATAAATCGAGAGCATATCGGAATATATTATGTCATAGCTATAATAAGTGTATTATCCCTCAAGATTTTGAAGTCGGTGATTTGGTATTGAAGGAGAACAAAAAGAACACTAATGCTAAACATAAGAAGAAGGGTAAGTTTCAAGACAATTGGCTAGGCCCATATATGATTATAATGAGCTATAGATTGGGGGCATATAGATTGGAGAATCCAAACGGTGAAGAGCTCCCAAAACCTATGCATATTATATACCTCAAGCATTTATACACTTGACAACTATTTGAACCATTATCTAAAAGAGCCCTTACTTGAAGGAAATTTGTGCCAAGGTCTCTTATTATTCCACCATGATACATGTACCATTGTACCTTGTACTATTTAACATTTGGACTATTGTAACCTTGTATCATTCCATTCTAGACTATTTCATTCTTGATCATTGTAACCTAGGTTGTTTCATTCTAGACCATTATAATTTTGGACTACTTTAACTTGGACTATTGTAACTCTTGTACCATTCCATTATGGACTGTATTAATTCTAGACCATTATCACCTAGATTATTTATATTCCAATAAACCAATTTTACTTATACACTAGATTATTATAGCTAATACCAATTATGATCATGAGTATGATTCAAAATAACTCTAGACACATTTAGTGCTCATTCTATAAGGCAATTTACTAGATCAGTGTTCATAACTTCTTTTATAGACTTGTATACAAGGATATGTCAGCACATGGTTTTTTCCTTTTGGATGATTCCTTGGGATTTATTTACTACTGTGTACTATTCTATTTTTACTACTATTTGGTAGTTATTGCTACCTTAATAGGATCACATGGGCTATTATAGTTGGTTTTAAGCTATTACTTGAACCCCTACTCATGGAAGTGCATCTCCTCAGCTAGGTAGTTCCCTATACCTTTATTCATATTACCATTGTAGCCATTTTAGCTATTACTTGAACTCTTACCTATGGAAGTGCATCTCCTCATCTAGGTTATTCCCTATAACTTTGTTAATATTATGTTTTTATTGCTTATCCAAAAAATAAAAAAATATTAGAAACTAATACGATAAAATAACAAAAACATTACATTGAATCTTTGTTTAATTTGATCCTGAGGACTCTCATTATTTTATGAGCAACCTGAACCATGATCTCATCATTTTATAAGTTGGATCACTATGTGTATTGTTCATTTGAACAAGATCCATTTTCATACCCTTGGTTTGAGACACACTTTCACCATTTTGTACGTTGGACCATTTAATCTCTCATAATTCTCATTTGAGTTGAGACACTTAGAAAACCCCTAAACATTTGTTAATAGTTCTAGAAAATCATAAAAATCACAACATCATGAAAATTAGCTTGGAATTTCCATGAGAGATATAAAATTGTCAAAATTGTTGGGTTGGGTTATATTATTTGTTGAGTTTGTTTCTAGACCACCTTGGTATTTTTTGCTCCCATTTTTGGGAGAACTACATCAACATAAGGTCCACATAGACTATGTAGTCAACACTTGGATACATGGGGTATCTTAGGTTAGATTAGCCACATCCTTCCTTTTTTTTTAACACTTCTTTGCGTTAAGTATTCTGAGACTCCTATCTATTTCAAAAGTAACCACTTGTATTTTAGTTTCCTAATATTTATTTATCTTATAGTACGCTCTTGCCATTTTGTAAGATATTTACTCTCTCATCATTTAATGAGATTTTTCTCTTTCCCAACCTTAGATGTAGTAGACACTCTAAATTACTAATTCAATTCATTTGTTGATACTCATCTTTTAGTGTGGTTTCAATCTAAACCATACTCTCTTTTCTCATGAACTCACTGTTTTGTGAGATCATTCCCACATTCCTCTACACGATCACATTTTTCTTCTCATCAATTTTCTTCTATCCAATATCCTAGGAGATCTAAATTTGGCTTGAAGTTCATATTGGATCTTGCTTCCATGGAACTATGTAGGTAAAATCCACTTACCTTGTGCATCTGGAATTAGCTCAGCTACCCCTTCCTTTTCTTCTATTCTCCCTATTGCTTTTTTATTGCCTCCTATAAGTTAGGGGCAATTTCTATTTATTTTGTATTTTTGTTTCCCTATCATCTAAGGGTAACTTTGTGTCCATTGTTCTTGTTTCATTGTACTAGTGTCATTATCACTTAGCTTAGGGGTCACCCTGTCACAGAGTGTAATGCTTCTTTTACACGTGCATGAACAATTTGTTTTCTATCTACACTAACATTGTGATTAACCATTATTTGTGTTTGTTTGTTTTTATGTGATTATAATAGTTTGATTATGGTATTTTTATTTGCTTTGAATTGTTTAGCTATTTTTACTCTCTATTTTATTTTTTATTGGTATTTTGTTGTGCTTTTATTGTTATTTTTTATGTTGTTATTTTATTTATTATTATTTTATCGTGTGCTCATTTATTTTTATTGATGTTTTGTTATTTTGGTATTTTCTTTTATTTTTTGTTTTGTTGTCTTTAGTTCTTTTTATTGGTGTTTTGTTATATGTTTGTTTTATTTATTGTACTCTTTATTTGTTTTTTTTCCTATTGTGCTTGAATACATTTCGTAAACATTTTAAGTCTGGCCTTTCCTTGGGCTTGACTTGTTTACATTTGTATTTAAATTATTATTATTTATTTATTTTAAGTACACTTTGTTACTATTGGGTCTTGATCATTTATATCT
Source organism: Torreya grandis (assembly GCA_037957365.1). Taxonomy (NCBI): domain Eukaryota; kingdom Viridiplantae; phylum Streptophyta; class Pinopsida; order Cupressales; family Taxaceae; genus Torreya; species Torreya grandis. The sequence continues at coordinate 1,891,136 of JARHVA010003386.1, forward strand.
TGATTCCTAGTTGTTTTAACAATTTTTTTGCTTTGTTTTTATTTGTTTGTGTTTCAATAGATTCTTGTTCCTACTTAAGTCTTTATCATTTATATCTCAATTTTGAGTTAGTTACATTTTTCTATTTTACCTTATTTTTATATTTTATTTTATTTATTTATTTTAAATGTAAATAGTTGTAACTTTGGTTTTGGTAAATTTTATCAGTATCTTTATATATAAATATTCAAATTTGTGCCACTCAGTCACAAATAAAATACGTTGTTATTGTAAGTTATTCATACTTATGATGCATAATTTTAATTTTTTAAATTAAACACCAACTTCTCCAAAGTCTAAAAGTCAATGTAGTCCTAAAGAACATCTATGAACACTCTATCTTACATATATGATACCTAAATAGGATATCTTAAGTAGAACATTAGAAACAAACAAGATTCTATGTAGGATGTGCATCTTCTAGTATACACATTAAGTCTAGTTGAATATTTATATGATTAGTTTGGGACGTGTATCTCCTAAATTATCCTCTAGAATTTAGTCATACATCAAACATAGAAACAAATACATCAACATCCATATGCTAACAAGGAAGTGCATCTCCTAACACTAGCATATATCTTCATATCATAAAAATAGAAACATCAATGTAAATGTCATGTGACACAAAATAATATTAAGAGTCCATGTAAAAAAATGAACTAACAAAATGAATGTCATATATCTTCCTGAGGTGCTCTAAGGAGCCCTGATTACCCATTTTTCCTCTCATTTTTTTTTAATTTCTCCATTTTTTATCCTTCTTTAATAAAATAAACATGATCATTCTTCTTCTAATTGAGGGCCAACCTATTAAAATTTTTAATTTTTTCATCCTTCCCTCGAGGGGGCATTGTGGGCTGCCCAAACACCATTTGGGGTATTTTTGTAATCATATTTCTCTATAACTCATGCAAAAATTTAATGGAAAGCAAGAATAAATTTATTTATTATAATTATAGATACCTTTTTATTCTTTGAAAATATGTTGATTCGACTAAATGTCTCACCACATCTTATCAAATAGGGGAAAAATGTAGACATCTAATTCCTATCACAATTGTGCTAAATTATCAATCTAAACAATATTTCATGATAATGCATAATCTAGACCAAAATCACTAAAACACTTTAAATCATTCAAACTTATCATATACATGTACCGATTTGTGCTCATGTATCCCTGAATGAGGCAATGCATTTTATGTGATTATTATCTTTTCTTTATTGACTTCAAGTCAAATTGCAATCATGCAAAATGACATCTTGGACCACTAAAATATTCTAATTTGCTAGCACACATCATGTGCATGTGTTATTTCACATTTAAAATACCTCAAATAGTATATTACACTATACAAAACTGATACCTTCTTCTAATTATACTCCAGTCAAATTATGACTTAGTAAAATGACATTGCTGACTAGGTTGATTAAATGTGCAACAAATTTCCAAAGAATTGTAGAAAACTAATACAAGTCACTTAAGTAAATCAAAACTAAATTAGGAGCTTAAGTGTAAATTCCATAAAATTTGTTGAATATCTATTTACTATAAATTTATTACTCAATTCTACATCATCTCATGACATCATCATAGAGTTGTCATCTATAAGCCGTTAATGGAATAGCTATCAGGATTAAGCTCTCCCATGCCTCATCAATGCCCCATTCTTCCAAATATTAATGATCATATTTATTTCTTATCCCTCTAACATTGAATCAATTCATGTCCACACATATTGATCTCAAGATGGATGGTCATGGTTGATCTTGAACATTTCAGAAAAACTATAAATAAGTGAGCCAAGAGCATCATTTTTAAGTTATTTTTGTGTAAAATTATTATATAGAAATATCTTCATCAAGCTTGAATTTTTAAAACTTATTATGAAACAATACTTTAAAACAAGATTCAATTGAGTAATGTTATTATGCTTTACTCATTCACCTAATTAAACCAAATTGAAGAACCTAAGACATTGGTGAACTAAGAGATGATGGAAGCTCATGCTACACCTCATTGGCAAAGACTTGGAGTGCCAAATATAGGGAAAAAAAGACTTATTTACTAATTTTGAGGGAGAATAGATACTTGAAAGGTATATCTTATCTTGCTTTCATAATTAGTTCGTTTAATTCATTAGCACTGCCCTTTGAGGGAGTAGGCTTAACATGTTAGTTATTTATGCTTATTTTGAGATTTTTTGACTAAAACATGAGATAACTTGTTTTTTAATCCTATTATACATTTTGGCATGCCCGATGGACAATAGTGACATGTCTTAGATAGTAACACCATGTGGTGGTAGTGTCCCAATCTGGGTGCTAACATTTGTTTGGTCTAAAATTTGAGTCACTAAACTACTTTTTGAGTCCTTATTTTTTCCTATATCTTACCTGTGTCTGATTTCTTAAAACTGAGCCTATGTGATGAATTTTTTTTATGAATGTAATGAGAAGCCTGATCTCTGTGAAAAACCCATCTGAATGTCCCCTCTTTTGAGGTTAGTTGTTGGCCTATATAAGAACTATCCTCAAAATAAATATCCCTACAAAATGTTTTAGATGTAGTATATATGATAATTGCACGATAATCCAATACAATGTGGAAACATAACATCAAAATGTAAAAGGATATGAGCATAAGTATGTAATGTAATATGTATGTTGTATCCAAAATTTCACAAGGGTATCAGGATAGATGTAATCAATGTGTATAATAGTAAATCTAAGTATCTACCTAGGGAGATGGGGCATGATGCCCATCACGACACCCAAGTAGGAAAGGTAGATGCATGAGGTCCCTCATGGAATTGTAAACTAGTGTGTATAACAATCAAAGACAAGTTTCATGGACATGAAACATACAAAAAATCATACATACAAAACATATGAGGTATGAAAAATAGTCCAAGGGGCCACAATAAAAGGGACATGCGAATATGTCACGACATCTAAAAATAAAAAAGATCGAAGGACATGCTCATTGTCCACATATGCAAGTAACAAGCAAGTTGGATTAGAAACACATAGAATGACATGTTTAAATATCCACATACATAATCAAGATAACACATAAGGGAGATGGGCACATGTCCAAGGCATACATGAATAGAAATGACATAGAGCTAAAGAGTAATGGAATATTCAAATGCCCTTGAATAAAAGAAACATAGAGAACACAATCAAGTCTAAAATAGGAAACCTAGAAATTAAATCATGTATAAATGTAGTATAAATATATGTAAGATTTATAATGTACAAATTCTAAGTCTAAAATAGTGAGATAGTCAACAAAAAATCTAAGCATGACTAATAATGATCAATATCAAGATATATCAATGCATAAACTAGAAAAGAAGGAATGTAAGGATAAAACCTAGTAATAGAAATTGTGTATGAGATAACCCTAAGTGGGTGAATGTATCAAATAAATAAACTTGGATCAGTGTATATGCCTCTAGTGGGTAGATGATAGTAAATCTAGATCAGTGTAGTGGACTTGAGTCCTATATGTAATTTGCAAACAACCAACAAGAACAAGTGAAGCATATATGTATGATAAAATTTAGCTACCATATGTAGTCTTTAGAAAATATAATAAATTAAAAGATAACATCACATACAATTTGTAAATTTTGTGTTTTCTGAGTAATATTTGTTTTTTTGTGTTTTGACATGTTATATTATTTTTGTATTTTCTAGATATAAGTTATGTACAAGCAAATGAAAATAAACTCTGTATAAATATAAATAGAGAAGAATGTATCTACAAGGGGATAGGAACCATCCTAATTGATGAGTATAATGGGAGACTCATTATCATTATGACCTATGTTGAATAAGAAAACTGTGATCATGCATGCTATGTGAAAAGGCAACTATGATCTCTTAATCTCTTATATAGAGTAATATGTGTCTATATCTACCTATGTAGTGATACTATGAATCTATGGCACTAACTGTGATGCCTTATGAGTTGTAGGGGTCTTAAGAACCCATATGGTAGAAGAATCTATAGGTGACATAAGTTCCCTATGTTGAGAACCTTGAGAACCTAATAATACTAATCTTGACATATATTAAGTGGAGGAAAGTCTTCTAGAATATATGACATGTCTCTTATGATGGGGTCTTTCTAATAATGGTCTCCATGGGAAAGGCTACATATGTGTTAATACCATAGGAGTAGACCTCACCTTCACTAGTGGCTCTACTGAAATATATAATGTATGTGTAGGAAATGTACTCTGAGTTGTAACTAATAACTATGCAATATTTGATAATGGTGCTAGAACTGTAATTGGTGACTATGTTATAAATGCCTATGGGATGGATAGAGGATACTCATATGGGAGACCCTCAATTTTGACCACCCAATTTTCATGAATTTACTTCAGGCATATGGACACTATAGATGGGATGGATCAAAACTACTATAACCATGGCCTACCTAATAACATATCAAATATCACTACACTAGGTACTACTAGGAACTAAGTGGCTATATGTGATGGTCCAACTTATAATGGAAGCAAATTATCCCTGATAGAGATCTGAATGTGACCACTAAAACCACTAATGATTGTATCTATGGGGAATATATCTTTCTCTAAGCACCCCAAATGCTATAAGAGTCTCATAGTGTACATGATAATGATTGATCTGTTGTCAACTAAAACACTCTAGATAGGATGATGATCTATGTATGCTCATATGAAGAGTACATGTAAATCTATATCATCATTAATAATATCCTTTTATGATAATGTGATGAGTGGTCTAGGTGGAACTCTAGTATGGTACATTCTAATAATGTTTTGTAATGGATGTGCCTCTTCTATAACAATATGATATGAAGCTAGTGGTAGATATGCCTGATATGTGTAGTGAACACTTGATGTGACCCCTACCTCATTCCTTATATGCTTTGGAAATGGATATGTGAATATATTTAATGATTTAACTTCTATTTACTATGATTTTAGTGTCTTTATGGGTGTTCCCACATCAATAATATTAACCTCAATTAGATCTTGTATCTTATGCTTTAGGCTTATGCATATGTTTATTGTATGTCTTGGTGCCCTATGATACTCATAGAATGCATTAGAATCATAGTTATTTGGAAGAGGATATGTTATATCAACCTATTTAATGGGAGGGAGAGATATGACATTGTATTCTAAGAACTACTAAAAACCCATGCTAGTGACTCTAGAAGGTTGGTAAAGATTCCATACTAAGGAGTAAATAAAACCAATCTCAGAGATGGCTTGGAAGCTACATTGACTATGGCCATTACCTTGTATGGAGGATTATTTTAACTCTTAATAGTTTATTTTGATTCATTAGTATATTTGATTTTTCCCATTGATATAAGCTTAACCTCTCTTAATTTTATTATGTGGCACAAATCTATGAATGTAGGAAACTTCTTGAATAAGATAGCTTCATGTAATGCTGGTAAGAAGATTTGTTTATATATTTACTAAAGTTCTCTATCTATCATATAGATATTAAATTTGGATAGTATAGTCTTGTATCGTAAGACATAATCTATGATAGGCTCATTTGACTTTTGTTTCAACTCTACCACTTATGCATATGATATCTTATCATTGATGTTAATATAAAAAATTACTAAAAACATGACAACTAAAGGATTGAATGTTGTGATAAATTGATTTGGTAAATCATAAAACCAATGTAGGGCATAATATTTTAAATTATATGGAAAAAACTTTCTAAGAAGCCAATCATTAGACATGTAGTCCAAACATGTTATGTGAAAAGTTATGAGATTATGATCTAGGTCACCCTTGCCATCATATAATGTAAGCTTGGGTGCCATGAAATTAGATGGAAAGGGAGTTTTTTCTATGTGATATGCTAAAGGTGTATGTAAGAAAATATTAGAATCCAAGGCATGTGATGGCCTAGTGGTTCCCTTCTCAAGATACCTTCAACTACAAAGTATGAATCTCATGCATAAGGGATTATACATCTAGAGTAGAGGAAGTAGCCACAAGATTTTTATCTATCACTGAAGGTTTTTGAATTATAATCTTAGGTTGTGATAGCTGAGTTGGCCCCACTGTAGGTGTAATATTATTATTAATTGGAGGAGTTGAAGATTGAACATTGTTTGTTTTATTCTTGATTTCCAATATGTATTTTAGGATTTGTGTATGATTAAGGGGATGTTCCCAATTTTTTTTCTATAAAGCACTATAATATCTCATCATTATTGATAATTATGTCATCATTGTTAAGTGAAGGAACAGTGTCCCAATTTTCAATGTGTATATCATCTTGATCTTGATTGTATTTTTCATCTTTGGATTCATTATCATTAAAATCCACATAATTAGGGTGTGAAAGATGCATAACTAGAGTTATGGTAGGTCTCTTATCCTTGTTATAGTCTTAGATAGTAGGAATCTAAATATGCTCTATAAGATTACCACCTAATCTATCACTTCTTCTTAATTTAATAGAGATAGATTTTTCAGATGGAATATAGTAAACAAATTGTAATAGAGATGCTAAAATACAATATATGAAATCTAAAAAATTTAAAGTAGTTAATGAAAATAGAAAAAATAAGGATACAAACCCTAAGAGAGTTTAGGGTTAGGGTTTTTAAATCAAGGTTGTGCCAAATTTAAATTGTGTTTAATTAAATGAAACCCTAATGTGTGATTGATTTAATGAGATAGGTTATGCCAAAAAATTAGAAAAATAGAAGTTTAGAACCCTAATTTAGTGCACAAAATTTTGGAGAATGCAAATTAGGGTTTTGAATAATATTCAAAGTGAGTCAAGTTCACCAATTATTTTAACCTTTTAGGGTTTATCTATCTAAAATATAGGTTTTATTAAAGGACATAATTTTCTAAATCAGTGAAATAATATGCAATAAATAACCACTAATATTTTTATAGAATTTCACTTGCTTTGAATTTCTAAAAAAAGTAATAAATAATTGAAAATAGATAATTATTTGTAAAAGACCTAACATAGAAGATTTGAGTACTAAAAATTAGGTTACAAACATGTCTAAGTTTCATTTATAAGATCCTTGAGTTAGATCTTCCCATGGACAGTAAGGCCCCACTTGGATAGTAACACCATATGGCTCTAGTGTCCTAAAAATGGTGTTAGTGTCCTCTATGTAGGATTGCTCCTAAATTTTGGGTGCACTTGTGCTTATGTTTCTATGTTCTATTTTTATATGCATAATGTGTGAAACTTTATTTTATGCCTGTAATAGATGATTAATGATGCAAACCCTAATCTTCCTTGTAATTATGACATGATCTAAAAATGTGTGTTCATTAGTAGGACAAGTTAGACATCTTCAACACCCTGATGTGAAGAGAGTTTCCTATATACCATATTATTAGGAGGGATCAAACCCTATGGAGTTCTCCCACCTTTGTGCTGGTACAAGTGTAAGTGAATGCTAGAATGATAGTGGTATTGAATGCTTTGAGTGTGCTTGAGATTGGAAATATTTGAAAATATAGGCTTAGGGAAGTTGTAGATGGTAGTATGTATAAGTAGGGAAGAATAGGGATTAATAACCTTGATTTTTATCAACATATTTCATGTTTGAATAGGATTTTTGCATCTATTTTCCATCTAGTGGATATAGGTCTTAGAGTCTTGTATTTATAGTTTTTCATAGCTTGTGTGGATAATAAAATGTGTTTAGGCCAACCTTAGGAGTGTTACATGTTTACAAATATATCCATTTAAGAAAGTTAGGTAAAGGGACATGAGCAACATGTTGGGGACACTAGTGACATATGGATTTAGTGTCCTTAATGTAGGGCTAATGTCTAATTGGTAAGCTTCTCAGCACAAAGGGCCAAGATCTAGGAATGAAGGTCCAAGACTGTGTTTTAGTTGACTAGAGATGATTATGGTCTACACAAAGGTTGAAAAAGAGTGATTAAAGGATCTAGGATAAGTCTAGGGCTAATTTGGGAATAGGGTGTCTCAAGTAACACTCTTAGTATCAAAATACCACTTTTAGGTGATTACACTAGCCCATTGAACTTGTTCTTGAATTGGTGAGTATTGGGTTACCAATCTATCAGAGTTTTATTATGAACATTATAGATCATCACCAATATGTGATAAAATAAATTTCCTTATTAGTTTCTTCAAATCAAAAACTATATGGACATATTGACCTCTTAGGTATCCTATAGACCTAATGCACACCTACAACTGTATTGAAAAGCTTCCTTCTTCACTTATAAGTTTGTAGCTTTATAATCTTAGATAAAACCTTATTAATATATTATTAGTCTATTGGATTAACTTGACTTGGATTGAGGATGATAATATTTATATGGAGATTAGAACATTATAGTAATCTCATTGCTTAACTCAAGCTTGTCATAGTCCCTTTTGTATACACTCTAATCACTAGAATCATGAGCTTGAGATTGGATACCTAGAACTATCCCTTTTTTGTGACCACAAATGCTCCAATTTGTTTGATGAATCTCAAAATATTTCCCACACCTATCAATTATGCTCCAAATCTCACTTGAGGTGTATTATTTTCTCAACTTAACCTTGTATGCCTCCAAGACTATGTATCTCTCACATTGAGGTCTGTATGTTGGATTAGTATAAGAGGGTTTATTTAGAGGTGGGAATAGCTTTGATAAAAATTATAGGAAGAGTGTCATATATTGGTAGAGATTTATTGAAATCTTAATGATCATCTCCATTATGCACTTGGTTCCTTCTGGGCTTCAAAAGCTCACATCACAATCTAGTAAATGACTTAGTCTAGTTGAGTATACCCATGAGACCTTTCTTCATCACTAAATTTTTATTAACACCTTAGAGAGGTCTCAATATATATTAATAATACTAAATAATATATTTAAAACTTTTATCTATTACTCCCATGCTAGAAATATCTCACATTCTCATCAACCTATCATTTATCTTCATTTATACATGTGTAACTTAGAAGGAAATCTATGCTTGTGAGAATTTTTTAGCCCTGTATGCATTGAAAATATTCTATAGTGACATAAAATATCATTAGGGAGACATGGAGGTGGTGTGATATCTCACCAACATGCTATCAATTGTAAACTCTAAGATCATCAAAACCTCATTGCTTCTAGCCTATGGGTTTCTTAAAAATGAAGATTTCTTACCTTTTGACTACCCACACATGACAAGTGATGGTGAAGGATGATATGGGAGGGTTTTATAGACATTTTAGAGGCTCAAACAGCCATTTATTTTTATCCATAAACTTATAAACTCACTCAAACAAAAAAATTATGCCTATGGGGTTTTAAGAGGTTTTAAGGATAACTAAACTTGTTAGAGATGAATCATAAAGATGAAAGACTTAAACCCTAAAATTATAGCATGTATTTCAAGGGTATATGGGTCCCCATTTGTTCCCAATATAATTTTTCCCAACTCTATCTCTCTCTCTCTTCTATGTACCATTGCAAAACCAGTTTGATTTCTTAACTTGGTAAGAACTTGATGGAGAAATGGAGAAGGTTTTTTCCCCTTTTTTGGGCCTACCAAAGCTTCCAAAACATAATTTGTACATGAATACATATGAAGACACTGAAATCATCATCACATGTTGAAAAACTATCCTTTTTTATGTTGAAACCTATTTTTTGGGAGCCTTGACAAGTGTATTTCAACATTGTATCCCATCTTCTTGGACTTTTGTTGGCCCCATCACTACTTGCACATTGCACTAACTTGGAAAAAAATGAAACTAGGATAAATTACCTTAAATTTTGAAAACATATGTTAAAACATGCCAAAAGAACCTTATGAGGTGACTAACTCATGGATTTCATTCTTGACAAGACCTAACATGGCTTCTTGAAGAGTTATCATATCACCAATGTATCAAATTGAATCAAGCATGAAAGTAAACTCTACAAAAGAAAATTATACTTGTAAAATTTAACTTAAACAATGCTAAATGTTTCATTAGAGGATTGAGGACATGGATATTAACTATGAAACTAGGGATTATGACTATTGGACCTGGGCTAGGCCTCTAACACCTTGACATAACCTAAGGACAAATGAATAAGACATCACCTAATGACAAAGCATGACATCAAAACCATGGCCTACTAGAGACTATCGACAAAGTTAAAAAAGCATAGATAAAAAGTTTTGAATGCTACTCAACTATTGTAGCCAATTTTGGCTAAAAATATCACTTATTGGAGCTACTATGGTGGAATGAATTAAGGTTCATCCATAAGTTGGGAAATATAGGGATAAATCTAGGAAAGATATTGCTTGAGAATCTTTAAATTTTTAGTACTTCCCTTAGAATAGTGAGCATTATACACAATGGGATTTGAATTACCATAAAGTTTTACACATTTTCCTCTTATATGATGGTGATTAGTGCTTTAGCATTTGATACTTTGAGATGGATGCCAAATACCATCATCTAATTGATTTACATGCTTTTGAGCTTGGAGGATAGAAAATGTACTGTGCAGAGTCTCATTGAGCCAAGCCTAAATATTTTGCACGATATTATCCATCAAATACAATAGTTGTTTGAGGTAATTGCTCATTACATTATAATTAGTTATTTTATCATCCTTTATAAGTTTGGATTTATCTGTTGTTGCAAACTTAGATTTAGTGGTAACAAATGAATTGTTATGGTGTTATCTCTAGTTCATCATCCCTTGTGATATCTACTTTTATTGTTACATAGTGGTATACAAAAATTAATCATATTCCCCAATTAATTTTTAGATTACCTCCATTTTTGATTTTATATTTTGCCCTTAGGATCACAATGGTTGTAGTTGTTGCATATCCAACCAATATTTTATGAGTTTTTAAATAAATATGTGAATTAAGTTTATTCAAACATCACTTTATAACATAAGACTTTTATAATAAGTGTCAAATAACTATTAATAATCATTTGGTGGACATTTTTAATCTATTAGCTCAATTCTACATTATCACCTCATAGCTAGAATAATTCATGTTCTAAGGTTGAAGCCTTTTATGATATTGACTCTTGAAATGTAGTTTCTCCCTTAATCTACTTAGTCAATGTCAATTGGGCAACATCCAAATATGTTTCCATCATAGTGGTATCAAGTTCCATGGATGTGATTAGACTCACTATAGGAGCCAACATAAATTGGGTGAAAGGAAGAGAAAAGGTGGTGCATCAGGTGGATGATGAGGGAACATCCCACATCCACTAACTAGTGATTTAAGGTTTTAGCTAAGAAGCCTCCTCCTAGACACCTCCCTATGTCAAAAATTTGTGATGCTCACATGCTCTAATTCTTTCTTGGATTTGTCCTCTTTTTATTCTTTTGATTTAGCCTTAACCTTAACATCTACTATAGCTTAGGATTTATCTTGTACCTTTGCCTTATCCTTAGCTTTAGCTTTAGCTTCAACTTTAACTTTCACCTTAGCCTTAACTTTGGCCTTTGAATTAGCCTTGGGCTTGGATTTAGCTTTAACTTTCGATTGGTCCTTAGTTACTTATTCTTCTTTAATGTACTACCCTTCTTTGGCCTTTACTTATACATCTACTTCTTTTTGATTCTATTGTAAAACATGCACTTCTTGATGTTTTTGTGCTACCTCTTCTTGCTCCTTTTGTTTTACCTATGCTTCTTTAGATCATTACTTGTGAGCCTTTTCTTCCTTGGATTTCTTATTGGTATACTTTAACTCTTCAACTATGTCTTTTCTAGCCTCTACTTCATTAGCATGTTTCTTTCACTCTTCCTCCATAGCTTGTTGTTATAATTATTATTATTACATAGTTGCCTATTGCTTACATTTTTCTTCCTCTAAAACTACCTTTGAATTTTTTTTATTTCCTCTTTCAACTTTTCTCTTCCTTTTTTATTTCTAGTCAACCTTATTTTGATCCTCCTTTAGATCCTTTGGTTCGTATGTAACTTCTAGTTGTGGATTTTGATGTGGCAAGATGGTATCTTTAGGTTCTTTCAAAGGGTTGGTGAGTCTAATATTATCATTGATTATGAATACTCTGAAATGGAAGATTTAACCAAAATACTTTTTAATGTAACCATATTCTTTCTAGATGTAGGAGGGGGAGCGAGGCTCTACTTTTGCTTCTTTGTGACCTGGCCTTAGGGTTATGGCTATGATTTTAGTGCCTACTACACTCCCCTCTCTTCTACTAATTATCCAAAACATACCATTATCTATTATATTATGGGGAACAACCTTGCTAAAGGACGAGTCCTTGGTTTGTTCATCAAGGTTATAATTAGACTCTCTTGCATAGGTGGTTCTTACTTCTATGTAATAGAAGAAACTATAGCTAGATCTCTATGGAATATTTTAGTCACCAAATTTTTCTCAGATACTTCTTACCCTACAATGTCAATAATGATAAAGGGGGAGGATGAGTGATGTCAACCCAAGGTTTTACCTTACCTAATTAAAGAATTGATAGGTGTACATTGATTTCTAGAATAAGAATTCATTCTCTTCTTTGTGATCATAAAGACCATCACCGATGCCTTCTAGTATGGACTTCAACACTTCTTACTCCTTAACTCCCAACTTTTCCAAGTCACACTCACCTATTATATTTAAAACATTTGGATTTTCCAACTAAGACTTTTCTTAATGAGTTGTATTATTTGGCAGTGGTGGTGAGGCTCTTCATGTTGATGTATTTCTCTTGCCTTTATCTTTATATGATGGAGCTAATGATAGTTACAATGGGGCCTATGGTTGTGATTTTAGTTGTGCTTGTGTTTATTTAGGCATGGAATATTTTCCACTTGGAGGAATGGAATGTAGAGGTTACACTAAATTCATAGTTATGAATTTATATCATAAAACTTATGCCTATGCATCTAACATAGTGATGGATAATGGAAATGATTTCATAGTTGGATTGAAAAAATCATGCACTTTAATTTGGATGCCAATGTGAAACTTTATAACTAATGCATGCTTCCCTAGATATTGCATGACATCCTAGGGTATTCTGGGATGTGAATTGATCAAGGCTAGGACCTCAATCTACCATGTGTCAAATCTCCCTATTTTTTCATAGTATTTCTATATTTTATTCCACACAATGTTTATGAATGTGGTAGTAGACCAAAAATATGTAGCTAGGTTGACTATTCCATGTGGTAATTTCCACTATGTGAAGTAAAGAAGCACAACCAAAAACTTATATTGGAATACCTAGGAGGTTCTTATGAGTATCTTCTCAATATTGGTGGTTAGATCCAAAGCCATAAAATTAGACTAGTTGAAGTCTTCATGCAAGTGTATCATGTGATACACTATATCTATAACCCCTTTGGTTGCCTACTTAGCCTATTTTATTATTTGTAAAAACATTTTACTAATGCATTCATTCATGATACACATAAAATCATCATCTATCGAATCAATTGGTATTCTTCTGCCTACCCTTGTCATATATGTTTCCTAATGTCAGAATGAATTGGTGGAATAGTGGACTTGTAAAGGAGAATGGATTTTCCATGAGTTGGGAGGTTTGTTACACATTCCATAATTTAATAAGTGATCTAGATTGTGACATCTTGGGATAAATTTATATCTCTTTCATTATATCTACTAAGTAGGGTGAGCATTACTTCATCTAATTGTCCAAAATTCGGTAGTTTGATCAATATTTTAGCATCCACACCTCACAATGGATGTTATAGCATTAGATCTCTTAATTGTGTAGCTTCCTGCAAGCTAGGATACAATAAGGTAAATTCTAATTGATCAATGAATTTAAAGGGGTTAGGGTCATGATATTTAGTTTACCTTAGGCCTAAACCCATCCCCATTTCTTCTTTTTTTCAATCAATCAGTGGCACCAATAATTGATATTGATTCATGGTTACTGTCCTGGGCTAGTTTGAGCACTTACTTCACTTGGTAATTTAGTTGAAGGATTTATGCACAAATAGTTGTTTAGAATGCATATCATAAGATTCACTTGTTAGTAGAAGTGTGTATTGTCTGTGTGTTGTCCATGCCTTTTGTTATATAGATTTTGGCATCCAATTCCCTCTAGCTAATTGGTTTAAGTATGCTAATCTATTTTCACATGATTTTACCTTCATCATTAATACCAATAGGATACTATTTATTATGATGGTTACCCTTTTGTGTTTAGATTCATTGATTCATCTGTTGATAATTATATGATGTGATGTGATTTCCTTTCATTTATACCATTTCTTCTTATGACCCTTCCTATCATTCTACCAAGAGATCTACTTTAGGAAAGTTGCAATCTATCCAAGTGCCTTTTAATTAACAATTTTGAATAACCATCATTCATCCTTATACCATACCTAACTTATCAACATCACCTTCCCAAACTTATTTGATGACCACAATATAGCTATTACCAACTGTTATTCCTTCTAGTTATTCTCTATAAATAGATCATATGTTGTACTCTCGACTATTCACTCATAGTTCCAATATGTTACGATGTATAAATCACACTATACAAACACATTAAACTTTAAAAAAAAAAAAAAAAAATTTAACAAAACCCCTAATCTACATGGTGTAACTCAGCACCCACTCTTATTTTTAACAAGGAGTGATTAGAATAATGATGGTAAGGCTTAATCATATAACCATTAACACATCTTGGTAATATGGTTTCCTATAGATCATTTAAAATAATGGTACCCTATTGTGAGAATTAATTAATAATGTATGGTCCCTTCCATCTGATGCAAAATTTTCTTAGGAATTCCTTAAACCTATTATCATACAATAACACCACTTATTCGAGATGAAATTACTTAAATCATAAGTTGTGATCATGCCATGCCTTCTAGATTAACTTGTGAATCTCTTCTATCTATAATGCCCCTTTCTTGGATTTATTCCATTATAACCAAGTTCATTAATCATTGATTTATAGATCCTTAGTATCCCATCCTCATAAGTATTACAATGTGCAAAATCAAAATAATGTACTCCATAGGCATTACTGCCTCAATACCATAAACGGGATGAGAGGGAGTGAAAACCATGGCACAATTTTTTTTTGTAGGCCCAAAGAAGCATATTAATGTAATTCTCCCAGTCACTCCTTTGCACATTACATATTTTCATTACCATTTTTACCAATACTTTATTCAACACTTCATCTTATCCATTTATTTGAGGGTAATGAGTTGTGCTCTTATGGTGCGATATCATGTACCCCTTAGTGAGATTCTTCATAGTGTTATTAAGGAAATGCATTCCTTTATAACCAACTAGATTGATTAAGAATATGAATCTTGTAATATTATTTTCATATAATAATTTAGAAACATCTTTCAAATCATAACTTAGGGTTACAGTAGCTTCCAGCCACTTGGTAAAGTAATTTGTCATAATGATAATGTACCACACATGACTTAATTTGCTTAGGGGACTTACAAGGTTGACAAAAACAATTCCCCATTTTTCAAATGGTTATTTTATGACCATTGGAACCAAAGGCATCTCATCTCATTGATTTAACTTTCCCATTTGCTAACACAAATCATAGTGCTTGCCTACCTTGTGTGTATCTTGAAACAAGATTGACTACTAAAGACCACTCCATAATATTTTTATTAAAGTGGATTCACCTATAAAGGGACCCCCTATAATTCCTTTATGTGATTCTTGAAGAAGTTACAATAATTCATACTCTAATGATACTCTAGGTAGCACAACATCTTTCCTAATATTGTACAAAAAGTTGTTGATGAGACTTTATGGGATAACTTGAGTGACCATTTGATTTATATCCCTTTCCATGTAATGCATAGGGAAATTTACTTACTCTAATAAGTTTTAATGTCTTCCATATTATCTAAGATTGTAGTGACCCTGAACGAGTGCACATCTAGGGAGCCATCCTCTATTTCTTATGGATCTTCACCATTTTGTAGCCTAATTAGATGCCATGGTCTGACATTTTCTCAACCTATATTTACATTGATTTAGAATTTAAAATATTGAAATAACATTATCCACATAGAGATCCATCCTCCCAACATTGGTTTGTTAACCAGTTATTGCAATGCCTAGTGGTTTGTGAAAATATCAAATGATGTAGCCAACAAATAATGTCTAAGCTTTTGTAGTACAAAAACCATAGCTACAGACTCTATTTATATATTCACATAGTTATTCTCTACTGATAAGAGCTTAATACTATCAAAATGTATGGGATGATCCAACCCTTCCCTTGATTGTGCTAAGACAACCCCTATTACAATACCAAAAGCATCCACATGAATGTGGATTAACTTCTTCCAGTTAGGAAAAACTAAAATAGGTTTTGTTACTAACCTTTTGTTGAGATTGATAAATGTATTTTAACATTATTATGTCTACTAAAACTTTATATCTGTGTAGTATCTTTTCTATTGATGCATACCCTTATATATTTTTTTTATAGTATCTCGTATGACCCAGAAAGGTACACACTTATGTAGAGATGGTTGGGGTGGTATCCCAACTATTATTACAGTATTAGCTCAGTTAACCATGATATCATTGATACATACAACATGTCCTATAAAAACACCAAAATATGTTAAAAATAAGCAATTATTTCAATTCAATTTTGTGTGCAAATCTGGACACTATTCTAGCATTAATCACAGATTTGATATATGTTCTTTAAATAAGGATAAGACAACCCAATTATCTAAATATAATTCCAAAAATTCATGAATGGAGACTTTAAATGTATTTACTAAAACCCTAGAGAAAAATTTATGGTACATTTTTTTGACCAAAGGGCATTACCTTATATGTGAATGACCACCATTTAGTTTCAAAGGTTATCTTAGCTTGGTCATCTTCTACAATCAGAATCTGATGGTACCCATTGAATCCATCTATGAATGAGTACACTTCATGACTTAAAAATTACTTAAGGAATTCATCCATGAATGGCATTGAAATGGATCATTAATGTAGACATATTTGAGTGTGAGGCAGTCTCCATAAACCCAAATTTACCTAGACTTATTTGGCTGTATCATTATGGGATTCACCCAGTCTACTTTTGCAATCAGATAAATAAGTCTAGATTCTTAAATTTAATCTAGATCAACCTTTACTTTCATATTCATGTTGGGGTTTAGCCTATATGGACACTTTTTAATGGGTTAAATGCACTCTTTGAATTCTATGTGTATCTCTACCAATGATGGATCTACACCTTTTAATTTTGAGAATTTGGTTGGGAAAACATCTTGAAAGTCTTGTAGAAATTGTAAAGGCTCTAAGATCTATTCCTTCCCCAGTAGTCTCCCATATTCAAAATCTTAGAAAATGACTTTGTTTCAATGTTTTCTTCAATATTTTTTTGGGGTTCTTGATACACTTGGTTTGATCCACTAGGTAGAGCCTCTCATAGAGTGCACTCCCCTTCCTACTCTGGAATATTTATATTGTGTAGTATTTATTGTTTAACTTATTTTTCACTTTTTAAAGGTGTTGGTTTGAATTCCCATTATAGTTTAAATAATCCTTCTAAATATATATCTCCATCAATATCACTAGATTCTATTATCTTATTTGTTATTTTATTACAAGGCTTAATAATTTGTTTTTGTCGACTAGCCTTGTAATTGTAAAGTGCTAGATTTAAATCATGAGTTACTTACTATTATGATGATGAATCTATTAAAACACCAAAATCTTATACTCATATATGATAAATAAATATTTTTAGTTTCTAGAATGCATTATGCACCAATGGGTTATCATCCTCAAACATAAAAGTTTGAATGAAGTCTTGTTGCACTTGTGCCCAATGTTTGGTCTCTCTCTCTTACACTTTTAATGCATGTACCAGACCATTGGTAGCAACACTAACATGTGACTAAAAATGTGTACCCAGTACCTTGGATCTACTCCTTGCATATACCATATATCTACACATTGATGAATGTATAACTCGGGGCATTGGTATTCTTGAAATAATGACCATTCTGATTTCATAGTAGGTGATAAATAAAATTGTGTGTGTAAAAATTCACATACTTCCTCCTAGTGTATTTATGGATCTCTATACACTACCAACCAAGTCACAATAGTTCCTTTCAATGCATAGCTAAGTGTGATGACTCTTTGATCCAGCTTTAGTACATGGTGTTCTAACTTTAAAAGTAATGGATTAAGGTCCTATGTTACAAAGGCCATATCCCATAATATCCCTTAACCTAGTTCAACATATGAGTGTATGAATCACCACTTATGAAAGATGCTATTTACCAAGTTAAAACACCCTCTAGAGTAGGTTTTGTATAACCCATTATTATTATACTTATATTATATAGGAAATCCACTTTTGACCTATTAGGAGATTACACCAATGGAGAGGTACAGCCTTCGATTTGAAACTATGGTGTTGGATATTTTTTTATTATCAACTTGAAAAATGGATAATTTGTTATAGGTAATGGTTATATATGTGGATTTACACAATGAAATTATACAACTTGAAGTGCATTTTTATATGTATCTATGTTTATTTTAAACCAACTATTATCATCATAGGCATACATTGACTATGGATCCATCAGAATGATGTAAGGCTTCTACTCTAACTTATTCAAAGGGATGATAACTATCTTGTCCCCTTGATGAGCCTTTAGTTGATTTCACATTGTATTAATAGTCATTTGACAATCATAAGCCCATTTATTACCAATTAATGTAGGATAATGGGTCTAAGATGTCTTCATGTCAATGACTTCAAAATAACCATGTAAACTTAGCTTGGTAACTCTAATATCCACATCTTTGAGGAAACTAATTTATTATACCTATATGTAATCTATGAGACTAAGGGTGATAGGATTGTAGCTCAAATATGGCCTACCAATAGTTTCCCAAGCTGATTTAGGAATCATATTAATAGTGATCCCAAAGTCAAAAAATGTGTGCACATAAGATTTTTAAATTTTATCAATTACTAATGTTTTATCTCTTGTAAGAACCCGTCAAGTTTCAATCTCTCTAAGTGCATGCATTAAATGGTACACTAGGAAAGGGGTGGGTAGACCATTGGTGATTTTTAAGATTGTTATTCCTTATACCACCACTTAAAACCAACACATGTCTCTCCTATATGTTTACCTATGCTTTGACACATCACTTACACTCCTCTCAAAATAATTAACCACCTAAAATAGCTCCTACCTAAGACAAAACTCTTTTTACCATCCTTTGAACATTTTTGAATGGGTTGAATGTGTTCTATGAATTGAGCACATTATGGGAATAAGTTGGCCTAGTTGACTTAGTCCAGGACCAAACTATTCTATTTCCTAAAAGACTAGGTTGATAGGGTTGACTGTGTTAGCTAAAATTTAGTAAGGCTTTATGGTTAGATCTAGGTATATATAAACATCCTTTACCTCATTTATAATATAAATAATCATTCATTTACACTTCTTTACAATCTGCTCTTCCACCAACCTGCATGTGAAGTCATTGCTTAGGGTTTACACTTAGAGACTAAGATTATTTTGTGGAAATGTCTTTGATGCATATGATAAGTATTATAGCCTAGAGATAACCTATCTTTGTGATACTTACAAACCAGAATAACCTCTTGCAAAACACCAATGGCCAAGGGAGAGATTGAGCCTCGATGGGTTTATCTTCAAGGTAAGTATTCTTAAATCTTATTCCTCTATTTTGGTAGATATAATTACATAAGTAATGGACTATGAATTTATTTATCTCTCCATGATTAGGATTATATATACATTTTGAGTAGATTTATTCTTTTAATGTTTATATTTTATGTTTATTATCCCACATTTGTGTCACAAGCTTTGGCAAGCACTAGATTAGATTTACTTTACTATGTTATAAAACCATAGGAACTAGCTAGGGTTATTATGTGGTATTGATTGACTAGAGGATTTAGAACCCTCTCTAGTGATGTTGTATGATAATAGAACCCTTAGTTAGGTCTAAAAGATCCATATTGGTCATGACTTTGATTATCTAAATGTATTAAGAAATGGAATGGCTAGTTTGATTTATCTTATCTTAGCTAAGATTGATTTATAGATCAACTTCAATTTTCCTTGTATACATTTTGGTGAACCCAACATGAGCTAAACCTTGTAAGTTTTATTTCACACTTCTATTTATTTTCATTTCTTATTTGTTTCATTTTTATATCACTAGATTAAATTTATTGACTTAGTCTAGCATTATGTGTACATGTTTAACACACAGTCAATCTGATCGACTATGTTTGGCTTTGTGCAAGTCATCTTCAACTACAAACAATCAGATAGATATAATTGTCTCAGTTTGATTTTTCACATACAAATTTTTAGACTTAGTTGACCTATTTGACTCTATTATTAGGTTAAAAATATTCATATGGATGACATAGTATTAAAAATAACAAATTAACATCATTAAAATCATCAAGTTCATTCTCACCAACTTAGTCATCTCTTTCTTTCATTTCAATCTTGTTTTCATAGTTTTTAGTTATATAAAATTTTAACGCTATAGTAAACTAATTCAAATAGATCAACTTAGTTTTGTAGTTGTTTTTACCCTAGGAGATTGAGTCAACTTGTCTAACTATGTTTCTTTGGCCTTTTATTCAACAGATAGAACCAACCAAGTTGATTCTATTATTTATTATTTGCATACGTGATCAACCCAAATGACCTATTACTCTTCAAGCAAAGGAATTAACTCACATAGCTAGTAATTAATTCATCTTTCATTTTTTCTTGCTTGATTAGAGTAGAACACATATTATAAATAGTAAAGTTTGATTTATCAATTTAGTCACTCTACTTTTATTTTATTCACACACTTCCAAACCAAAAAATATCAAAAAACATTAAAAAATCTTCCCAAGGTCTACCTACTTCATCACCAAGGGGGAAGCTGACTTATTTTTCTAGCCAAGTATAAATATGTGGTTGATGGTATATATTGGCAAAGTGCCTAATACCCTTATTGATGTGAGATTGTGAATTAAGGGGGTAGGCACTAATACCAAGTCAATACCATCATCAATATTGACCCCTTTTAGTCTTAACAACCTAAAACCATATTTAGCTTACCTCTTTCTAGTTGTTTTCTAAAGCCAAATGCCTTATCACATTTATTTTTAAAATATATAATTTAAAACATTTAGGAATGACCACATAGATTAACATTTATATTTTTAACATTGCTTATTTCTCTTTGTAAACTGTATGTTATATTGTAAAACTTGTATTAACCAACATTAGTACAAGGTTTGTGTTATGTGCCACAACTAAATCGACTAGGTTGACCTAGTTTTTTGTGTGTTTATTTTGAATTTATCTTCTAATTAACACTAGATCATCTATAGTCATAAATATCAAAACCTATCATTTCCCTCAGAACATAATCGATCCACTCGACTATGTCTCTTACATTTTTTATTCCTATAGAACATAGTCATTTTATTTGACCTAGTTTCTCATAGACTGATCTTTTTTTTTACCCTCCTATAGGACATAATCATCTTCTTTAATCTAGTATCTCACAGGTTGGTCTTTAATGATTCCCCATACAACATAGCTGACCCACTTGACTATGCCTTTTCCTAGGTATTCTATTGGTATTCCTTCTAAACTCAGTTAACTTGGCCAACCTTGTACCACTTGGTTGATTCAATTCTTTGTCTTGAGATCCTGCTTATTCGATCCATTTCAATATCTAGCTAACTTTTCTCTTATATCTCACCTTTTCTCATTAGTCTTAGATCCCCATTCCAAACATCAACAAATCTCATAATATAATATTTTTGGACAACCTTAATCTATTTAGACAATATATGGGGTATTCTTTCCTTCCTACCTTAAACACCCAAGAAGATGCTCACTCTTAGTGCACCTTCTCTCACCCTTCATCTCTAGACTGTAATATGGTTCAAATTACCCAAACTAATGCCACTGATGGATTAGATACATTTCACACTTATCAAGATAATTATCTCTCTAAATTACCTTATTCGACTATAGGGGCAATTGACACAAGCTTAACCAATAACCTATCACAATATTTTATTTTCACCCTTTTTGTTAGAGATTAATAGGTGTTAGAAAAATGTAAATACTAGTTTTATGAATGTAAACTAAAATTGATACTTTCATATTATTATTGATTTAATGATTATGATGTAGTAATACACTCTGATCTTGCTTATTGATGATGTCATCAATATCATTTTATATTGAGATGTTTTTTATAGTTTATATATATATATATATATATATTTACATAAATACACATATATCTTTTCATGCAACGAAGATGATGCTGATGTCATATTTTGTCACTGTAGGGCCCATAGGTACATGAGCTAGGTTGGTGATAGACTTTGACAGTTAGGGCAGTAAAGGTGAGGCAGTGAGTAGTTAGGTAAAATCAACATTGGGATATGAGATGAAATGGTAACAATCCATTTAATCACCGTAAATAGTTGGATCTTTGTTTGACATAGTTATTTCCCATCTTAGCTTGATTGTTTGAGCTTGTTTGGAGATTATTATTTTTATTTATTTTGACTGTGATCATGTTCATATATAAAATTTATTGCCTCATTGTTGTCTTGTGTGGTGTCAATCAGTGTAGTGATTATGCTTGCATTGTTCATTTCAGTTGTCAACTTTTATTTGTTCTGGCCACTAAGGGGCTCTGCTATTTTAATGTCATGTTTGGGCTTAATAGCATGTTATTTACCTTAGTTCATATTGTAGTTAAATTTATTGATACTTAGTATTAAATGGCTTGAATTCTCTCCAAGGGCCTCGGATAGGTTAAATGTTTTTGCATCATGATTGGACTTGGGACTTCCATGTGATTTTGATTTGGTCCCTATGTGGGCAATAATGGTGCAAGTGTAAATGAGTATAATACTTGTTCTCCTATACTAATTTTAAGTCAAGTGTTATAAAAATTATGGAGATTAAAATAAATGACTATATATTTAATAACTCTATATAAGTTATGTTTAAGGCTTATTATTTTAGTTATATATGTTTGGCATAAGATGGAATATGTAAGTTAGCATACATATATGTAATATTATAATGCATGTAAAATTTTGTAAGGTATGAATTCTTGAATTGAAAACATGCCTATAGGCATATAATAGAGTTAACAAGGAAGATATAATACAATATTGTAGCAAACAAAATTTCATAAGTTAAATATGGTTAACATAATCTTGGATATTTGGAAGAAAATGATCTATTTTGATAAGTGTAAATAGCTCTCATATTTTATGAATCAAAAGACAACTGGGAAATAATATAAAGAATAGAACATTACTTATTAACCTATGGGATGATTTATGTTGTGTTCACATAAAAAAATTAATTATTGATTGATTAATCAAATTCACACGATGGAGGCTCACTTGTGTGATATCATCTATCTTCGATGAGAACCTTTGTGTTTTGTTATATTATAAAGAGTAAATTATTTGGAGTAATACAACCTATATCAATTGTGCTAAGTGTAAAGTGGATGAGTATGATGCAATGATCCTTAAAATTTATAAGATCATGGTATAATGATCTAAATGGGATAACACCGTTATGGATTCCTTGCTTATGTAAAGTTTAACAAATCAAGGTATCTTTTAAGCCTATTACATTCTTATGGATGTTATATGTGTGCATTTTTTGTGGATGACCCTGGGTATGGTAAAAAGTCCTTGATTAAATAGTAGTATGATAATTATTCAACATTATAAATCTTGACTTATATGAATGAAATTTTGTGTTTTTTTGATATTGAGTATAATGAGATTATTTGTGAATAATTTGAAACTTTTGTTCACTGTTAACCTATTCCCTAACTATGTAAATATTGTGTGATGGTCTAAGTACTTATTACAAAATTACAAGTATCTCAAATGTGAGAAATAATGTTTTTATTCCCTAATTGATAATCAAATAGTTCAAAGATTATTCCTATTGGGAAGGTGTGCACCCATATAGCTCAAAGCTTATTGTTATAAACCATATATATATTCACCCTGAATTACATGTAGATTTCATAGGGTAATATTATTCCCCATAAAATCTTCTAGAAGTAATTACCCTAATTAGGGGTTACAAGTACATAAATTTGGTTATGGGGTTATGGGTGTATTATGCAAGACCAAACTACATGTAGTGGACCCTATTCATAATTCTACTTTGTACTCTAAAAGTAATGATGCTCAAAATATTTTTGGGGGTCATTTCATGTGGTATCAAAGCCTGTACTTGAATTAGAAAGTTTTTTACAAGTTTTAAAAAATTGGAGGAATTTATGATTCTTGCAATAACATGTCCTTAAATGTAAAGGCTAAAGTGGTAGTTTATCAGTTGAATAGGTTTGCCGCCCCAGTGGAACCACCTATGTGATCTAGAAGGGTATCAACCTATGATGCTTACTTGGTCCAATTTTTAAATCTATTTTTGGAAGAGATATCTAAGTGTAAATTATAAATATAAAAAAATAATGGATTTTCAACTACTGAAACAAGAAAATATGTCTGATACAAGTACTAAAATAAGTTATTAAACTTGTTGCATCATGTTAAGTACATGCTTGATGAAGAAATAAAAGTCAAAAAATTTAAATTGGGGTTGAAGGAAGTGATGATGCATGATTTCAATATGAACAACCCTAAACACTGACTGATGCCATAGAATCTACTCATAGGGTAGAAGAAAAGGAAAAGTCTCAGTAGAAAGCAAGTTAAGAATTTAAATTAAGTAGGCAACAAAATAAAAACAAAAATATATCTCATGCAATTTTTTTTTAACAAAACTAGATAAGAATCAAAAATTCCAAGGGAACAATAAAGGTTGCAACTGATTCTAGGGGTAGAATAAGAATTATAAGCCTCTAAACACTGTTAAAACATGGTCTTTTAGGAAAGACCAAGACCAAAACAAATAGTATGGGCCAATTACATAGGATAGTAATGTTATTATATCCTTATAAATGACAATAATGTGTTGGGAGTGTGATAAAAATTACTACCACAAGGAGTTCCCAAAACTAAAATTTGGATAGCTAGTAGAACATCAAGTATATGCAACAATGGAAAATCACAAGGCTGATTTTTAAGCCACCCTAATAGAGATAAGATGTAATATATTTGGCCATCCTATGACTATTTTAATTTATTATAGTGAAACAAATTGATTTACAATACCTTTTATAGAAAATTGTTGTAATTAAAAACATATTATTTTAAGAAAAGGTTGGGAAGTTGAGTTTGGTATTGGAAAAAGGGTGCCTAATTAGGAGTGCTTGGAGCAAACTAAACTTGATCTTGGTGTTTTTATAACCAAGGTGAACTTGTAATTGAACCCCTTAGGGTCTTATGATGTTAAATTGGACATGGATTGGTTGCAACAACACCATGCATCCCTTGATTATTTTGGGAAAATAATACAATGTACTGGTGAACATGGGAAGCTCATGAACATTTAAGGAATTCAAGGGCCCAAACCTCAAAATTTAATTTTATAACTATAATTAAAGAGGGCTATAAAAAAAGGTTGTAAACTTTATGTAGTCCAATTACATGCAATAACCCTTAAAAGGGATAAAATCAACCAAGAATTACCTGGGAGAATTTAAGGATGTTTTCCATGAAAATTTGCCTGGTTTACCCCATAAAAATGAGTTTGACTTATCCATTAACCTTATTCCAAGGGATGACACTATGTCAAAATATCTTTATAGGATGAACATGGTATATTTACAAGAGTTAAAGGTTCAAATATAATAACTTTCAATAATGGAAGTGTCAAACCTAGTGTATCACCCTAGGGTGCTTTGGTAGTCTTCATAGGGAAGAAAGATGGCACATTAAGGTTGTGCATTTATTATAGAATGCTCAATAAGGTGACAATAAAAAATTAGTGTCTTATAGATAAGATTGATGATTTATTTTATCAAATGAAAGGTGTAACAGTGTTTTCAAAAATTGATCTAAGATTTGGATATCACTAAGGATCAAAGAAGAAGACATTCACAAAACAAGAATCCAAACTAGATATGACCATCATGAGTTCACTATTTTACCTCTTAGCCTAAAAAACACACCAACTACATTTATGAATTTAATGAATAATGTGTTCATGGATTTGTTGGATAAAATTGTTTTAGTATTTATTGATGGCATCCTTGTCTTTTCCAAGAATGTAGTTGAGCATTATCAACACCTAAGATTGGTTCTGTAAAGACTAAGACAAAACAAAGTGTAGAAAAATATTTCTAAATGTGCCTTCTATCAAACTAAAATTCTCTATTTAAGACATGTAACTCCTAAGGAAGGTATTGAAATAGACCCAACAAACATACAAGCCATCAAAGAGTGGCCTACTCCTTCAAATGTGATTAAAGTGCACAATTTTATGGGATTGGTAGGTTAATATCAATGTATTGTCAAAAATTTATTCCACACAACCAACACCATTATATCTTTGCAAAGTAAAGGTAATAAATTTATGTAGACATATTAGTGCAAAGAAGCTTTCAATAAGGTTAATGCAATGTTAACCACAATACCTAATGTGATCATACATAACCCTAATGGAAAATTTGAAGTGTGGGTTGACACCTATAAAGAAGAATTCAGTGGCATAATAACCTAATATGGGAAGTGTTGACCAAGTTTGGTTTACATATAGAAAATGTGCCTAGCCCAAGAGTACAATGGAAAGAGCAAGATCCTAATTGAAGACTAACCTAATGTCATAAGGAGCAAGAATATAGTTTTAGAGATCCTATGGGATATAAAAAGTGTTTGGACTAAGTATGGAAGTGCATAGCATTCATCTCATTCTTCATTGTGTTCATCTAGAAATGTTGGGTTTAGTGGTATAAATTTTAAATAGGCACTTTGTTGACATCATAATTGCCATATGTGGATGAGTCAAGAAAAATTGGTCATATGGGTTTGTTCACATTAGTCCCAAGAATATATGCACCAAGTTTTAGGTTATCCCCTAAAGTGAAACAAAAGATATGAAGACCCAAAGTTGGCCTCTCAAGTAAAATCCACTAAGTTTCCATAGTTAGCCATTTTGAAGAAGCTCAAATAAAGACAAGTAGGTAGTTTGACGAGGCCATATCTTACATGTGTGGTAGTTTAAAGAGAAAATGATCATATGGTTTTGTTCAAATTAGTCCTTAGTTTTTATGCACTAAGTTTTAGATCATCCATTGAAGTGTGATATAAGTTGTGTAAGTTTAAAGTTGGCTCCTAAGTAAGATTTTGCTAAGTTTCCCATACTTAGCCAAATGAACTAGAATATCATCAAGACGTCATGCAAGAATGAATAGACTAGTCAACTTGAGAATTTTTTAGACACACTTATAAATCTCTCATGAGTAGTAGATAAAATGGGTTCATCCCTTTCAATCTCAAGAACATCTCCAACAAATTTGACCCCTCCATGATTCCTATGCTTCAAGATACAAATCTTCAAAGTTGATCAAATAATGGGATACATTCACACAAGAGTAAAATTAAAGCCACTACAAAAATCCATATGAGATTAAATTTGATAGTCTATGAGACATCAAATACATTCATGCAGACATTAAATGATGTTCACACAAAGGTTAAATTTAAGCACCATAAAGTAGCCATTTGATTTCAAACCATGGGTCTAGGCAAATATAATGACATGCATTCAATTGTAAATTTAGATCTAATGACAAGTAGAGGTCAAAGAGGTTAGAGGATCCTAAGAATAAATTCATGTGTGACAAGTGGCACAAGCATGCTCAGTTGAAAAAAGATTGATGGTCATGGGCATCCATGCATAAATAGATCAATAGAGTGAGGCAGAGTCAATAAGTCAGAGTATCTTTGTAACCAATAATCATAAGGATAATTGGGCATAGTGTAAATGGTCTCAGTTGGTTTTTGACAACCAATAAATAAGAATAAGCTCAAGGAATTTTTGATGAAACTCAAAGAAGTTATTTTGGACCCAGGTAAAGAAAATGTTAAGGAGTCAAGTTCAAAGGTGAGCTAGGGTTAAACCAGGGCCATATTTTAGATATCAAGAATCACCAAAAAATATCTATATAGATAAAATAGGTCATTTGAACCTAATATAGAGACTAGTGATTGTGAAGCAAACTTGAGTAATTTATATGTTTTCACCTATAAATGGACCTATGTTTAATATAGGAGTAAATACAGACCATAAAGACATGTCTTGCCTATCATCATGGTCATATTTTCAAGTACAATTGGCCACCCAAAGTAGATATGACATAATTCAATCAATTCCAAGATATGATCTTTGTCAGCAGATGATTAGATGATATCATGGTTAGATAAGGGCAATGGATATTTAATTCTTTTACAGAATTTATTCCTTGATTGATAATGTCATGAGTTAGCATCCTCAAGAGTGATAATACATTGAAATTGGTTGGGCCTTTTATAATGCATAACTCTCTCTCTCTTTTCTCTTTTATATAAATATAGGCTTCTAAGCCTTAAATATGATCACTTTATCTCTCTTTTTTGTATGACTAGACTCTGCTGAAATTTGTACTATGACACCTTTTGATGCAATAAAGACTGAATTCCATCCTTTTCTAAGTTGGATTGAAGTGTGTTCCATGAATTCATCTACTATGGTTAAGTGAATGTATGTTCCTTGCTTATGTCATAGTTTTTTTCACCTTCAAGAAGTGTTTATTATTTATTATAGGTAATTATAGGTGCAGGTTATAGTTTATTATCTGGTTTAAAAGTGGATATTTTCCCTATCTTAATGATTTGATAACTTATTAAAGTCTTATTATAAAATATTTATGTGAGATTGATGTTATTTGGTCTTGAAAGTGTCTCATAGTGTGTATTATGTGAGTTACATGCTTTATAAATTATTGTTAAAATTATCTTTCCCTTATCCAAGCTAGTTTATGTTTAGCATAGGTGATATATCCAAAAGGAATCTATCCTTCTTTGGAGGTCTGATCCATTATTAGGATACCCATAAGCTATGATCAGTCCCATGTTGGACTAGATTTGAGTAAGAAGATATAAATAATCCCTTTACTCAGCTAGGGTGAAAATATAGAACCTTAACAATTTTGGCATGCCTGGTGGGACTTGTTTCTTTGGTATAACTAAATTTAAATATTGAGGATAAGAAATTGTAGTAGTAAGAGAGATATATCATCATCAAAAGTTAAATATCCTTCAAATTATAGAGTTCATAGCATCTTCCATACAGTGCTTTCATGCTAAAGGTTACAATAAGATCATCAAGTAAAGGTACTCCTTTTGAACATATTGAATTGTCTTCTACTTCTTATAAATTATCAAGATTCAATAGTACAAGGCCTTATCCTCCAAAACAACATTTATACTCTGCTAAACTGATTATTTTAGTCTAATTTATTATCCACATAATCCAAATCCCTTTTGCCCAAATGATTACCAAGAATCAAGTATTTATCCCATTTAATAGGGGTAGTCCCCAAAATTTATCCCAATATTATGACATTATTGTATCTTCCTTAAAAATTATTCCTTTCTTCTGTAGAGAATAGGATAAAACTATTACTATTGAGCATATCCAAGATGTTACCAATCTAAGTTCTATTCATAATGTTACTTAAGATATGTGGCTATCAGATTACTTGATGCTTCCTTTAAGGGAAAAGCATTAAAAAGTTTAAATAATCTTCCTTTGACCTCCATTTCTACTTGGGATGAGTTAGGTACAGGCCTTAGTTAAGCATTTTGAAGAAAAGTTTGATCATCTATCTTTGGTTGAATAACTGACTATCATAAAAAGGTACCCCCATGAATTCATGTGATCCAAAACTTAATTTTTTTGATTGATAGATATTTCAAGAACATGAAAATAACATAGCAACAATGATTTCTTTGAGAAGAGATTTTTTATTACTCAAGATTGTAATACAACCATATGCTTATCTCTGGGAAGAGATGTCTAATTTCCATTTTGGTTTACATCTTCATTTATACACATTTTGAAGGTAGGATTAGGATGTGGAAGGTCACCAATATCAAGGGAGATTAAGTGGTTTGACTTCCATTATTTAAAACAATATAGAATTTGAGGAATTACTATTTTTAGAAACTTACTATTTTAGATTGCACTACTAAAATTGAAATTTGGGGAACTTACATTGGGTTTTTAGGTTTTAAAACCCACTAATAAAATATTTGTGCCATATCACCATGTTATCATCATTCTAATGGTTCAAACGGGGAGTCAATCAGAGTTATAGTGAAAAAGTTATGGCTCCCAAAAGTTTTATCATCAATTGGGGTAGAACTATCGCTCAAATTATTGCCTGAATTGTTGCATGGATCATCATGTCTAATTTTAACCTTAGATTTCAAAATACATGGACTAGAATCCCTACATTGGTTATACATCTCCAGAGTATGAATTTTTGTACTATCTTAAGGCCCTTAATTCTAATATAGTGCAATGATACAGTCTATGGTTGGTAATACTTTGCCAAATGATAATGAAATTATAATCAAGACATAAAATAGCTTAATATAAGTTGGAAACCTTGATCCAAGGCATCTAATTACTTTTTTTTATATATAATTGTAACCTATTCCTCCTCCTCAAGTTCCCCATATCCCATCTATAGCTTAGATTCCATCTCCAAAAGTCCAAGTTAAAGCCCCTCATAATCAATCTAGTGAGATTGGTGATCCAAAAAGCATGTTACAAGCTTTTAGAAATGAGATTGTTTCACTCAAGAGACAATAAAACCAAGTTATACCTTATCATCAACAAAACTAAAACACTTATTAATCTTTCAATAACCAATGACCTCCTTATCAAGGTTTTAAGGACAATAGGCAACCTTATCAAAATCAAGGAGCTATTACCTAAACTAAGCCATATGCAACCCTTGATCCTAATGTACCTTCTAATTCATAATATATTGTCCCCCAAAATAAATTGATGTAAGATATTGGTTGGTAGCCTTCCAATCCAAATGACATTCAAAATCAAACCTTGTTATCACAATAGATTTCTACGCCATAATGACACAAGAAGAGTTATTTCTTTAAGGCAGTCAATATCAAGACATGAATATAATAGTTTAAGGAGAAGCTCAACAAGTTCTAAGATAACATGATGCCATCAATGCTAATTGGTAATTGGATGATCATATTTCATTTAACCAAGTTGGTGAAACTAACAACACAAATGGTCAAGTGGCAACTCTAA
The DNA here is from genome assembly GCA_037957365.1 of Torreya grandis. NCBI lineage: Eukaryota > Viridiplantae > Streptophyta > Pinopsida > Cupressales > Taxaceae > Torreya > Torreya grandis. The sequence continues at coordinate 1,922,518 of JARHVA010003386.1, forward strand.
CTAGAGCTAAAATAAGAGTGATTAAGGAAGCTTAAGATGTGAAAAATACTTATAATGTTCGTAATTTTGTTTCAAAGAGTGTCAAATATCAAGTTGTTGTTCTTATAGTATAAAATATTTAAAATATGAAAAATAGTGAGGTTTCCCAAATTCCTCTAACCAAAGATTAACCAATGGATCCAAATTTGCAGCCAAAGGTTAGTGGAGCATCTTTTAGCATAATTGATAAAATGAAGAAATAAAATGTTAGTATTATCTTGTGTGATTCCCTTTCCATTCCAGGGTAAAAAGACATGCTTATTCAAGAGTATTTAGATATTAAGGTATCTAAAGAACCAACTAAGAAATAAGGAGCTATTTTGGCAAATTCAGACCAATAAATCAAGTAACCTAATTAGAAGATACATAACATGACAAAGGTGGACAAAATCAATGTCAAATCAAACAAAACCCATCCTTTTTATATCTCTTTGATAGTAGGTGACTGTTTAGTCCATAATTGTATGGTAGATGGTGGAGGTAGTAGGACTGTCATGCCCAAACAAATTATAGATACACTTGGTCTTATCTATGATCCAAATACCAAAGGTATATTACAATTATATGGGTCACCAAAAAAGATAATATGCATAATCAATGATCTAAACTTGACATTACATGCTTGCCCCAATGTTGTTATTGAACAAGATGTAGTTGTAGTGGACTTGCCTCCCTATTTTGCCATTTGTCTATCAAGAGATTTTACTTCAAAGATTGAAGGATATTTTTTAGCTGATTAAACTTATTTAATGTTCAAAACTAGGTATGGTACTAAGGTAACAATACATTTTGAAACTATTTCAAGATTTAATTTGGAGCCATATATACCAAACATGGTGAATATTAATTGTGTTATCTCAAACAAGGTACTATAAAACAATGAGGTGGAAATTGAATCACCTCTAGATGGAGTCCCAAATATTTTCCTTGATGAATGGGACTCTTATTTTAATGGAAATGACCCCTAAATTTTGATTGAAGAAGAAGGACTTGGTGTCTATTTTATTCATGAAAATGATGCAGCAATTCTAACATTGATGAAAGATGATCAACCTATATTTTGATGGATCTAGGAACAAAAATGGTACTAGAGATGGAATGATGTTAATTTCTCTAGCCAATCAAATGTATTTCCCTTCTCTCAAGTTTCATTTTGGTTGTTCTAATAATGTTATTGAATATGAAGCACTAGTGCATGGTTTGCTATGGGTAAGAAAGATGAACTTTAATTCCTTACAAGTCTTTGGAGATAGTGAACTAGTAGTTCACCAAGTAAGGGGGCTCATTATATGCAAGAACCCACTGATTAGGTCCTATAAGCATAGAATATGGAACCTAGTTGAATACTTTCATGCCTTAAATATTTAGGCCATATCAAAAAATAAGAATAACCATGTAGACATGCTAGCTGCTATTAGGTCATAATTCAGTATCCTAGATGACATAAAAAGGGAAAATATTCAATCACATATCAAGGTAGTTGTGAGAACTTCTATCCCAAACAACTATGACAATTAGTAAGTATTTGAAGATGATAGTTAGATTATTAGATTCTTACAAGAGGAAGATGAATTCTCCTCAAGAAACCAAGACAAACATTTACAATAGTATGATGACCAAATTATGAAATTGAAGACAAACAAATTGCCTAAAGGGTTGGTTAGCGTTAAAAACATATTCAATAGAGACGATTAATTAAGAAAATAAAAGTTTGATTTATCAACCAAATAAGAACACTATACAAATGTGAAGATCGCCATTATAAAAATTTTAAAAATGGGCAAAGTTTGCACATATTTTGAGAAAGAAGATTTTATTAAGTTATGTTCAAGTTTTGCATATGTCTTTGCATGGAAGTAAAATGACCTTAAAGGATTTGATCCAAGTCTAGCTCAACATACCATTGAGTTAGAGGATGAGACTACACCAGTCAGACAAAGATAAAGGCCTATTAACCTAAAGCTTGAGCCTCTAATGAGAGTTGAGCTACATAATCTCATTGAGTTAGCTATAATATTTCCAATTAAGCACTCAACTTGGGTGGCAAACCTTATTATAGTATGGAAAAATAATGGTGAAATAAGTCTATGTGTTGTTTTTTATGACTTAAACATGGACTCCCTTAAATACCACTATCCATTTCCATCATTAGAACATATTTCACATTTAGTAGCAGGTTTAGAAAGGTTCTCTTTATTGGATGGTTATAGTGGATATAACCAGATTCTGGTCAAAGAAGGAGACCAATACAAAACAAATTTCACCACAAAGTGGGGGAAATTTTCATATAAAAATATGACTTTTGGTTTATCCAATGCTAGAGCCAATTTTTAGAAAGCTATAGACATGGAATTTTAGGGTCTTCTCAATAAATTCATTCTTGTTTATTTGGATAGCATAATAGTATTCTATAACAACATAAATGAGCATATGGTTCACCTTAGACAATTGTTTGAAAGGTGTAGGGAATTTGGAGTATCATTTGAATCCAAAAAACTATGTTTTCTTTGTCCATGAAGGTAGGCTTATTAGTCATGTCATTTAAAAATATGGTACAAACATAGATCTTGATAGGATAAAATCAATTCTTGCACTTTCATTACCTAAGTACAAGAAAGCCTTGCAAATATTTTTAGGCAATATCAATTTCATAAAGAGATACATCTTAAATTATGATATTTTAGCTAAACCACTCGTAGTCATGCTAAATAAGGGTCAAAGTTTTATTTGGTCCAAAGGAGTAAGAAGTTTTGAAGAGACCAAGAAAGCTATAGTTATTGTTCCTACACTCCTAAACCCTAATTTTACAAAAGATTTATTCTTATACAACTATGCTAAAATTGATACAATTTTAGCATAGTTGTATAAGAATAAATCTTTTGTAAAGTTAGGGTTTAAGAGTAAGAAGTTTTGAAGAGATCAAGAAAGCTATAGTTATTGTTCCTACACTCCTAAACCCTGACTTTAGAAAAGATTTATTCTTATACAACTATGCTAAAATTGATAGAATTTTAGGTATTCTCATGTAGTAGAATAAAGAGATTTTAGAGAAGATAATAACCCTCTTCAGTCAAGGCTTAGAAGAATATGAAATGAGGTATTATTTTTTTATGATCATGTTCTTTCAATCATAAGGTATATTAAAAAGTTTAGGTAATTGCTATCCAACAATAAGATACATTTGATGCTTGCACATTTAAGTGTCAAAAATTTTCTTTTGAACAAAGATATAAATGATAAGAGAGCTGATTGGATAACCAAAGTCATGGAATATGATATTGAGATCAAGGTCAAAAAGCTGGTAAGAGGAAAAGGAATTTGTGAACATCTAGCCCAAGACTTGCAAGAGATTAATGAACTAGTTATGATGTTAAATGATGAAGAATTTTCAAGTGATTAGACCTCATCTTCTAGTTGGTTCCAAGATATGGTAAGATATCTATAGGATGGTGTTTATCCTTCTCATCTCACTCCTTCAAAGAGGGGATATTTTAGATTACAGTCGATTCCTTTCCTTCTTGTTGATAATGTGTTTTTCAAAAAAGATATCAATAAAATATTGCTTAAATACATAAAACCAGGCCAAACATAGATGTTACTTGAGTAGTTTCATGATGGACATGGTGGAGGACATTATTTAGTAAGGATCATAGCCCAAAACATCATGAGAGGTGGCTATTATTAGCCAATTTATTTGGTGATTGTCATACATGGATTAGGAAATGCAAATAATGTGCCATGTTTGTTGGAGAGGTGAAGCTTGTAACCTTCCCTCTCCAACCAATTTTAGTAAATCATCCCTTTGTATAATGGGTATTATAATTTATTGGTTTCATTAACCCCCCTTCAAGCTCAGGGCACAAGTGGATCTTAATTGCCACAAATTATTTTACCATATGGATAGTGTCAGTAGTGTTAAAAAAAGCTAATGAAACTAATTTTTTGGACTTTTATGAAGGTTTGATCACCAGAGTTGGGGCCCATTCAAATATAATTTTTGATAATGCTATGGCTTTTGTAGGATCTAAGATCAATCAGTGGGCAATTTAACATAGTGTTTTTCTCAATACTTTATCAAACTATTATCCACAAAGAAATAGCCTTACTGAGTCTACTAACAAGAATTTGTTAAAGATCATTAAGAAGAATATGGAAGATAATCAGAGATCATGGAGTCTTAAATTGAAGTCAACTCTTTGGGTTGATAGGATCACCTATAAAAGGTCAATTGCCAATTCTCCATACAAGCTAGTATATGTTAAGGAAGTAAGAATGTCTATTTCTCTTAAATTCCCATCTTTGGAATTAATGCATCATCTTGAAATTTTGAAAAATGAGCCAAAGAAAATAAGATATGATGATATCATGGACCCAAAGGAGACAAGGCATCAGTCAATGTTGGCTATGGAATCCTATTAAGCAATGACAAAGGTGTCTTTTGATAAAGGAGATTCTTCAAGAGCTTTCCAAGAAGGAGATTTGGTCCTCAAGTGGGATGAGGAAAGATATAAGCTTGGAAAGCACACAAAATTTGATTCTCTCTGAGGTGGTCTATATACAATCTCTATTTGAAAATCCTATAATTATTTTCATCTCATAAAGATGAATGGTGAAGAGCTTCCTATCCCAGTCAATGGGATACATCTAAAGCACTGCTATTAAGAAAGTTAAGTCTCTGTACATAGTTGTTTTTTATTTTTCTCTAAGTGTTATCTAACACATTAGTTAGTTCCCTTTTTTTTGTGCTAAATAAGTGCTTCTATTTGCATAGTTGATTAGTAGTTTAGCTGTCTTTACTTTTTAGGCTAGTTTCCCTACTTTCTTTTGTTTCTTTCCTTGTTTGTTAGAATTCTTTGTATTTGTAAGTCAAGAGCCTCTCTTGTAGCCAATGTAATGGTCCATGTATCTATTATGAGTTAGAATTCATGTAAATTATCTAATTTCTTGATCATATCAGGCATGATACCTAGCCAAGTCACCAAAGATGTTGACCAAATTTGGTCTACATACCAAAAATGTGCTTAGCCCAAGAGTACAATAGAAAGAGCAAGATATTGATTAAAGACTGACCTACTTCCATAAGAAGTAGGACTAGAGTTGAAAATATCCTATGGGGTATCAAAAGTGCTTGGAATAAGTATGGAAGTGCACATAGCATTCATCTAGTTCTTCATTGTGTTCATCTAGATATCTTGGGTCTAATGACAAAAATTTTGAGTGGGCACTTTGATGACATCATAATTACCACGTGTGGATGAGTCAAGAAAAAGTAGTCATATGGGTTTATTCACATTAGTCCCAAAAAAATATGAACCAAGTTTCAAGTTATCTGATGAAGCACAACAAAAGATATGAAGATCCAAAATTGGCCTATAAGGCAAAATCTTCTGAGTTCCATACTTAGCTATTGTTTGAAGAAGTTCCAATAAAGCCAAGTGGGTAGTTTAATGAGGCCATTTATCACATGTGTGATATTTTTAGGATAAAAAAATCATATGGGTTTATTTATCTTGGTCCCTAGTTACTACGTGTTAAGTTTCAGATCATCCATCAAAACATAATATAAGTTGTGCATGTTCAAAGTTGGCTCCTTAGTTATATTTATCTAAGTTTCCCATACTTAGCCAAATGACCTAGATTGCTATCATGGTGTCATGCAGGAATTAATTGACCAATAAACTTGAGAAATTTTTTGACATAATTAAAAATCTCTTTAGATTATCAGATCAAATGAGTTCATCCCTTTTGGTCTCAAGAACATCTCCAACAAATTTGACCCCTCCATGATTCCTGTGCTTCAAGATATAAATCTTCAAAGTTGATCAAATAATGGGAGACATTCACGTGATAGTCAAATTAAAGAAACAAAAAAAAACTATATGAGATTAAATTTGATAGTTTTTATGACATCAAATATGTCCATAAGGACATCAAATGAGGTTCATGTGAATGTCAAATTTAAACACCGTAAAGTAGCCATTTGATTTCAAACCATGGGTCCTAGGTAGATCTAATGACACACATTCAATGATAAATTTAGATCTAATGGTGAGTGGAGGTCAAAGAGGTCAAATGATATTGAGAACAAATGTGTGCATGACAAGTGGCATAAGCATATTTAGTTTTGGCAGAAGATCAACAACTCACAGGGATCCATGCATATATAGATCAATAGAGCGAGGTAGATTCAATAAGTTAGAGTATCCATTGGGCATAGTGTAAATAGTCTATGTTGGTTTTTGATATCTAATTAACAAGAATGAGGTTAGGGTATTTTTGATGAAACTCAAATAAGTTATTTTGAACTCAGGAAAAGAAAATGTTAAGGAGTTAAGATCAAAGGTGAACCAGGGTTAAAATAAGGCCACATTTTAGAGACCAATCATCATCAATAGAGATCCACATAGATAAAATAGGTCATTTGGACCTAATACAGAGACTAGTGATTATGAATCAAATTCAAGCAATTTGTAAGTTTTCATAGATATTATGATTGTATGAAAACCAATGGTCTAAGATTGGTTTTCACCTGTAAGTGGACTTGTGTTTGATATAGAATAAAATATAGACCATAAAAACATGTCTTACCTATCATCATGGTCATATTTTCAAGTACATTTCACCACCCAAAGTAGATATGATCCTTGTTAGTAGATCATTAGATGATATCATAGAGTTCCAAGAAAAGAACTAGTGATTAGATAAGGGCAATGGACATTTAATTCTTTTACAAAATTTATTGTTTGAATGATAAGGTCATGAGTCAACATCCTCAAGAGTGATAATATATTGAAAGTGGTTGGGCCTTTTCCAATACACAACTCTCTCTCTTTTATCTTTTCTATAAATATAGGCTTATAAGCCTTAAAATTGATCGCTCTATCCCTCTTTTTGGTATGACTAGAGTCTACTGAAATTTGTACTGTGACACCTTTTGATGCAATAAAGATAAAATTCCATATTTTTCTAGGTTGGATGGAAGTGTGTTCCATGAATTCATGTATTGTGGTTAAGTGAATGTATGTTACTTGCTTATGTCTAAGTTTTTATCACCTTTAGGAAGTGCTTAGTATTTATTTCAAGTCATTATAAGTGCAATTTACACTTTATTATCTTGTTTGAAAGTGGATATTTGCCATCTCTTGATTATTTTATAATTGAATAAAGCCTTGTTTTGAACTATTTATGTGAGATTGATGTTTTTTGGTCTTGAAAGTGTCTCATAGTGTATATTATGTGATTTTGAGTGATCAAATCATTGGTGCATCACTTTTTTTACATGCTTTATAAATTATTGTTAAAATTCTCTTTCCCTTTTCCAAGCAAGTGCTAGTTTAGGTTTAGTATAGGTGATAGATACAAAAGGAAGCTGAAATTCTCTAGAGGTCTAATCTATTATTAGGATACCCACAACCTAAGATCAGTCCCATGTTGGACTAGATTTGAGTAAGAGGATTTAAAAAACCCCCTTACTCAAGTAGGGTACAAATCTAGAACCCCAATAAGAAGTTAGTGGCCTATGAGTCTCATAAGGTAAAATAACATGAAAATAACAACCCCACACTTGATTTAGAACTTGATGCCATAGTACACACACTAAAATAGTGGAAATATTTCTTTCTAGACAAACTCTTTATAGTAAAATATGATCATCATAGTTTAGAACTCCTATTCTCGTAAGATGATTTGAATGTCCACTAGTACAGGTGGTTGGAATTTATCAATAAATTTGACATAGAAATGATTTATATAAAGGGCAAGGAAAATCAATTGGCCAATGTGTTCAACATGTGTGTCTACCTTACTGCCCTATTAGTACTACAAAGAAATTTCAAAAACACTATATTAAAACAACAACATGAGGATAAATATTGCAAAAAAAAAAATATAAAATTGGTTGTTGAGCCTATAACAAAAGAATTTAGTGATTTTTCCACCGAATCAAATGGCCTTATATGGTATAAAGGTATAATTTTTGCACATGAAATAGGTAATTTACATAATGTTGTGTTGAATGAAGTACATACAACACCCGATTTTACTCATCCCAGTGTCATGGAGATGACTCATGAGCTGAAGAGACATAATTTTTAGCCTACGATAAAGCTATACATTACCCATTTTATGGAAAAATGTCAAGAATGTTAGCACATGAGGGATGAACACTTCCCTCTAGGAGGCTTGGTATACTTTCATGACATACCTAAAGATAAATAGGTAGTGGTTTTGTTGGACATTATTTTTGGGCTGCCCAAATCCCACAATAAGCATAACACCATTTTAGTGGTAATTGATAAAGTGACCAAAGTTAGCCACTTTATAGTTAGCAACCTAATGGATGACAATTTTATGTTATTGGAATGGTTCATTAAAGAAGTGGTAAAACTATATGGCATACAAAAAGTAATTATTTTATATCATGATAAATTATTCACTTCAAGGTTTTGGCAAACTTTGACTATGGTTTTTGGTACCCAACTAAATTTTAGCTCTTCATATCACCCAAAAATGGATGGTCAGATTGAATGGTTAAATCAAGTAGTTGAGGACATGCTACATATGTATGTTATGGAATAACAATACAAGTGGGAGAACTACCTCCATTTGGTTGAGTTTTCCTAAAAATCATACCATTTAGTACTAAAAATGGCCCCTTTCAAAGCCTTATATGGGAAAAAATATTGAACCCCACTTGGATGGGATGGTTTGGATAATACAAATATTATTGGGCCTAAAATTCTATAATTTTATGATAAGTAGATGAGCTTAATACACTAGAATTTTAGGGCTACTTCTGATCGGCAAAATATTTATGCAAATCAAAAGAGATCACCACGTGAATTTATTATTGGTGATAAGATATTTTTATGCATAAGACCACAAAAAAAATTGATTAAGTTTGGGAAAACCTCCAAGTTGAATCCACATTTTATTGGACCATTCGATAGTATGGATAATATTAGTCTTTTTTCCTACTGGTTCCCTTTACCAGCTTCTCTATCAAAGATCCATGATGTATTTTCACATAACATTGTTAAAAAAATGCATACCTAATATGTCTCATGTGTTGGACTATAAAAATATACATGTTATGAAAGGGGAAAAGATGTTGGATCTAGTGAAAATCCTAGGTCATCATAGCATTAGAATAAGAAATAAATAGATTCAAGAAGTTCTAGTACAATGGGACCCACTAAGTGAAAGAAATACCACATGGGAAAACACACAACTATTTAAAAAACACTATCCATGACTATTTTGATTTATCACTAGGATGGATCCTCATTAAGGGGATGAGGATGTCATAATTCATTATTTTGACCCTTTTTGTTAGACATTTTTAGGTGTTATTAGTAGAATGTGAATATTGGTTATCTGAATCTAAACTATAGTTGATACTCTCATATAGTTATTAATTTAAATTTTGTGATGCAGCAGTACACTTTGATATTGCTTATTGATGATGTCATCAACATCATTTTATATTGATATGTTTATTATAATTCAATTTACACACACACACACACACACACACACACACACACACACACACACACACACACACACACACACACACACACACACACACACACACACACACACACACACACACACACACACACACACACACACACACATTTTCATGTAGAGATGATGTTGTTGATGTCATGTTTTTTGGCTATAAAGCTCACAGGTACATGAGATAAGTTGGCAATGGAATTTTGCAATTAGGGTAGTAAAGGTGGGGTAGTGAGTAGTTTGACATTAGGATATGAGATGAAATGGTAACAAACCAATTAATAACCATGAGTAGTTACAACTTTGTTTGATATATTTTTCCTATCTCAGCTTGATTGTTTGAGCTTGTTTGGATATTATTGTTTTTATTTATTTTAAATGTGATCATGTTCATAAATAGATTTTATTGCCTTGTTGGTGTCTTGTGTGGTGTCAGTCAGTGTAGTGCTTGTGCTTTCCTTATTCATTTCAGTTTTCTACTTTTATATATTCTAGCCACTAAGGGGCTCAACTATTTTAATTTCATGTTTGGGCTTGTTAACATGTTTACCTTGGGTCATGTTGAAGTTAAATTTCTTGATCCTTAGGCTTAAATAGATTGAATTTTATCCAAGGATCTTAGCTAGGTTAATTTGTTTGCATCATTATTAGACTTGAGACTTTCATGTGATTTTGATTTAGTTCCTATGTGGGAAATATTGACCCCTCATGGATCATGATGTTGATTAAAATAATTGTTAGGCCATAATGGCTAAGGGGGTCATGGATTTATATTGACTTGCACTATAGTATTAAAAAAAATCAAGCCTTGGATTATTAGGGCATGATGGTGATAGGGATTGAATCTTCGTCCAAAATGGGTAATCAATTAGCTTACATGGGAAATCATGTAGTTTTGGTACATTTCCATGTGGATAAAATCCTAGGAATAAATGACAGCCATGGGGTTTTATGGAGGCTCAAAAATCACCCTATAAAAGTTAATGGTTGGTATAAATTTGAGTACAAGGTAGAAGGTAAAGAGGAGGTCGATTTGTGGGAAGAAGAAAGGTATTCTGGAAGGATTTCAAATCTTGGTAAGAATAACTAGGTTAGAACTTCATTTTGTTTTGTAAGGGGTGGATTTGTTGCAAGTAAGTAATGCATTAAATTTTATAGGTAGAATTTTGATTTCCATGTCTAATTAGAATCAGTTTTACCCTATATTATTTTTATAAAATCACTTACAGGTTCAAGAGGAAGTCATGGGCCTTCATGATGAACCTATAAGGTCTACAAAATTGATTATAATCCTCGATTCTCTCCTTATTTTGTATGTGGATTGATTTAATGTTGCTTGGTTTTATACTTAGCCATTTTGGGTGTTTTGCATAAACTAGTTCTTGGGGTTTTGAACTTAGTTTCATCTATAAAATTTTCAATGCATTTAATTTTAAACTCTAGTTGGGTATTTCATTCTTTTGGTTGTGTTATATTAATCGACAAGCTAGGTTTTATTGTTATTTACATCACATGATTTGGGTAGTGAATAATTAAATCATGCTAGTCTTGTTTTTTTCTAAGGAAATTCATAATTATGACCAAGTTATTTTAATTATTATTCATGCTTAAATCTTACTAGGTTTTATTTTTTCTCTATGCAAATTTGTAATTGTGGCCAAAATTATTTAATTGATTATTATGTTTATTTTGTCAAATTTTTATAAGCTCATATCAATGGTGTAAAGGGGTTGATTTAATAGTTTTCTCTCTTCCATTATTCTTATTTGAGAGAAAATCATGGCTATGATTGTTCATTGTCAAGATAAGTAAAATTCTATTGACCTCATTTGGTTTATGTTTTTGTCATTATTATTTTTGTGCCTAATATCTTATTTTAGGTTTGTGTGATTGGATGCAATTTTTACATTTTGGTTATGTTGTGTGGTTGCCCCTATTTGGGTTTTGTGTGTGACTATTTCAGTTATCATGGTGATGGATTGAATTTATTTTTTCTCACATCCTCACCCTAAAGCTCAAATTCCTGACTCCACCACCTAGCCTATGGTTAGCATGGTAAGGGCCACATAGGATGGGTTGTGGTGGTTCATTTCACATTTGGAACATGTTTGTTGGATTTTCATTCTCTATTGAGTTACATGGTTTTCATGGTTCTCATTATTGTTTGGTTGTAATAAAATGATGCTCGACTTGTAGCATGGTTCTCTATTTCTTATTTCTTGTAGCACTTCTTACAAAGTGGAAAGACTCATACCTGGCATACTTAATATGATGGTGTCATAATGAATTTGTACTGATAATAGCTATGGGTTCTTGGTTACTATACTTTAGCTATTTTCCTTCTCATTATCATATTTTCAAATCACTAAAACCTGTAGTGTATTTTGGTGTAAATAGTATATTGGATAACTAAAAATATTAGCATATTAGATGATGAAATAAAATGGTATGCTTATGAGAAATATTCAGCTAGTTTGTATTCTTCATTTGGTTATTATTTTAATATGTGAGGAAATATGGACAATACTATTGTGTACATGGCATAATTGTATTTGTAATCCATATCCATTTTGTTAGTTGTTAAGTCTAAACATATTTTTAGTAGTAATTATGATTATGATTAAATGGATATGCCAAATTTTATTAATCCATGTACTTATGTACATAAACATAATATGCATTACGTTGGGTGTATCATTAACCCTGTTGAACACTATGTTTGTCTTGAAAACATCACATTGTTTTAAAAAATGACTAGTATGCTACAACCAAGTATAAAAGCACTTGAGGTGAATTATATTCTTAGAATCAGAGGTAATACAATTTTCTATGTTGTTGGAAATTAATTTTTGAGTTTTATACTTCATTGATTTCATTAATTGGAATTCAAGATGATGCCAATGGCTAATTTAATAAGTTATATTTGGTAATTACCTATTCTTATGCATAGTGGTTAGTCAAGATTAGGTTTTAAAGTATGAATAAACCCTAGTATGGGTAAGAGTGATCTTTTGTAGAAAATAAACTATTGTTTTATTTTTGGTTTTAAATTTTTTAATATTTAGTTGGCTATAGGAAGTGGTGTATTAGTGTTAACCAGCTGTTATTAAATGTTGACAAGTGGCACTATGGTGTAAATTTAGCATAGAGCTATTGTGAATAATTTTGGGTGTGGTTTATTTACCATAAATGATTTTTATTTCTCATAATTGTGATATTGGGAAATTTAATTCATTCCTCCACAAGTGTAAAGAAGTATAATACCTTTTCTCATAGACTTATTTAAAATCAAGTGTTATAAGACTTATGGAGATTAACAAAAATGAATATATATTGAATCACTCCATATAAGTTATGTTGAAGGTTTATTATTTCAGTTATGTATGTTTGGCATAAGATGGAATATGCAAGTTAACTTACAAATATGTAATATTTTAATGCACGTAAAAGTTTGTAAGTTATGAATTATTGAATTGAACAAATGCCTATAAGCATATAATGGATTTAACAAGGAAGATCCAATACAATAATATAGCAAAGGCAATTTCATATATTAAATATGGTTAACATAATCCTGGATCTTTTGAAGAAAATGATATATTTTGATAAGTGTGAATAGCTTTCATACTTTATGAATCAAAAGAAAAGTGGGAAAAAATATAAGGGCTAGAAACCTAATTGGTGATCTGTGGGATGATTTATGTTGTGTTCATATAAAAATATTAATTATTACTTTATTAATGGTAATCACATGATAGAGGCTCACTTATGTGATGTCATCTATCTTTGATAAGAACAATTGTGTTTTAGTCTAATACAAAGAGTAAATTGTTTTGAGTAATGCAACCTATCTCAATTGTGTTAAGTGCAAAGTGGATGAGTATGATGTAATGATCCCTAAAATTTATAAGATCATGGTATAATGATCTAAATGTATAGATAGCACCACTATGGATTCCTGCTTATGTAAAGTTTAACAAGTCAAGATATCCAATCCTATTACATTCTTAAGGATGGTATATTTATGCATTTTTCATTGCTAACCTTGGGTATGGTAAAATGTCCTTGATTAAATAGTATTATGATAACTCTTTAGAATTATAAATCTTGAATTATATGAATGAAATGTTGTATTTTTATGATATTGAGTATAATGAGATCAATTATGAATAACTAGAAACTTTTATTCATCATTAACCAATGATGTAAATATTGTGTGATGGTTTGGGTACTTATTACAAAATCTTGAGTTTTCCAAATGTGACAAATAGTTTTTTTCTACCGTAGTTGATAACCAGACTTCCAAAGATGTGAATCTCTAAGGTAGGATAAGTACACCTAGGTGTTCCTATTAGGAAGGTGTCTTCCCCAATACCGTTTAGAGATTATTGTTATGGAATGCATATCTATACACCCCAAACTACATGCTAATTTCATAGGGAAATAATCTTCCCTATAAAATATTCGAGGGGTATTTACCCTGATTAAGGGTTGCATGTACATAAATTTGGTTATGAGGTTGTGGGTGTATTACACAAGACCAAACTTCATGTAGTGGACCATCTTCATAATTTTGGTTTTTATTATGAAAGGAGTGACACGCAATTTTTTTTGGGGTCATTTCACAACCCTATAGGAAATCTTAGAAATACTAATAAACCCAATCCACCAATTGACACCACTCAACTTCTTGCACAAATATTTTAACAAATGAATATTATGTAAACATCTAATACTTATCAAATGATGTAAATGCAACATCATTTATTAAACATGGATAATCAACCTCTTATTCTTTTACCTCAAAATAACCAAAATTTTGTCCACCCACCGCTTAGAGCTGCCATGGGAAATATCATTCCCCAACCCCTTATGAATAAAAATATGCTTCAAAATATTTAAAAAGAACCTTTATCTCCCTTCATTATTTCTATTGATATTGGAAATATCTCTCCAACTATTAAATATGCTAGGACTAAAGACCATACATTTTTTCTTAAAGCATTTAGTAGTCTCTATAAAGAGTGGATTCAAACAAATACCTTTGCTACCATTAAAATTCTAGTCAAAGCATTCACATGAGATATATTATAATGGTATAATCAAATCCCTTAGCATTCCATATGGAAACTCAAGGATTTAGTCAATCCTCTAGTAAAATTACTTCAACATAATGATCTTCCTAAAAATTATCTTAGTCACTTTATCAATGCTAAACAATCCCCTTCTGAATTAGCTCATGACTTCATTAAATGATATAAATATTTGGATCATAAAGCCAATAATAATATGATGGATGACAACTTATTTAAACTCTTTATAACTACCTTAACACCTTTTCTTCAATATAAGGTTCAAAATTTTTATCCTCAAACTCTAAATGATGTAATTGATCAAGCTAAAAGATAAGACTTTACTATTAAATAATTTGAGACCAATCATAAATCCATCAAGGGATATTTACAAAATTCCACTAATGCAATTACTAGCAATCCTCCTTAAAAAAAAGGAATAGTCAAAGTGGATAACCCCCAATTCTCCCATACACCATTAACAGTTTAACAAATGAACCAATTATTATGTCCTTTTCAACTTTTCACCTATACCAATATTCCACCTACATGGTATGATCCTAACAAATTTTGTTAGTTTCATGTTGATATATGTCATTCTCATGAAACATGTCATGGGTTTCTCAAATTTGTTATTTATTTTATGTTAAGAGATACATTAAACCATGATCTTATGATCAAAATATGTCATCATGATTATGTTAAATCCTCTCAAAAGAAACAAGTTACCAAGCCTTTATCAGCTAAACCTCAAAAAATGTTTTCTATGTCTAACCCAAAACATTATGTAATGAATATATATGTGTAATTTATGCTAATTATGACCAATATTATATCAATTCTCAATATGTGAGCACAACCAAAGTCAATTATAGATGCAAACTAACCCACAAAGATCCTGTCACTAAGCCTAGAAAACCATCAACTAAATAAAAATTACCTAAAGACACCACAAATACCACTACCATACCTTATGAAACAAATGAGGAAATAATCTGACAACAAGAATCTCAATCTACTTATCATATTCTTACAAAAACACTATACCTCCCAAACCTTGTGTTAGTTCTTCATCTACTAAATCTCACTGGAATTTCTTGGAAGAAAATGCAATGCCTTATAAAATACACCTTATGGAGTTAGGTCATACTTTTCCATATCATATAAATTTAAATTACATTAACTCTGAGACATTGATGAATCACCATCCTTTGATGTGGAAAAACCTCCTAATGACCCTTCACATATGGAAGTACACATTATTGAAATTATGTGTACCTCTTCTAAAGCTTCCATAAAATTTCTTAAAGAAGACATGATTAATGATGAAATTATTTTTTGAGCCAATGATCCAAATATCTTCATTAAAATTTCAATTAATAACACCTTTATCCGAAAAGTCTTAGTAGATGAAGGATCATGAATTAATGTTACCTCCCTTTGGTTAATTAAACAACTTGGATATACCAAAGATAACCCTAGACAAACTCATCTAACAAGTCAAGGATTTGATAAAATAAATCAAAAACCACTTGGTTGTATTTGGCTCCTTTTCATTATTAGACCCAAGATTATACACACCAAGATCATGGTCCATGATTTACCACTATCTTACAACATACTTCTAGGTCAATCCATAGACACTTCATATGAGGGTTATTACCTCTTAGGTAGTTAATGTATTAAATTCATCCATAATGGAAAACAAAACAAACATGAGGCTGATCCTAATCCATGTAGTATAAAACTACCAAACCCCAAATCTCAATATCATATTTTAACCATTTCATGCATTAATAGTGCACCTATACCTGAATTTGTTAACATGAATATAGATTTATAGGTCACTCTTGCTTATTATGATGACAATGAACCTAATGAATTACAAAATACTTTTAGTACCACTAATTTACCTAATTACATTTTGTATTAACTCCCTCCTTCCTTATGTCCACATGATTGTACCATGCCTCTAGTTAATGATATCACTAAAATTCCTCCTGCATGAAATTCACACAAATCTTCTTACATAGAATATTATTTCATATGTGATGATTATGGAGTGACCAAATTATTTCAATATATTTTAACAATGTCTCCCAAAAAATATAGTAATTTAGGTGCATCCAAATCTGATTCTCCCTTAGAAATAAATGCATGCACTATTTCCCACACATATGATGATAACTATATCATGGCGCAATCTCAATCACAAGACTTAGACATACAACACTATTAAAAAAAATTAGAAAAAATACATGCCTTCAACTATGATTTCCATGTCATTCACATATCAAATAATATTGAATTATTACCTGAAGTTCATGCATCTCCCATTAATCCTCCACTATTAGAGACCTCATGGGTACTTGAACAAATCTCAACTCTAGAAAGTTTGGAAACTTCTAACCCTTATACACTTTCTATAGAACCAAAAAATAAACTAAAAACTCTACCAAATCATAACTATATAGATACCACTAAGGATACCCACCTCAATTCAATTAAACCTCCATATTCAACAAAACTAACGCACCTAACACCACTCTGGTTGACTCCATTTAACCTCAACTTAAAATCAAAACTACACCCAAAATTACCTTAGATGCTAAAGCCACATATGCACAACAAATAAATTCTAAATATGATCATAATGGTAATAAAATCATTGATATTAAAGTAGATGTCAAATACTATGGACCATTACCCATGCTCCCTAGTGATGAATCTATACTTGAACTATGCCATGCTAGAGAACATCAGCTTCCCCGACAACATTATAAACTTGGAAAATTCACATGAAAAGATCCTTGTTTTAATAATTTCATTACTAGCGTGGATCCTAAAAAATATCATGTTTCTTCTCTTCCTCATGATCCATATCATTTTCAAGACAAAAATGCTATTTTCATTGAAGAAACCACAATAATAGAATATGGTACACCAACATGTCCTAGACCTATCAATGTCTCTAAAGAACTCACACCAATAGAACATGATAACTTTAGCTTATTATTTGACAAGAATAGAAAAACATTTTCTTGGTCAAATGAAGATATTATAGGTATTGATCCTAGTATCATTTTACATAATATCATCACTTACCCAGATGTAAAACTTGTTAGAAAAAAACAACAAAAAATTCCCACTTGAAATTTATACCTTATGTCACAAATAAATCAATAAATTTTTGAATGCTGCTCATAATGTGTATCAAACATCATTCCCATTCATAAAAAAATCACCATGGTCATTTTTATATGCATTGATTATTATAATATTAACTTAGCATGTCTAAAATATAACCTCCCATTACCTTCAATAGATGTTATTGTTGATTCCACCACTAGATATGAAATTTTATAATATATGGATGGTTTCTCAAGGTATAATCAGATTCACATAGCTCCCAAAGACCAACATAAAACAACATTTACTATAAAATGGGGCACCTATTATTACGTCAAAATGCCTTTCAGTCTTAAAAATTCTAAAGAAAACTACCAACATGTAATGACCCGCATATTCCATGATCCTATACATAAGATATTGGAAACCTATGTCGATGAACTCTAAATATAATTTTTGATTGACTAATAAAATATAAAGTTAGACTTAACCTATACAAATGTGTATTTGGAGTTACATATGGTAAATTTTTATGGTTACTAGTTTCTCTTTGAGGTATTGATGTTGATCTAGATAAAATAAACACTATCATCAACATTTCTATTCCTCCCTTAATTATTGACATACACACCTTATAAAACTTGGGACAATTCAATAGTTCATCCCACAAATGTCTTGGTGTATATACTTTGACAATTCACTTCTCAAAAAAGGTAATGCTTTAGAATGGACATATTCATGCCAAAAATATTTTGATAGAATTAAATAATATTTTCTCTATCCTCTTACTCTTTTACCACCTTCAAATTACCATCCATTAATCTTATATACATATTCTACCCCCATATTAGTTGTTGTCATGCTTGCCCAGCAAGATGATACTGGCATAGAGTATGTTATTTATTACATCAATTGAGGACTCATTTATTATTAAAAATGTTATACCAAAGTAGAATGTGATTTCCTTTCTATCTATTTCATAGCTAAAAGCTCCATCATTATATGATCTACCAGATTACTTATGTCATTATTCACTTTAATCTACTTCATCACTTCTTCTCTAAAGCATTCTTACCTGAAGATTGAGTTAGAAAATGGATGGTCCTATTGATGTAATTTTATATTTGAATTAATACACAAAAAATTGTCAAAGGACAAGTCATCATTGACCAATTTATGATAACACCTTTACCAGATACAAATCATCTTTAAGATAATCTCCCTGAAAATAACATCCTTTATATTAAAGGTCTTAACCAAGCTATCTATCTCATAGATTATTTTCATAATTTGATTGTTGATAAAAAATATACCAATAAGATAATCAAGAAGATACCATATTAATCTTGATACTATTGAATCCAAATTAGTTATCGAGTAACTCCCTAAAGTTACCATTGATTTACATGAAGGCACTAGGACCCTCCACTTTGATGGTGAAAAATTCCTCTAAGGAGCTGAGGATTGATGTATTTTAACAAACCCACATGGTAAGATCATACCTTTAGAATTTTGATTAAATTTTCATGTCACTAATAACATGGACAAATATGAAGCTCTAATATTAGGCATGAGAACATCACTCAACTTAGATGTTCCATATCTACACATTTTAGGTGAATAAAAAATTATCTATCACCAAGTTAATGGTGATTATCAATGAAAAAGTGAAAATATAATTTCTTATCATAAAATAGATACCATACTTTCCAAACAATTTTCCTCATTTACAGTTGACAAAATTCTAAGAGATCAAAATTCCATAGCTGATTCTCTTGCTTCATCAGTGTCTCTATTTCACTCTCATTAAGTACTTAATGATTCCTAATTTCTTTTCCAAATAATAAAATCACCTTCTTATATCAAACCAAACAATTCATTCATCTTTCACATTGAGGCTATAAATATTTAATAAATCCCATAGTATACAAATATAATCTAATTTCTTGAACATCAAACTTACCCTCCAGACACAGATTCTCGTGAAAAGACTCAAATATGTAAACAAGATTTCAATTGTCTTTTGATACAAAATGCTTTACTATCATAATGTATAAAGTACCATACTATTTGTGTAATGTAATAAGAGGTTCCTACTCTCTTGAATAAACACATGAGGCATTTATGGTGGTCACTATAGTGGACATGCTACAACTCATAAATACTTATATATCAATTATTTTTGGCCTACTATATAAAAAGACACTATTAATTTTGATAAAAAGTGTAATCCTTGTCAAATCCATGATGATCTAATCCATTCACCGCCAATTACGATACAAATATTGTAGTATCCTCGGCCATTCTCTATATGGGGATTAGACACATTGGTAAATTACCTTGATCACAATATGGCCATGTCTTTAATATTACTGATATTGAATATTTTACCAAATGGGTAGAAGCCACACCTATTTTTAATGTCACAATAACTACTATTTCAAAATTTATCCTTAACCAAATCATTTGTCATATTGGAGTTCCCCACACTATCATCTCTAATAATGGTGGCAATTTCAAAAAAAACACATGAAATAGTTATGTGCTAAATTTAAAATTTCCCACACCTTACCATCATCAATGTAATGGCCAAGTAAAGGCTACACCAATAATATTAAATAAAATCTTAAAAAATACTATTTGATAAGATCATACTGAATGACACCTTCATCGATATCTTGAACTTTAGGTTTATTGTACTAACATACTTCAATTGGCATAACACCATTTTCATTGGTATATAGTTCTAAATTAGTATTATCATTATAATTCAATCTCCCATCTTTACATATATCTAGTCATGGTGTAATTCTTGATGAATAATTATATGAAGCTCATCTTCATGCCTTAGATTTTCTTGATGAACACCATTTGGCCATTTTACAACATAAATGCCAATACAAAGCTCACATTGATAAACAACATAACAAAAAGGTCAAAGTCTAAAAATTTACAGTTGGTTACTTAGTCCTCAAATTAGATTACACACATGGCAAAGAAGAAAAGTATTCCCAAAAATGTTGGGGCCCTTAGTAAAATACATTATTGGTCTTAGTACTTATTATTTACAAGCTAATGAAGGCCATGTTTTCAAATAACCCACCAATGTAAAATTTTTGAATAAATATTTTTCTTAAATATCTCCCTTATTTTCCTAATTTTATATACTATGCTACTAACACTTCTTGCATGACTTCTCCAATAACTTATCCTTTTCAACAACCTATTCTATACACAAACCTTAGTCTCTTTCCTTGGTCCTTTGGTTTCTATTTTCATTTAATTCATGACTTTAATTGTAATACTATGGATAGGACCCGATTTTACTCATGAATATACTTAATTTTCATACATCCATTTTTAACAACTTTTCTCTTTTTGTCATAAGTTTGTTATTTTTCAAACCTTTTTCATTCTCTTCTTTCTTTTGTGAGTTGTAGTGTAAGACCATAGATATGACCAAAAATTCCTCATAAATACCATTTTTTACATTTTACACTCACCTGGGTTTTTATTTTATGAGTTACAATGTAAGACCATTGATATGACCAGATGCTCCTTATAAAATCTATATATTCTTTCAAAATATTTATACATAACCTAGTGTTATTTTTAGGATATTAAGAAATGGTTACAAGTTTGTGATTCCATATCCTCAGCTTCTATTTTTGTTTCTTTTGTAGATAAAAATTTCACAACAAACTATGTTAGCATGTTTCCTTGTACTTATATATATTCTTATGATAAGGAATCTTACTTACCTGTCATTGTATCCTTTTCACATTTTTCATAATATGAGGTAACTCAATTTTTTTCATGTTTGTTTCCCCTTGATTTTATTCCTTTCATTCCACTTTAGATAAAACAAGGTCAAAGTGAAGATAACACTTTTATTTCATATTAATAAACAAGACACTTAGACACCATGCTCTCTAAGTCCTCTTTCTTAAAAACCAAGTTTAAAATTTTCAAATGATAGTCATTTTTAGTACCCATGTTTAGTTCTCCAAATCCATATGGAGCAAGAATAGAAAAATCCATCAAAAATTTAAAATCCAAATCATTTAAACAAAAGGCAATGATCAACAGGCAATATAAAAATGAAAAAGTCAACATCATACTAAAATATGTGATTAATAACATATATCCTATTCCTAATTGAAGTTCAAACTCCATAATTGGACTCATAATAGAGCTGAGGTCCATTGGGGTGAAGTAGGTTAGTAGATCAGGATAAGAGAATTTAAAATTATCTAAGTGCTACGTACTTTCTCACACAAGTAACCAATCTTCACACTAGATTGACAACTCTATAAGGGGTCTTGAGGAAGAGGAACACATTTTGGGAAGGTGGGTCCATTTTCATTTTCATGCATATAGCCTTCATGGGATAATATTCATATTTCATTTTTATAATCTAAGATATGTGTGGTTAGGAAAAGTTATTCAGAATCCTATTATCACATAAGATTATACCTATCTTGATCCTATAGCTTGTTGTGTAATTGCCTAATGACATAATGAAAAAACCTCCAAAGCCATGGGACCTTAGAAATAGGTTAGTCTCTAGATAAGTCTATATTTATTTCACTAAATTTGATGCAAACTGATAAAATACTAATTTTGTGGAAATCTCACTCTTTAGTGATTTTGATCCTTAACTAGGGTTTTGATGGGGAAAAGGGTTGAAAAATTGAAATTTGTAGAAAACTAAAATATGGTGATTGCACTAAATATTTTATAGTGGATTTTAATGCTTGCTTTATGAACACAATAGAGCATAAATTAAGTTTAATTTGTTTCTACATAAACTTCTATAGATGAGAAATTAGAGGTAGTATTTTAGCTATTTTTCACAAAAGGGTAAAAAAATCTTTATTTCAAACAATATTTTCAAGAGGGTAAAATACCACATATGAATTTATTGAAAGTGAAATAAATAGATAAATATTCCACAAATAATTAAATAAATTTCACATGCACAAATATCTCTCAAGACAAGAAAGGCAAATCTTCAAATTTATTTCTCTCCAAAAGTTACAAATTGTAGCAAATACATTAAGAATGCAAAAAATATAACTAAAAAAAGGATATATTGGGCCATGGGGTCTACCCATTTTTATACAAAATATGTCATAAAAGACATGTAGTTGTTGAAACTCAAATGCTTAGTGAAGAAAATCATGCAAATCTGAAACCGTCATGCAAGAGAGGTGAGATCTTCTATTTCTAGAATTTTTTGGACTTACAAAACAACTAAAATATGAAATGCATGAGATGATTGTGATCTTAGGCATAACATGGTGTGGTATGTCTTAGATGGAACTTAATATCTCCATGCAATGCTTCCTTATCAGATAGTGGATGAAAATATCTTCATGTAAAAAGAGGCACCCAAATAGAAATGATCTTTTAGAAATAAAAGATAACATTGAAAATAATTCCAAGTTTATTTTCATGCAAAACCCTAGCATGAAAAATTATAAGTGATAATTTTACAAATTTTTAAGTCTTTATCACTTTTGCCAAAATGAACCATGTAATTTATACTTCATGATTTTGTACATTTTTAACAATTCATATTTATCAAAATGGAAAGTGCAATTTGCACTTGTGTTTTTTTTGAAACTTTAACATTATTAGAAAATATAGTGTAAAAACGTCTTTCTCTTTCTCAAAAAGAGTTGTAAAAATATATTTGTACCTTTTCAATTACAACTAGCAATGTCTTGAAATGAAATTACAAATGATAGTAACATTTGAAAATACTCAAAAGAGAGGAAAAATTAATCAATTTTTAGAATTTATTCAAATTTTTTTGTTCTTCTTAGCCTATAGATTCTCTATATATGCATCCAAAGATTTTAAAATCTCTTGAATTTATTTTGCATCTGGTCCATAAGAATAGATTTTGGAGGTTGCACAATCTGCCTAGACATCAAACAATTCTCTTATAAAGGTTCTTATACCCTGCATTTCAGTCTTCATTTAATCAATTACTTTTTCATATCTAATGAACTTGTGGATGGAACGTAGGACAAAGACTGTATCCTTCATAGACTCCTCAACTATTACTTTGAAATTATCCTGAACCTATTCTACTTGGAGGATATTGTTAACATCATCTATTGGTTAGCATTAAATTAAGTTTATCATGACATCAATCTCATATAATACATCAATTGCCTTGTCATGAGACTCTTTGGATCATTCTAAAAACTCTATTAGTGTCTTATCCAAAATTGAGTAGCCTTGTATAGTTCCTTGTGCTCATCATCATCCTTAAATATATTCTTATCAAAGAAGGTATTCATACCAATTGATTTTATGGCTATTAATTTGGGATAATACAAATCAAAGTCTAAATCTCTCCTTCATATAGATTGTTCTATTCTTTCAAAATATCCTTCCTCTCTATGATGACTTCATAATGATCTACCATTTATACAAGAACCCTATTGCCTTTAGTGATCAGTTCCTCAGACCATTATTTTTTACCCCTTCCCATGTGAGTAATATCTTGTACAAAATCAATTATAGCTTGATCTAGACTGATTGGTTTCACTTCCTATGGTTTTTATGATATTTCACTGGTTCAGTGATTTGGTCAATTGGTCTACATTTATTTTTAGCTTATCCTTTATGGATTTATCATGATCAATTATTTGGAAGAGAGAGTTTATACCTATTTTCACATCATGCTTGATTCCCTCTCTTATTTTCTAACCAAGTTACATATGAAAAACTTGATAATATTCTACCACAAAATCCTCTTTTGATTTTTCTTTTAGGGGAACTACAATTTCAACATATATCTCCCCTTTATCATCATTGAATGTCCTTGAAAAGGTCCTAGGAATGAGTTTGGATTTCTTCTTGAATTCTAACATGCCAAAGTCCAAAGTTCTAGGATTAATCATTATTTTCCTCTTCTTACTCAATAATTGTGCTAACCAACTAGAGGTAGCCTTCTACTGATCTGACACTATCACTAAAGAATCTATAGCTAATGCAGTTGCACTAGTTGATACTATGGATAATACATACTACTAGGAAGATGATACCATTAGTCACTTGGGAGGTGTTAATAAAGATCCACTCTCATTAGTGGTTTGTAAATAAAAAATTGCACCAAGTATCTATGTCGCTCTAACCTCTACTGATGGTATAGTTGAAATAGTGGAAATGTGGGGAGTGGAGGCAATAGAAGTAGTTGTGCCTATTGGGGGAGTGGAAGATGGAACAAATATAGGGGTGGTGAATTTGGAAACTGGTGGAAGGGTGGAATCCAAAGCACTAAATGTATTAATTATATGTGTAGGACCACTCAATGTTGGTGATATGAAAATAGTGGGTTGAGATGAAGGGAAAATAGTATTTATCTTAGGGGTTGGGGTGGCCTATAGAACTATAGTCAAGATGACTGATTCCATGGTAATGTACTATTGGGTGTTGGGAATTAATGGTGATGAAATGGAAGGAATTGTAAATAAAATGGAAAGTGAGAGTGGATCAAATGGGAAAAGTGAAATGGGAGGAAGGGAAAGTGGAGTGAAAATTTGAGCTTCCATGTTAGGGGGACCCTGAGTGTCCACTTGACTTATTTATGCTAATTGCACTTGGCTTATTTATGTGGGTGGAATTATAGGTGAAATGGAGACAAGTGGAGGGGTTGACACTGGGGGTGGAGGATCTATAAATTGTGGAATAATGGGGAATTTAGATACTTGAGGAGTGGAGAAAGTAGGTGGAGGTATTAAAACCTCTTGTATAATATGGGTAAGAGAAGTGGGAGTAGTGGAAATAGGAGTTAAGGCTATAGGATCTATAATTGTGGATCCCTATGCTACTACTACTACTATGTCTTCTATTGAAAGATAAATTGGTTCCTTTGTAGCTTCTCCTTGTCTGCTTGATTATCCTTTATTTACATTAGTCCTCTTATTATTTTTCTTATTCAGTTCCCATGATGATTTACCAGGGCCCTCTTATGATGGAGCAATACCTCCTACTTTGAGCTTCATGAGCTTCTCCTTGACCCCTATTATCTCCCCTATGATCTACGCACCTTTGTTTCTTATCGAAATAATCATTCTATTAATCATTGGGGATGTCCTATCAAACAAAGAGAAATATTCATGAACTAACCACCTCACTAGTGGTAAAGGTCTAGAAATGATATATGTAAGGTATATTAGGTCTACCCTTGAGTTTTCATCCACCAAATTATTAGGGACTGGTGTTAGATCATAATATTTTATTTTTTGTAAGGACATCCTAAAATAGTTCCTAATCCTAACCATCTCTTCATCATCAAAATCTTCCTAAAAATCCTCATAATATAGCATATGTTCATATGTTTTTAGTTATAGTGAAGTAGTGACCTTACTATATGGATCAAAATAAGATCTACACTCTAGAGTCCTTAGTGTTACTTGGAAAATCTTTACCTCCATAGTTATAGACTTTAGGATGGATTGGCATGTGTAAGAGCCAATGAAAATATGGAAACATATCCCTACCTTATGTCTATTTGATAGGATCTTGTGTGTCTCCACAATTTGCCTAACCAACTCCAATAATGTCCATCTATCATTTACATACTAGGGAAGTGTGTAGGGACAACCACCAAATATGGCTACCTTGATGTAGGAGTAGGTGGGGAATTCTATGAAGTAAGAACCCCATTTAGTGATATCCTATTTTTCTACTTAGGAGAACCTTATTTTCCCAAGCTCTTGGTCAAACACAATAATGATGATGTAGATGAAGGCATCATTGACACTTCTAAACTGATATCAACTAGCGTATAGTGTGAGTTTAGGGTAGTAGTTATAAACTATATTTATTTCCTTAGGAACTATATTGAGACTTGGGAACAATATTACTTTGGCTATGATATAAACAATATATGATGTCATATAAAACTTATTTTTTGTTTGAACCTCCATCAACTAGTTATTAAGGGAATCACTTATTAATTGGGCCCAATGTATCTATTGTTTTTTTTCTATGATGATCCATATATACTAGTACATACAGTATTGATAACACTTGGCATTAGGATTGAAAATGACTCTATGCAACAACATTATAATATCTCCTACCTCCTTTATGAAATCAGTTCTATACATAGTCTTAGGCAATCTGGTAGAGGAATGCTTAAGAGTCTTAAACCATTACTTTTTAATTATATTTTAACATCCATCCTTTTTATCTTCATAGAATTATGTAGATGTTTGTAGATTTATATCCAAATAACTCTCAAATTCAAGGATGGAAAACATAGAGTTGATGAAGTTAGGATTAATATCTACAACATTCTCCCCTTTATCATTATAGATTTGTCTTCTATCAGGATCATAATGTTGGGAAATTATAAGGATCAACTTAGGGCTATGAATAGATAGAGGTAAGGATGTAGCTTATTGTAAACCAGAGTTATAGATACTCTAGGTCTAGTCGCTTTTGAAATCTGCACCTATCCTAGCCTAAAAATCTCCTAGGTCAATGTGACTTAAATTTGTATCTTTTATTTTTACCATATTGGACTTCAAACAAATTATCACTCTAGGGCCCTTAGATTTGAACTTCATTTCCTTTGGAGGCATGGAAAATGAAGTTATTGCTTGTGATAAACCAACTATAAAAGTTGGCAAGATCCATAGGTGTTTGGAGCATATGTATTCTTTGATGGAGCTTAGAGGTGCTTAAAGCACATATACTTCCCACAGTGCTTGAAGGTTGTTATATTTTGGCATAACTTGGAGGTGATGAAAGCACATCATATCTCCATAGTGTTTGAAGCACGTCAGACCTTTGGTGGAAGTGGAAGGTTCTCAAATAACATCCACTTTCAACAAAGGCTTAGAAGTTTATGGGGAATTTAGGTGTTTGAGGCAGGTCCAGTGTCTATGATGACATTAGGGGAATATTTGGAGAGAATATTCTCTATTTTGAATCTAAAATATAGGCTCAAGAATATTCATTTTAGTTTTTGGAAAACCTTGATTTTGAATGCAAAATTCTAAAGGGAAAAATGAAGGGCTTTTCTTGGGTGATGTTGTAGGATTTGGGAATGAGACAACCCTAGGGAACCTTAGAAAACTTATACCAACCCTAGACACATGATTTTAACAAAAGATGACCTTCTAACTATCTTGAATGAAAAAACCATAAACCAAAATTTTTTAGTGAAAACTTAAATTGGAAATAAAACTCTAATAAACTCGAAAGCTTTTAAGGAAGGAAACTTTAAGTGGAATGGCATAAGGAAGGCACTGTTAATGGCACAAGTGATGTGGCTTTGAGTTTATATAGTTGTGGATCAAGGTATAGGTTGGCATGCATGAGGTTTAAGGTTCAATGGTGAGGGTGTAGGTGACTGGAGCTCTAAATCCATGATTAGAAACTTAATAATTGATAAAACTATGAAAAATGACTAGAGCTCTAAATCCATGGTTGGTGGTAGAGGTTAGAACTGATTGAAGCAAAAAAACTCTTTATAGGAAGGCTTAGCTTAGCAAGAAATAAAACTTGATGTGCACTTTATACATTAAAAATATTCAATGTGCATTTCAAGTTCCACATTCCATAGGAAGGGGTTTGGTGAGTTGGTGGAGGTTAGACCTGCTTGAAGCAGGTCCACTCGCCATTGATGGGATGATTGGCTTTGGTGAAAGGTATAACCCATGGGGAAATTTGATTATTTAGAATGTAAAAATTACACTCAAAGTTTGGTGTCTTGTAGTGAATAATTGGTAAGTGATTTTGGTGGAAGTTAGAGCTTGGCATGCACTTTGAATGTTCTAAAACATGAAAAGTGCATCTAAGGTTCTAAGTTTCATCAGATGGGGGGTTTATAGGTTTGGAAAGATGTAAATCTTGTTGTGCACATTACATGTTGTGAAAACGTGCAAAGTGTGTACTAAGTTTTGGATTCCACCAGATAGGTGCATGATGAGATTCAGAGCCCTCCATGCATTTTGTACATTATGAAAATATGCAAAGTGCATGGTGAGTTCTAGATTCCATGGTTTTTGGATTTTATTACATCATGGGATCCATAATCTATGAAGTAATTTGCAGAATGAAAATTGCATCTACAGTTCTAGATTTTTCAAGGTAAAAGGGAAAGATGGGTATTTTTAGAGGATTCAAGTTTTTTCCTAGAAAACAAAGGGGGTGTGTGTTAGATGTAATGAGATTTTTGGGACAAAAATATCAACATTTTTGGTGACATATATAGTATGATTGCTTGATAATAATTTTGAATCCAGTACTTTTATTTTACAATAGGCATGGAGTCAACTTTCCTATAATAAAACTCTAACCTAGGGAAAAAAAATGGGATTTGCCTAGACATGAAAAAAAAAAGACAAATAAAACATGGAAAAATAGCACAACCTAAAGAAACAACTCCTAATGAGTTTGAATTTTACATAAGCACTTATCAAAAAACATAACTAGCCCTAATATTTACAAAATTTAATCTTTTTATAACATGTTTCTACCTAAAAATCAAGCTTTGGGGTATATCCCATTAACTAGGATTGGTAGTTCTACTCCATCAAGCTTGGAGAGCTAGAATGTGTTGGCTCCTTTACACTAAGTGATGATATATATACCACTCCATATTACATCAAATTTGGTGTGCCTACCTAGTTTTGGTTTATTTTCATCCCCTTTGAGGACCATGTCTCCATTGGAGATTTTTGCATTTACCTTTTTATCAAAAGTCTTATTGGTTTGTTCTTGATTTTATTTAAAAACTTTCATTGATTGATGCTTGATTTCTTCAATCTCCATGAGTTCAACTAGTCTCACCATCATCTTGTCATTGTCAATTAGGTCCAATTGGTGATTGAGCTCTAAATATTAAAATTCAATTAACTATGTTAATCATGCTTCTCTTCCATATACCAACATGAAAGGTGAATTACCAATGGCTCTTTTCAGTATAATTCTATCATCCCATAGTGCTGATTTTAGTTTCATATGCCACATCCTCTAGTTATCCTCCATTGTTCATTTGATTATTCTGATGAGGTTTTTATTGGTTGACTCAGTGAGGCCATTGCCCTAGGGGTAATAATTTGAAGAAGTGCTTAGGTACACATTATTCTTGACATCCCATTCACTAACTTGAGTGCCCAAGAATGCCTTAGCATTATACGATATTATGGTGTGAGGAATACCAAACCTTAAAACTATGTTGTCCATGAATTCTAGAATAGATGTATTAGTGACATCTTTTAGAACAACTGCCTCAGTGCATTATGTAAAGTAAGCCATTTCTATGATAACCTATTTATGACTCATTCTTTATGGTGGATTAATCATGGTGATGAAATCCAATCCCTATTAAGAAAATGGTTGATTTGCTTGAATTGGTTTGAGAGGAAGTGAAGATAGTTTTTACTTACCAGTGAATTAAGCACACTTTTCACAAAATTTTACCCATTTATTTACATCTTTGAATAAATCAAGCCAATAGTAACCTCCTTTCATTATCTTGATGGTTGTAATCCTTACAAAAAAATTTCCTCCTGAGGGGCCATCAAGAAACTATTTGAGCACTTTGGGAACTTGCTCATGCTTAATACATATTAACAAGACTCCATTTATATCCATCTGATATAAAATTACATCAATAAGTACATATGGGATTGATTAGAGTTGAAAATATATTTTATTTGACTGTTGAAAGTCATAGGGGTATTCTCCAGTCTGAAGGAAATGAGTCATGTCTTCAATCCAATTGTTGAAAAAAGGTGGATTATCTAGTTGAGGTGTAGTTTGAGCATACACTATGTTATATATTGGTTCAATAGTCTTGATTTCAACAACCAATTTTTTATATAATCCTTTTCCTCTTACCAGATTCATGATTGTGATATCCATGTCATACTCCATGACCTTGGTGATCCATCCTACTCTTTTTTTGTTTATCTCCCTACTCAATGGAAATTATTTGATTCTATGATGATTCACCATCAAATGTATTTTTTTTTAGAGAGAATATGCCTGAACTTATTGAGTGTTTTGATCACCACATATACCTAATTCTCCAAAAAACTATAATTTTCTTCATAACCTTTCAAATCTTATTTGAATAAAGAAATGGGTTATTTCAAATCTTCTTGATTGTGCTAAGTTAGAATTGTTGAGATACTTCCTTTCCCTCCAAACACATAGAGGATTAAATCCTTCTCATATTTTAGTTTAACCAAGCTAGAAGCTTAGGAAATAGTCTATTTTATGGCCTTGAAGTTATCCTTTCCCTCTTGAGTCAGTCCAACTAAAAAGAGTTCCCTTATTTAGCATTGCAGTATAGGGTTTTGCCAAAAATGAGAAATTTGGTACAAACTTCTCATGAAGTTGATCTTACAAAGAAATCTTTGTAGGACCTTTTTGTGACTCAGTAGTGCTAATGTAAATATGGCTCTAGATCATTTAGGGTCTATTTCAAGACCTTATTTTGACATTATGTGTCCTAAAAGCTTCCCCTCATGTACTGTGAAGACACACTTCCTCAGGTTAAGGGAAACCCAAATTACCTACACTATTCAAATTTTTTCCTCAGGTGGTATAGAGGTACATTAGTATGCTTTGATTAGACTATAATATCATATAGATATATTAAAATCATTTCATTTATTAGGCCTTTGAACACCATATCCATGACTATCTAAAAGGATGTGTCTGTGTTTTTTAGATCAAATGACATCTTCCTGTATGTGTACATGCCCCATTTAGTGGTGAAGGCAATTTTAAATTGATCTAATTCTTATACCAAGATTTACTTATAACCTAAATAACTATCTATAAGAGAGAATATTTTAGATCTTGATACTATCTATAGAATTTGTTTCATAGGGGGAAGATAATAGTGATCTTTCAATGATGCTTTGCTCAGGTCTCTAAAGTCCACACATATTTGGATCCCACAATTTTTCTTTCTAATAGGGACAAAATTTGCTACCCAAGATGAGTGTTTGATCAAGAATATTATATTAGCCTCTATCAATGTAAACAACTCATTTTTCATCAAGGGTTCAATCTTGGGATTGATGGGTCTCTATTTTTACCTGACAGGTTTTGTATTTGAATCCAGTTTTATAGTGTGATGTGCTAAACTTGGATCAAATCCTCTTAAGTCATGATAAATCCAAGTGAAGTTATCATAAAAATCTTTACATAATTGAATAAAATCATGATTCTCTAAAATATTGCATACCTTGACTATCTCAAGAGACTTACCTTCTGGGATGATGATGGGTTCACAATCTTCTTCATTGATTGTAATGTTCTTATTTTCACTTTTTAGTTGGTCATCTGGATTGAAGATGTTTTCCAGTGTAATGAGACCCATAGGTAGCTTTTTAATTTTTAGTTGAATAATCTAATCACCATATTGCTATTGTAGCCTTGGCCGATTCCTTTCTAAAAATTCAACCCCTTCTCTCACAAAATTTATAATTAGCTTGTCACTGTCAAAGGCTTACCAATTAGTTGCATTATCAGGGATAGAAGGCCTTATGATCAGCCTCACCTGTTGGCTATTCTTCTTCTTTATTTTGACTAGTAGGTTATACTGAGACCCCATCAAGGCCATGTAGTCAGCATCTTTATTCTGTGCCCTTGGTATCACTTGAATATTCAAAGTGGTGAAATATTCTAATAGGTCACAAAACCTATGTTTGTAAGAGCTTAGTAAATTGTTTTTGGTTACACTTTTTGATCTAACTTGGTAAATGATGAGCTCACTATCACCAAATATCTATAAAATATTGATTCCTCTATCTTTAGCCAACTAGAGGCCTTTAATCAAGGTTTTATATTTAGCTACATTGTTGGTATAACTGAATTGAAGTCTGAATGAGTACAAGTAGCTCTTTTTCTATGGGTATATCAATACAATCCCTACACTTGCACCATTTGTGCTTCTTGAGCCATAAAAAGTAACTACCACATCCCTTGAAGATCTTTGGTTGGTTTGACTAAATTCAAGATAATTGCATCTTTCTCATGAATGTATTATGTTCTTAACCAAGTTTCCTGCATATATTCATAAGGATCAAATTTTAGGGTTGATCCTTATTCATCCAAAAGAGTGTCTGGGATTTCTTCTACATGTATTGCATTCTCTTGATCCATTTTTTCCTCCTCTTGATCTTGCAATGTACAATTCATTTATATGGGAGGAATATGATTGTATGGCTCTATATGATATTTTACAATTAATTCATCTCTTATTTTTACTCTAGTTCCATATCTCATTATAAGTAGCATGTGAGACTAATGTATTGATAGATATCCTCCCATATTTGTAGTGAAATCTCTTGAAAGATAAATGGTAAAGTAGGGGAAATATCTATGACTAAAGTATCTTGAATAATTGATAGGCTTAAGCAAGCATGAATAATGAGGTTCAGTCCTTTTATGGTTCCTACTATTTGAATAACAATCCCATCTAGTTTCACTAATCCCTTATTAGAAGATGTGTATTTTATTCTCAAAGTGTCAACTATTTTCTTAGGCATTACTGAACTACTAACTCCTAAATCTACCATGTAATTGTGTACCAGATGCTTCCCTATTATAAGTGAAAAATAGAAGGGGGAGTCTTACCATATTCCCCCATTTTATTATCATCTTGAGGCAGACATAGATTTATTATAGGTGTAAGCCCCTTGGCGAGAACCTTTTATAATATCTATAAATTCTTCAGAGCCTCTTTTAGTAAGTCCCTTTGTGCTATTATAGATAGTGCTTACCACATAGTGTCATTTAGATTAACCTTCTTCATTTGATCATTTATGATAAAAGGGATATTATGAACCTTTATTAGTGCTTTTATAAGGGTTGCATACTCGTTTACAAGATTTAGAGTGGCCACCTTTGCTTTGAATTGATTTGTAGGTACAATCAGAAACCTTTACACTATGTTGCTATTTATTGGTTCTGATACAGCTTTAGAAGTTGAAGATTCATCTACTTGTGTGTGATGATCATCTTCTATTTCTCTTTTTTTGGAATATGTATTAGCTTCTACATGATCTCCACCATTGAAAAATGCTTCATCTTGGCTTATCCCACTGAAGTCATCTTCTTACAATTTTAGAAGAGTTGTTTCACTTTGAGTAGGTTCTCATGTGTCTGCTTGTTGGGAAGTAGATTCTTCTTGTTGTACTTACGTGATTGATTTGCCTTTCACCATCAAGGCTTGATTTATTACACCATTGGGGTAAGTGTTCTAATTATGGGGTTGATTTTAATGATAACACCACTCATACTCTTGAGCCAAATTATTTTTAATAGGGAAAACAACTTTGGAAGCTCTTGGTGATAATAAAGCATGAACATTTAGAGGTCTTAGGTATGAATTATATCCTTATTATTGGTTATTACCTTGATATGGTTGCTTATCTCCCTAGTATGGTTGTCTATTCCCTTGGTATACAGGGTTAGATAGCTGAAAAGGTTTTTAGTTTTGGGCTTGCTACCTTTTCATCGCCATTAACTCATTTACAAAACTCTTAAGCAATGAATTGACCTCATATAGATCATCTAAAGGTGAAAGAGTTAAAGTGAGTGTAGTGGGAATTGGAGTAAGTGCAGGTGGGGGAATAGGGGCTATTTATGAAAATAGATACATTGGTGGCCTTGGTGAAATTTTCCCAAAGTGGATAAAATAGTTATCTACCCTTATTACAATATCATAAGCTATAGGAAGTGTGGTGCCACCCAATGAATAAATCATTAAAACTATATCACTAATGAGGTATTTTAGGTAATACAAGAAATAATTATTTGTAGTGGGTTTAACCAAGACTGGGTTTCTATTCCAGGTCTTCTAGAAATAATAATTAAAGTTAGTCATTTTCTCATAAGGAGATCATTGAATAATAGTTGACCATTCAACCAAGGAAAGGTGTTCACTCTTATCCTCAAAATGGGTGAACATTGTAATTCCTAACTCATCCCAAACTTAGATTGAGGTGGGAGTAAGGCCTTTGTACCATTGTAAATCTTTCCCTTTGAAAGAGGAGACTAGAAGTCTAATTACAACATTGTCTTGGACCATGTTATGGATTGAACAGAGGTTAGCAATATCTTGTATATCTTCTAAAGTAGTGGTATAGGTTTCACTAGTAAAATATGGTAGGCTTTTTAAGGTCGAGACTAGTATATCATCATGTTGGGACAAAATTAATGGACTGCTTATATTGAAAGTTATGAAATTTTGATTTCTAGACATTATAGGAGGTATGACACTGATAGGAGTTACCAAAGGGGATGAAAATAAAACTATATGATATTCCTTAGATTGAGGGGTGACTTCTTTTGATCTCTTTTTAGATGGAAAGGACAATTATAAAAAAATGGCCCTCTTACCTTTAGTAGATGATCTTATCTATTTACTTGGCATATGTCACTTTGAAATTATGAGTTCATAAGTTAGTGAACTTTCTAGGTGCTTTGATATTTACATGAAACTTATACAATACTTTCTAAGAATCGCACCAATCTTTGTGTAATTTTTGGGTCCCATCGGGTGTGCCAAAAACTGTTATCACATAGGATTGCACCTATCTTAGTCATGTAACTTGTTGAATTAACTAATGACACAATGGAAAAACCTCCAAATCTATGGAACCTTGGAAATTTGAGGTTATTCTCCAGATAAAGCTAGCTTCCTTTCACTAAATCTAATGCAAACTGATAAAATACTAGTTTTGTGGAAATCTCACTCTTTAGTGATTTTGATCCATAACTAGGGCTTTTACGGGGAAAAGGATTGAAGAATTGAAATTTGTAGAAAACTAAAAATATGATGATTGCACCAAATATTTTATAGTGGATTTTAATTCTTGATTTATGAACATAATAGAGTAAAAATTATTTAATTTGTTTCAACACAAACTTATATAGACGAAAAATCAGAGGTAGTATTTTAGCTATTTTTCACAAAAGGGAAAAAAGATCTTTATTTTAAACAATATTTTAAAAAGGGTAAAATACCACAGATAAATTTATTGAAAGTGAAACAAAGAGACAAATATTTCACAAATAATCAAATAGCTTGCACACACACAAATATCTCTCAAGATAAGAAAGGCAAATCTTCCACTTTATTTCTCTCCAAAAGTTACAACTTGTTGTAAATACATTAAAAATGTGTAAAATATAAATAAAAACAAAAATATAGATTGGGCCATGGGGTCTACCTAATTTTATATAAAATATATCATAGAAGACATGTAGTTATTGAAACTCAAATGCCTAGTGAAGAAAATCATGCAAATCTGAAACCCTCATGTAAGAGAGTTGAGATCTTCTATCTTTGACATTTTTTGGACTTGTAGAATGGATGGAATAGGGAATGCACGAGTTAGGTGTGATATTTGACATAGCATGGCACGGTATGCCATGGCTAGAATTGAAGATCTCCATGTAATGATTCCTTTTTTGATAGTGGCTGAAAAGCACTTCATGCAAAAAGAGATGCCCAAATCAAACTAGTCTTTTAAAAATAAAAGATAACATTGAAAATAATTCCAAGTTTCATTTCATGCAAAACCCTAGCATGTAAAATTTTAAGTGAGACTTTTACAACTTTTTAAGTCTTTATCACTTTTTCCAAAATGAACTGTGCAATTTACACTTCATGATTTTACACCATTTTAACAATTCATATTTATCAAAATTAAAAGTTCCATTTGGACTTGTGATTTTTTTTTGCAACTTTCACATTATCAAAAAATATAAAGTGTAAAAAATATGTCTTTCTCTTTCTCAAAAAGAGTTATAAAAATATATTTGTACCTTTGAAATTACAACTTGAAATGTCTTAAAATTAAATTACAAATGATAATAACATTTGAAAATACTCAAAAGAGAGGAAAAATTAATCAATTTTTATAAATTCTTCAGATTTCTTATCCTTCTTAGCTTATAACTTCTCTTTATATGCATCAAAGGATTTGGAAATCTCTTGAATTCACTCTACATCCATCTTATAAGAATATATGTTGGAGGCTACATAATCTACCTAAACATCAAGCAATTATCTTATGAAGGTTCTTATGCCCTGAATTTTAGTCCTCATTTGATCAATTGCTTTCTCATACCTGATGAACTTGTGGATGGAACTTAGGACAAAGATTGTATCTTTTATAGACTCTTTCTCAACTATTTATTGGAAATTATTCTAAACCTGTTCTACCTGAAGGAGATTGTTAGCATCATCTACTGATCAGCATGACATTGAGTTCATCATGCCATCAATCTTGTATAATACATCAATTGACTTGTCATGAGCCTCCTTGGCTCATTACATAGACTCTATCAGTACTCTTATCCAAAATTGAGTAGCCTTGTATAGTTCCTCTTGCTCATCATCATCTTTCAATATATTATTAGTAATTAAGGTATTCATACTAATCAATTTTATGGATATTAATTTGGGATAATACAAATTCAAAGTTTGCATCTTTCCTTCATACTGATTAATCTATTCTCTCAAAATATCCTTCCTCTTTATGATGACTCCATAATTCTCCATCATTATTATAATAACACTATTTCCTTTAGTGATCAATTCCTTAGATCATTCCTTTGTATCCCTTTCCATGTGAGTAATCTCTCATACAAAATCAATTTTAACTTGATCTAGAATGATTGGATACATTGCCTATGATTAATGTGATGTTTCATCAGGATTTATGAACTGGTTCAATACTTTGATCAACTGATCTACCTTTATTTTCAACTCATCCTTGGTGGATTTAACATGATCAATTATCTATAAGAGAGAGTTGATACCTATTTTCACATTGTGCTTGAGTCCCTCTCTTATTTGCTAACCAAGTTGTATATGAGAAACTTGATAATCTTCTACCACAAGATCCTCTTTTGATTTTTTTGGTGGGGGAACTATAATTTCAATATATCTCTCCCCCTTATCATCATTGAATGTCTTTGAGAGGGTCCTGGGAGTGGGTTTGGATTTATTTTTGACTTTTAACATGCTAAAGTCCAAAGTACTAGGATCAATCATTATTTTCCACTTCTTACTCACTAATTGTGATAACCATTTAGGGGTAACCTTTTGTTGATCTGACATTGTTACCAAATAATCTATAACTGATGTAATAATACTAGTTGATACTGTGACTAATGGAGAATCTTGGGAAGATGATACCATTAGTTTCTTAGGAGGTTCTTGTGAAGATCCACTCTCATCAGTGGTTTTAAAATCAATATTTGTACTAAGTATCTAGGTCACTCCAACTCTACTAATGGTATAGTTGAAATAGTGGAAATGGGGGGAGTGGAGGCAACAAAAGTAGCTATGCATATTTAGGGATTGGAATATGGAACATACATAAGGGTTGTGAATTTTGGAATTGGTGGAAGGGTGGAAGCCAAAGCACTAAATGTAACAATTAAGTGTGTAGGAAAACTCAGGGTTGGTGATGTGAAAATAGTGGGTTGAGATGAAGGTGAAATAATATTTATCTCAGGGGTTGGGGTGGCCTATGATACTATAGTCAATATGAATAATTTCATGACAATGTACTATTGGGTGGTATTGATAATTAATGGTGATGAAATGAAAGGAATTATAAATGGAATGGAAAGTGGGAGTGGATCAAATAAGGAAGGTGAAATGGGAGGAAGGGAAAGTGGAGTAAAAACTTGAGCTTCCACTATAAGGGACCCTGAGTGTTCATTTGACTTATTTATGCTGATTACACTTGGCTTATTGATGTGGGTGGAATGGTAGGTGAAGTGGAGACAAGTGGAGGGGTTGACACTAGAGGTGGAGGAGTTGGAAGTTGTGGAACAATGGGGACCTGAGACACTTTAGGAATGGAGATAATTGGCGGATGTGTTGAAACCTCTTGTAAAATATGAGTAGGAGAAAGGAGAATAGTGGAAATAAGAGTCAAGGCTATGGGATCTAAAACTATGGATACCCATTCTATTGCTATTGTGTCTTCCACTAAAAGATCAATTGGTTCCTCCACAACTTCTCCTTGTCTTCTTGATTCTCCTTTCTTTGCTTTAGTCTTCTTATTTTTCTTCTCTGGTTCCCCTGATGATTCACTAGGGCCCTCCTTTGATGGAGTAATACCTCCTATTTTGAGATTTTTAATCTTCTCCTTAACCCCTATTATCTCCCTTATAATTTGTACACCCTTGCTTCTTAGCCAACTAATCATTCTATTGATCATAGGGGTTGTTCTATCGAATAAAGAGAAAGATTTAGGAACTAACCACCTCACTAGTGGTAAAGGTCTATAAATGATCTATGTAATGTATATTAGTTATACCCTTGAGTTTTAATCCAAAAATTCATCAAGGACTGGTGCTAGATCATAATATTTTATTTGTTATAGGGACATCCTAGAATAGTCCCTCATCCTAACCATCTCTTCATCATCACAATCTTCCCAAAAATTATCATAATATGGCACATGTTCATATATTACCATTTCTAGTGTAATAGTGACCTTAATGTATGGATCAAAATAAGATCTAGACTCCAGAGTTCTTGTGTTACTTGGCACATGTCTACCTCCATAGTTCTAGCCTTCAGGAGGGATTGACATGTGTAATGGCCAATATAAATATGGAAATGTATCCCTACCTTGTATTTGTCTAAGATGAGCTTATGTGTCTCCACAATTTTCCTAACCAACTCTAATAATTCCCATATATCACTTACATACTAGGGAAGTGTGTAGGGATAACCATCAAATATAGTTATCCTAATTTAGGAGTAGTTGGGGAATTGTATGATGTAAAAACACCATTTAGTGATCTCATATTTTTTTTCTTGGGAGAACCTTGTTTTACCAAGATCCTGATCAAACATGATAATGATGTTGTAGATGAAGGCATCATTGACTCTTCTAAACTACCATCTAATAGCCTATAGTGTGAGATCAGGGTAGTAGTTGTAAACTCTAGTTATTTCCTCAAGAACTATATTGAGGCCTAGGAACAAACTTATTTTCGTCAAGATATACACCTCCATCAACTGGTTGTGAAGGGAATCACTTATCAATTGAGCCCAATGTATCTTATATTTTTTTCTTTGATGATCTAGATATACTAGTACATCTAGTCCTAATAACACTTGGCATTATGATTACCAATGACTCTATGCAATAGTATCATAATATCTCTTACCTCCTCTATGAAATTAAATCTATATATAGTCTTAGGCAATCTAGTGGAGGAATGCTTGGGAGTCTTTAGCCATTGCTTGTTAATTATCTTTTGACATCCATCCTTTTTCTCTTC
The DNA here is from genome assembly GCA_037957365.1 of Torreya grandis. Classification (NCBI taxonomy): domain Eukaryota; kingdom Viridiplantae; phylum Streptophyta; class Pinopsida; order Cupressales; family Taxaceae; genus Torreya; species Torreya grandis. The sequence continues at coordinate 1,962,597 of JARHVA010003386.1, forward strand.
ATAAAATTGTGTAGATGTTTGTGGAGTTATATCTAAATAAATCTCAACTTTAGGGATGGAAAACATAGAGCTGATGAAGTTAGGATCAAGATCTATAACCTTTTCCCTTTTCTCACTATATAATTGTCTTCTATCAAGGTCATAGTGTTGGGCCATTTTAAGTATAAACTTGGGGATTTGAAAATATAGAGGGAAGGTTGTGTTTTGTGGTAAACTAGAATCATAAATACTCTTGATCCAGTCACTTTTGAAATTTTCACCGATCCTAACCCAAAAATCTCCTAGGTCAATGTGACCTAAATATTTATCTTATATTTATGCCATATTGGACTCCAAACAAGAATTCAATCCAAGGACCTTAGATTTTAACTTCATTTCATTGGGAGGCATGGAAATTGAAGTTATTATTTGAGAGAAACCAACTATGAAAGTTGGTAGGATCTGTGGGTGTCTGAAGCATGTGTATTATTTGATGAAAATTGGAGATTATTGCAGCACATCTACTTCCCATGGTGATTGAAGGCTATTATATTTTTGATAGAACTTATAAGTGCTAAAGTCACATCGAATCTCTAAGGTGTTTAAAGCATGTCAGACCTCTAACAGAAGTGGAAAGTGCTCGAAGCACATCCACTTTTTGTGAAGGTTTAAAAACTCGAGAGGAATTTAGGTGCATGAGGTAGGTCCAATATCCATGGGGACACTATGGGAATATTTGGACAAAATATTCTCTATTTTGAATCTAAAATATAGGCTCGAGACTATTCATTTTAGTTTCTAGAAAACCTTGATTTTGAATACAAAATCTTGGAGGGAAAAATGAAGGGGATTTTCTTGGGTGACGTTATATAATTGGGATTGAAAAGTCTTAAGGAAACTTAGAAAACTTAGATCGACCCTAGACACATAATTTTAATACAAAATTACCTCCTAACTATGTTGAATGAAAAAACCCTAAACCAAACTTTTTCAATGAAACCTTAAATTGGAAATAAAACCTAGAGAAACTTGAAAGATTTTAAGAAAGGAAACTTAAAGTAGAATGACACAAGAAAGGTACCATTTATGGTATAGGTGACATGGATTTGAGTTTATACAATCGTGTCTTGAAGTATAAGTTGGTATGCATTGGTGAGGGCATAGCTGACTAGAGCTCCAAATCCATGATTAACAACTTAACAAATGATAAAATTTTGAAAAATGACTTAGTTTTTATAATAAAAACCTATAATTAAAAAAATTATGGTGGTTAGTGGAAAAGGTTAGACCTATTTGAAGTAGGTCCACTCTCTACATGAAGGTTTGGCTTAGTGGGAAGCAAGACTCAATGTGCACTTTGTATGTTGAAAATGTGTAATGTGCACTTCAAGTTTCACATCCTTTGGGAAGGGGCGTGGTGAGTTGGTAGAGGTTGAACCTACTTGAAGTAGGCCTACTCTCTGTTGATGGGATGATTGGCTTTGGTGGAAGGCAAAAACCACAGGGAACTTTGCACATTTGGAACATGCAAAATACACTCGAGGTTATAGGTATTTTAGTGCATAATTGGTAAGTGGTTTTGGTGAAAGGCATAGATTGGCATTTAGTTTGCATGTGCTAAAATGTGCAAAGTACATCCAAGGTTCTACACTCCACTAGATGTGGGGGGTGTATAGGTTTGGTAGGATCTAGAGCCCATCACATACTTTTTACATTGTGAAAATATGTAAAGTACACTCCAAGTTTTAGATTCTGTAGGATGGGTGCATGGCAAGATCCAAAGCCCACCATGCATTTTACACATTGTGAAAACATGCAAAGTGCATGGTGAGTTATAGATTCTATGGTTTTTAGTTTTTAGTGCTTCATGAGATCTAAAACTCATGAAGTAATTTGCACAAGTGTAAATTGCATTTAGAGTTATGGATTCCACAAGGTAAAATGGAAAGATGGGTTTTTTGGAAGATTCAAGTGTTTAATAAAAAACAAAGGGGGTATTTGTTAGATATAATGAGATTTTTGGGACAAAAATCTCAAAAACTTCTTAATGTTGAAAGTCCTCTTATTTTGATAAACTTAATTTAGTGTCTTGAAATTGATAAAGATTCTTTGTACCTTATTTTTTCCTACATTTACCCCAAGAAAGTTTTATTCTACATATGTTTCCCAACTTCTGTATCCCTCTTCTTCACATCTTAAAACATGCTAGCACTACTTTAATTTGGTTTTATCTATCTTTATAATAAAAACACATGGTTGAGTGACTATGGATTATCTTCTTTACACCATTGCTTGACATTTCTATAATGACATTGGTTTCTTTTAAAATACATTCACCATAATTTTTTTTTTGAACAACTATGAACTACTCCTGTTGCTATATTTATATACCTTTTCCATTCTTGAGTGATCTTGGATTGTTACTTCTCACTTACCAATGTTTTTTTTTTTACTTCATGTAATTTTTGCATTATTGAGTGAGTTTGGATTTTTACTTCTCACTCACTAATGTTATTTTCATTTTCATGCACTTTTTCCTTTTATGATTGAGTTTAGATTGTTACTTCTCATTTATCAATGTTTTTTTACTTTATGTTTCTTTCCCATCTTTGTTTAAGTAAGGACTATTAATTATTTCACATTGATGTTAGATTTTCATTTTTTATGCATCCTTAGTTTGATTTGGTTTTTTACCCTTCTTACCTAAGGTTCCTTTTTGTTTGAGTCTTTTAGTCAATTAGTAGCCTTGGATTTTTTTATTACCTATTTTATTCTAAATTTTGGGTTGGTCATTTGGTCCTAACTTAGCATTTATCACCATATCTTACCAAATATCCAAGTATGTCATGCCTACACGTTTCAGTTATCTTGACTTTCCTACATTTTTTTGTTTCGTATCCTAAGGGTTTGCCCAAAGTAGTCTCTATGCCCTCCACAATCAAAACTACAAAAAAAATAGACAACCATTCAATGATGAAGGCAAGTCAAGGTACACATATATCACTTATTTATTTCAATTATTTCATTTTGGTCATTTACTTTTAGTTATTTTATGCTTTAAAATTATGCAATTTATTTAGATTAGCATTGTGTGTTTCTATGTTATTTTTTTGAAGCACCATCCCATGTTGTAATTGTGTAACACATGATGAGCATTGAGTGGGGCATATATACACACACAATATTTTTAAATTTGATCAAATATTGATGATTTATCTCTTGTAAAAACCCGTTAAGTATCAATCTCTCTGAGTGCATGTTTTAAAGGGTGCACTAAGAAATGGGTGGGTAGACCATTAGTGCTTCACAATATTATTATTCCCTATACCACCACTTAAAACCAACACAAGTCCATCATATATGTTTCCTTAAGATTTGACACCTCCATTACACTCCTCTCCAAGCAATTCACTACTTTAAATAACACTTACCTAAGCCAAACCTGTTTTAACCATCCTCAAAATATAGTCGAATAGGTCAACCCTATTTTGGGAATTGAGCACATTACGAGACTAAGTTAGCCAAACTAACTTAATTTGGGACCTAACTATTCTATTTCTTAAATAACTTGGTCAATTAGGCTGATCATGTCAGCTATAATTATATAAGGGTTTAGGGTTATATCTTGATATATATACACATCTTTTACCTCATTTCCAATAAAGATAATCATTCATTTGTGCTTCTTTATGTTTTGTTCTTCCATCATTCTATTTGAGGAGTCATTGTTTAGGGTTTACACTTAGAGGATAATAAAGTTTTGTGAAAATATCTTGGATGGATAGGAGAAGTATTTTAGTGTATATATGACCTATCTTTGTGATTCTTATGAACCACAACAAGATATTGAAAAGCACCATTGGCTAAGGGAAAGATTGAGACTCAACAAGTTTGTCTTCAAAGTAGGTTTTCCTAACTTTTATTCTTCTATTTTGATAGATAGAATTGCATAAGTAATGGTATGTGAATGTATTTATCTCTCCATGCTTATGATTACCTTTGCATTGACTTGAGTAGAGTTATTATTTACATGTTTATTATCCCCCATTTATGCCACAAGCTTTGGTGAGTACTATATTAGATTTACTTTACTATGTTACAAAACCATAGGACCTATCTAGGGTTATTGTGTGGTATTTCATGACTAGAGGACTTGAAACCCTCTCTAGTGATATTGTATGATAAGAGACCCCTTAGTTAGGTCTATAAGATCCATATTGGTCATGACTTGATTATCTAAATGTACGAACAAATATAATGGATGGTTTAATTTATCTTCTCCAAGCTAGGATTGATTTATAGATAAACTTCACTTTACCTTGTATATAAATACTACATTAGTAATCTCGTATCTTACAAGATCAATATCTATATGGGAATCAACATCCCAAGGCTTCTTAGTTTTCACATACCAAACAACCTTATATGTGTGATGTTGACCTTGTTATGCACACTTCAAAAGGTTATGCAAAAGGTTAGTAATATTATATGATATATACTCATTATGCATCATATTGAGTAAATTTAGTAAGTATTTCAAAGTTGTTACAACACCTTCCTACCTCATAATGTTCACAATATATCTATATATATATGCATCAATGGCTATTGTATCTCCTTTTGAAGAATTTTATTGTTGTATATTTTATATAACTTGATCTTATTGATACATCATGGTCTTCTCCCTTATAGGATCAAGATATTTATCAAGTTAAAATTTTAGAATTCCCTAATCTACTGGCATTTCCAAAGGTGGAAATTCTTGTTTTTTCATGCTGTTGTCTGGTAACTACTTGGATGAATGTGTTCTCCTTAGTTTGCACATTGATCATGTTCACATTATGTACATGCTTATCCTTCTTTTATTTTTATAACATTATATAGTCTTTTATTTGATGCTGTCCAACTCTATAGTACATATAGTAGATCTATCTCTATGGATTGGTGGAGTAATTCTTTACATAGTGATTGTATTATCCATAAAAATTACAATACATATGTGGGTGGGCTTGCCAATTGTCATTGTTACAGCCTCCTTGATACCCTTCTCGGTATCCTCTCCTATGGCCTCCTATGTAGCAACCTCTATTTTCTAGTATACCCATCCTTATGGATGTTGTACAACATATCCTCCATAGTGGTTTTACTATTCATCATCACCCCATATTTGTTTTGGGGTGAGCTTAGAGCTTAATTTGATTGGTTTTGTTTTGGACTCACATTATTCCAAGAAGACTGATACCAGTGTTTTGGATAAGAGGGTGTCTAGCTAGCCAAAACCTGGGGTTAGTATTGTGATGAAAAAGGTATCCACTGGGGACTACCTTTTGTCTCACTCATAATGTCCACATTTGAGATTAGGATATCTTGCTTCATATTTGGAAACTGTTGCACAACAATTACAAAGACATTCTTTGTAATATCTTCCTTTAGGTCTTCTAGATCTAAACAACTCCTTTCATCATTATTTATAGATTTGTAAATTTTTCAATGCATGCTCTAAAATTTCTAGATAAATTTTTATAAAATATGGTACTTTAAATTAGCACATCTATTTACTCTACACATTTCATAAATCTATGTCTTGAGTTTCATATAATCATTCATGTGGTGGCCTTTTTGACTACATTATATACACCATAATTCCAATTTATACTTATCATTATCATGTATCTCATCCATTATTCTCATAAAATTTTGTAGTTTTGATTCTACTTTGGATCTAACTACTAGAATGTTTCCATGATCCTCAATTTACACTACTCATAAAGCATTAAATTAGGCATTAGCCTTAGTTAGGAATTGAGACTACACAACAAAATATCTAATTCTTGGTCATAGCCCTTCTATGAACCAAGTATATTTATCCTTGTCCTTCATGATGAAATCAGTCTTATTCATGACATCATAAAATCTATGATCATAGTCCCTAATTGATTCCTCAAAATTTGTTGAATATCTTTCAGACCTTGAATACTCTGACTTGTGAATTTCTTTACCTTAAAATCTATCACTAATAGATATTTAAATTTTACAAGATCAATATAATTAACATTCTATTTAAAAATAAACTCTATGGCTTGACTTGATAAATCCCGTATGTGTTCACACTTATTTTCATCATCAAACATTACTCTCTTAACCTACCATTTCATGTCACATATTAAAAAGTATGACTTAGGGTCTGTAGACCCATCATATTGCATTAAAAAAGAAACATGCTTGCATTAAATGACATAGTTTTCACACTTGAATTTTCTACAACTAGTTTTTTCAAACTGGTGACTATGACTATAGGTGTCTGCATACTTAGTATCTACTTCTAGGGACTTCTACGCATTAGTATTTTTAGGTGTCTTGAACATGAATTTTGATTCTTCCACCCTCTTGTTATATATTTCCTTCTTTGTATTCACATTTATCTTACAAAAATTATCTATAAAGTAATATAACCAACTTGTATCCACCTCTTCTCCTACAATTATTTTTCTCTCAAATGATAAATTAGGCTAGGGGGTGTGTACTCTTAAAATGAATAATCTCTATTTTGAAATTATTCTAACTTTGAATTTAAACCTATGATAGTTCTTCTAACTTATTCCTAGGTCTATAAAATATCCCTTTTATTAACTATGATCTATTTCTATCTTTTTTTTTTTTTTTTTTTGTCAACCTACTTTATTCTTCCTACTCCATTAGTTCCACATCTACACTATTTATATTTATTTTTCCCTCTTCTTCAGACCCTTCTACATACTCTCTATACTCTTTGCTTTCAACCTCTTTCGCAACCTCTCTCTAAGCTTTTCCATCTCCATCATCTTCTACTATACTCCTACTCCTATTCATAGTTAAATTTGAATTACTTACTTTGTTCCATCTTCTCTGTTATCATAGTTATTTTACTAATTTCATAATTTTCTTCTTGCTCTGGCTCTTCTTATCTTCCATATTTAGGGTTCAAGTTCAAGTTTATCTACTCATCTCTACACCATTAACTTCTATCTTACATACACCCCCATGTTATCTAAAGTGACTAATCCATGGCATAGCCTTTTCCACAACCAATATTTTGATCAATGTAGTTAGTCACTAAAAAACATACCATGGATTCCTCTAACAAACAATTTTTGCACAACTTCAAAGGCCAAATAACCTGGCACATTAAATTTTGTGATATATCCATTAGTTGTAGTCTAGGTTCAATAGTACATAGCATGGGTCCAATCAGTATCTAGACTTTGTAGTATATCTAACTTTTCTTTCATCCAGACTATACACTCTATCTTTCTCAACAAGAAATAGTAATACTCCAATATTGACAATCACAAAACTAATAATCTAGGTAATTCGTACCTGAAGATTTCATAAATCTCTTCGTACATATGCTTTTGAATTATCCCTTCCATAGTTGCTTCAACTCTTCTCACTTCTTCCTCTGCAAAGTTTTAGATTCTCTCATCTAACCATATCAACATGTTTAAAAATGTTCCATGCTCACCACACCATTATTAGCAAAGGTTCCTATAAAAACCTAAAATATGCTAATTATAGGGATAACTTGCATAATTAATAATAAAAGAAATAATTGATAGTCATTCAGACTAAATCTAGCCAATAGTAGACCAAGTCAAGCTCATTATATGAAGACATGCAAAATTAATGTATAGAGAATAATTGGCATAAGCTATATAAATAACAAATTAAAACATCCATAGTACATATTACACACATAACATAAGTAAAAGATACATAGTAAAACCATTCAGAACATTATATTAATCTCCATCACACATGAAACTATTCTCAATTGCAATTGGGTGTTATTTATAAATCTTTTACAAAGCATTTTCTCTTCATCTTCCAACCTTTTACTATTTTTATAAGAAATGACTCTTTGCATTCTGAGGTTGAATACTATTCTATCAAAGGTCGAATGCATATAATAAATTATACAAAAGACAAAATAGTGTGTTATGCACATGTGTCTATAAAACATGCATTAAGATTTTAGTAGGTCTTTTTCTTCACCCAAAACCTAATATCACTTCATGGATAGATTACATGATATGGATGGAAAATTATAGAATTGGGGTTCTTCCAAATAATTCAGGCATGGTTGAATGGTATGTTCCTAAGCATATAAGCAAATGTAATATATCAGAAGTAGATATATATAAATCTTTTTTACAAATACATAGATACCTAATCCCACAGATAATGAAATTTTATTTGTTAAGTATGACAATATAGTGTATTCATGAAAGGCAAAAATCAAACATGACAAGGAAGTGACACACAAAACTTCTCAGATAGATAAGGTAAAGGACACAAGGAAGCGTGTATAGTATCATTTTTAATTGTAAATTGAATACAATATTATTAATCAATGATATTACTAATATTGGCATTAAATGTGTATTTTTTATACATTTATAATAAATGTTTCAATAATTGTATTGTTGAAGTTAAGTTGAAGGCTTGCATGAGCAATTTTAATTAGATATTGATTTTATTGAGATTTTTACTTGTGTTTTGGTTGTTAACCAAATGAGCTCCATGTATGTATGTATAAATGCATTGATATTTTTACTTGTGTTTTGGTTGTTAACCAAATGAGCTCCATGTATGTATGTATGTATGTATGTATGATTGTATGTATGTATGTATGTATAAATACACACACACACACATACATATCAAATTATCATTTCAAAGAACAATAATAATAAAAAATATTTTCATGATTAATATACTTTGAAACAATAAATGACAATAAAAATAAATTTTATTATAATATAATTTAATAAAATAAGTATAGTAATCCATTAAACAATTAATTAAATTAAATTAAACTAATTAAAATTATCTAAATATTTAATAATTAATTAAAATTGTCTAAATAATTTTAATAATTAATTAAAACTAGTTTATTAATTAACTAATCAATAAATTAAATAATTAATTAGTCAAATTATTAGTTAGTGAATTGATTAATGAGTTAATTTTTTGGTCAATCTAGGTATCCTACTAATTCTTGGATAGTATTATCACTATTGTGGACCCAATGACCTGGCACACACTTAGGTGCACAGTTTATAGGGTGAGTCTAATAGACTAATCCTCAGGTGATGTGTCATACCCCACCCAACACATTGTGGTTCAATTAGGCTTGAACCTATGACCTAGTGGTCACCGTTACAGTGACCTATTGTTGAGGGGTGAGTTTATTAGTTAACTAACTAACTAACTAATTAAATAAAATAAAATAAAAAATTAATTATTTAATTGATTAATATATATTAAATTAGATAATTAATTAATTAAGTTATATCAAAAAATTAATTATTTAATTGATTACTATATTAAATTAGTTAATTAATTAATAAACTATAGTAATGAATTAAATTATTAATTCAATTCATTCATATGTAATTAATTAATTAACTAAATTAATATAATAATTAAATATAGTAATTGATTAAATAATTAAATTAATTAATTTAATTTAATTTAAATAGTTTAAATAATTTACTTCATTAATTAAATTAAATTAATTATTTAATTATTTACTATATTTAATTTATTATTATACTAAATTAGTTAATTAATTGATTATTAAAATATTAAAATAATTTTAATTAATTAGTTTAATTTAATTAATTATAATTTTTTATATGGCTTCTTTGCAATAGTCTTCCATTGTTAGGGATCATTTTTTACCTTTAGGGAAGTTTGTGGTGGTAGATGAAATTATTGGTAATGGTGTCAACAACCAAGGATGTCTCTCACCAATTTTTTTTTATAAGATTGGGAAAGACAATGATGGAAGGATGGGTTGAGGAGAATGGTTTGAGATTTTTTTTGTAGTTGGGGATTCTTCTACATCAGGTTTTGTCTTCTTTACAATTACCTAGGAAGGATAAAATAGAGGTCAAGGTTAATGTTCGGTATGGTTACTTTATCACCCCTATGTAGAGGAAGGAAGGTTTGAATGGCCCTAAATGACTAGGATTTGCTACAGTTGGGAGTTTTGGTGAGGAATATTTGGATGATCCTCCTAGGGATGATTGAACATGGGTTGACAAATGTAGGCCTATGAAGGAGGTAGGGTTTTAAATTTATATGCTAAGGTGGTATCCCATCATAGATGGAATATATTAATTAAACTTGTTAAGTTTTCAAAAATCCCACTCTATGTGTCTTTTGAAGGTGAGTTTCTTGATGAAATTTTAAAAAATTAGGAGTGGTTTAAGGCTAGAGGATTGATTTGCAGTTTGATCACCTTTGACTGAGCCTCCCTATTCTTCATAAATGTATTTATAATGATTGGTAGACACTAATTGAATGTGACTTGGAGATTTATCCATGTGAGAAAGGTTTTTTTATTAAATATTTTTATATTCATAGATATCAGATAAAAAATATGTATAATAAAACTTGGAGTTGTAAGTAGTGTCTTCTCTTCGGTTCTCATTTTTCATTCCTATTATTGAATATCATAGATTGAGGTCAGTTTGGGTGTGACTACCACACCTACCCATGTATTTTTGGCCCAATCAATGCTTTTGGGTAGTTAGAAATGTTTTAGGGGAGATGTTGGTGGTTGATGAATCTACTAGTTCTTATGATCACACCACCTTTACTCACATCCTAGTTTGTTTGGACTTTGTGTAGGATCTACCAATATATATTGAGCAAAAAATTTGGCAACTATTTTTGGTCCCAAACCCTTGAATATAAAGGACTACCATTTTTATACCTTAAGTATTTTGAGGTGGGTCATTTGGATGTAAATTGTATCAGCTCTAACAGAAAGGTGGAGTTTTCCTAGTGGAAGGATGTTTGAGTTTCTCATTTATTTGTTAATGATTCAGGCTTTGTTGCTACTTCCATGGGTATGGAAGTCAAAAAAAATGTAGATTTTGGTCTAAGTATAGAGACTCTTAATGGAAATTCCTCTACACCAATTTTTAATTTTGATCAAAGTAAAGGTGAAGACCTAGGGCAAGTTTGTATAGAATGGTAGATGTGAGTTTTTTTTAGACTAGTGAGGAGAGGGATTTGAGTTATATCGATGAAAAAGTGTCATTTTAAGATGATAGGGATGTTAATTTTATATGTTTCACTCTTGGTGACTACTCTCCTATCTAGGAGTCAAGGTATGAGTGTGAGCCTTGTGATTGGTCAATTATGAGGAAGAGAAAGAAAGGACAAATCATTGTTGGAGATTCCTTAATCATTATTCATTCTCATTATGGGTTTGTGGATAGGAAGATTTGAGGGATTAGTTCATCTCTAGTTTTGTGGTGAATAGGCCTCTTATGTAAAATTTTAAATGGGAATGGAGATCAAGTTTTGGTGTGGGTTCGTGATTCCTATTAAATTATCAACTTCATGTTAAATTACTATTGATATGTCTGAATCAGCCTTAGCTTCTCTTTTGGCCAATGGGGTTTTTTCTTGGTTGAATATTAATTTTTTCCCTAGGATTGCATCCTAGTTATCTCAATAAAAAATTAATTAATAATAAATTCAAAGGCAATCCCATTTACAACATGATGAGGAGGAAATAATGGTTGATAATGGAGAGCGATCAGTAAAAGGCAAAGTGGGAGAGATGGATTTAGATGAGGAACATAAATTAAGGAGGAATGGGGATTAATCATGAATAACATGCCCATATATTCATTTGGAATAAGTAGTAAGGAAGCAAATTGGAGCTGAACAATGGTCAATATCAAATAAAAATCCCTTCTAGGTTTGACGATGCTATTGAGAGAAATGACAGTGGTATAAAGGGCTCAATCAAGATCAAGAAGGGTGTCATATAGTCAAATCATCTCTTATCTAAGACAATAAAGGTTTGGCATAAACCAAGGTTTTAAGGGTTTAATTCCTCATCACCTTCTTAGATATCTATATTAGGGAATGTTGATAACCTTATCTCCTCTTCTTGCACCAAAGCTTCTAATCCATTCCATTCTTATAGATATTTTTTCAAACATAAAATTGTTAGAAGTACAATCACTGGGGGTGAATCAGTGAGCTTGAATATTTAAATTTCAATTCTTATACTTTTAAACTATTAAAAAATCATCATATATCAATTTGATTAAGTAACATTAACAAGAGAGCTCATTCATTCAATGCATACACAAGATCAAACACACAACACATAGTTCTTGTGGGAAACTCTCATATGGGGAATAAAAACCAATCTCAAGCACACAACACATGGACTAATTATCCTATAAGATATTACAAATAAGATACTAATCAAGTCCTTTACAGTAGAAACCTTGATCAAGTCCTTTTGACCAAAGGCCTTGAGTGAAACACCTATTTCATAAGGATCAACTAAACCTAATGAGTATCAAGTCCTTTAGACACTCCTTTAAAGTGAACACATCCACATTAAAATTGATTTATTCAACCCCTGATGATGGATATTTGTTATCTAACCCCTACACATAGGCATGCAATAATCTCTCTCCTTCACTCAAACTATCCTCATATGCACACTCAAACCTTTTCACATATCCTCAAACTATAATATCACTTTTTGGACATCAAAAATATGACCTAAAGGTCATACACATAGTCCTCAATCTACTCTACTCATTAACTCATCAACTGGTCACTCTACCTTTCCTCATACACAATCAAACTTGCAAAATCATTGTTATGAAATAAGAAGTATGACCTACAAGTCATGCACACCATCATCAACCTACTCTAACCTTTAACCCATTCACTAAGCACATATATTCTTCACCTTGCCTTTTCTCACCATACACCCTCTCTCAAAATAACCTCTTGAGCATACTCACTCATTCTGCCTCTTCTAGGCTTATTAGGTCCAATGATCTATGTGATCACCTTCATCACCTTGCTCAGACAAGCATGCCTGATCCTCTTGACTCTCTATTGGTCTTCACTAACCTACACCTTCTCTTTCAATTTTTTTCATCTAGGCCTCTCACATAAGCATGCCACAATCTCTCTCCTTCTTCATAAACTCCCTCTCTATCTCATATAGGCCTCTAACATAGGCATGCCATAATCTCTCTCCTACTTCAATCAAATTGTTATTATATGCACACTCAGACCTCTTCATATATCTTTAAACTAAAAACCTATAAGATCACTTTTTTTCATCATAAATATGATTTACAAGTCATACACTCAGTTAATAAACTACTATACTCACTAACTCATCCAACAAACACACTACCTATCCTTTGTTCTTCACTTAAATACATACTCCACACACATAAGCCTTAAACCAATCTAGAAACCATCACATTTGGTTTAAATATTTATATATACTTCATGAATTATCATGTCCACAATCTTCCTTGTCATCCATAACACATGACTTTACCATTATGTCATCTTACATAGGTCACACTTAAGCAAAACTCTCTTTCAAGTAAGCATAAGTCACCTTTTAGGTCCTATGATGACCCATTTACCTCTTTGACACTTATATGATCAAAATAAGAACACAAGAACACTTTTCAACTGATGAACCCATGCCATATGATCTATATATCCCACTTAAGTGCCAACAACCATCACAGTACCCTTCTTCTTAAGCACAATTTACTCAAACACTTATTTGTATAGACAGTCATTATGAATGAAAACATATTCAACTTTTAACACTTTATTAATAATACATATGATTGGTAAAATCTTCATAATTCACAAAAATGGTCCTCATGGAGTCTAAACCATATTCCAATATCTAGTTTACCTTTAAACATCAAGATGCCAACAAGCACATCTTAAATACCCTTCTCGAGTTACTTGCAAAAAATGCATGAACACATAATCATATTTGAACCTCAATATATTTTATTTTACACACTTTCATACCCTAAAATATATATTTACCTTGGATTCCTCTATATTTTCACTTTTACACCATGAGAGAATTCTACATAGATCAAAAGATATAACACAAAAATTGAGCACTGGTTTTTTCCTTCCCAAATTTGAATATTTAAATCCAAACAATCACATTTAAAATTCATTAACTTAAAAATCATCTCATTCCCTCACATCATAGATTGATCCTGCACCATTAATCTTGTTTGAACTTTAACTCAAAGTACACCATTGCCCAAATGTTAAATTTTGAACACTTGGCATTATCTCACTTCTTTCTAATATCCTAAAACAAACACACTCCATCAATCTCCTATATATAGCTTGATATTTATATTGTGTCAAAATTTGGACACTTTAAACTCATTTCACTTAATACACATCATTGATCTTGATTAGTATGAACACCCTCTCACCATTGTATTTTAGAAGTAGATTGATCTTTACCTTTGCCTATCATTACGCAACTATCAATTTGACCTATTTGACTTGATATGTATTGTTAGATCAATCTATATGATCATTCATGAATTTTTGGATCTTCTGTTCATCCTAATCTTTATCTTTTGTAAAATCAACTATGGGAACCATTATAATCTACTTGAAAGGCCAAATTTGGACCTTAATAACTTTTTATTGCGCTTAGATGCATGTTATAAAAGTTGGACCATATGATCTCCTCACATAGGAGAATCCAACCATTTATCAATTTTCTCTTGAAACTCTCATGCATGTGAGATATAATGTCATTAATATTTTCACTTAGATTTTTTTCCATAGAGCCAACTATGTCAAAAATTGTTAGGAAGGCCAACTTTGAACATGCATATCTTTTGTCGCACTTCATTGCATGACTTTAAATTTAACGTGTATCAACTAGGCACAAAATTGAATAAACCCATATGATCAAATTATTTTGAAACTACCACACACGAAAAATATTACTACATCAAAATGCCTACTCAACTTTTTTTTCCACTAGACCCAAATTGTCTAGATGAAAATAATGATCAAGCAGATGAAATCCACTCATGCACACAAGTACTCAAATCATGATTTACTTTTGATAGGGCCCATTACACATCCTCAAATCACCATACCCATCCCTAAACATCTCTAACCATTCCAAAACTAAATATTAACCAAATATCCTTCAAGCATACTAGGACAAGCACATTGCACACTTTGTCATTGTCACTTAGACTATCAAGGCACTTCATCCACTCACCAAGACACCTCCATAAAATCACCATGACATCATTTACAACTCTCCAATTTTTATTTTTTTTGAATAAACCTTATTCCTCCCCTATTTTATCATAATTTATTCAATATTTAGTTTTATAAATAGATTTGGATAAGATAGGGCATGGAGGTTTAAAGGGAGAACTAGATGTAGAAACAATGTTGAATCATAAGGTAAGGGTAACTGGTAAGAGGGTCCTTCAAATCATAGCCTTGATACAAGGATTTACTTGAGAGATATCCCTCTACAAATAGATAAAGTGTCAATTGAATTGTGTCTCCCATAAGATGATTTGGATTAGTTTGTCAAAATAATTGAGAGTTTCTCTCTTATTGGTAGATTTGTGATCAAGAGACCTTCTTTGTCTAAGGTTTCTAGATGGATGAATTTAACTTGGAAGGGTGTAGTTTTCTCTCTTTTGAGTAGTCTATAGAATGGGTTTTCCCTATTCAAAATTCAATCCAATGATGATCAAAATTTTATTAAGACAAATGGCCCATGGTTCCATAGAAAATCAGGGTTGATTCTTTACCCTTAGAAGCCTTTTATTGATCACTTTATTGAAACTCTTGATAGGGTTCCCATTTGGATTAGGTTTTATCATCTTCTTCTTATCTTGAAAAAATCTCCTATTAAATAATTATGAAAACAAGTTGGCTCATTTTTAATAATTGAACTAAATTCTAATAGTAATCAAATTTACTTCATAAGGGTTTGCATTCTTCTTGACACATCTCATTCAAGGGTTGGCACAGTTTAAATTTATTCTAAGATTGGGAAGTGGTTGAAGCATGTGGATGTGAAAGGGATTCCCTTCAGGTGTTTTTGGTGTAATAAAATCAAGCAAAAATTTTTAGAGTGTCCCTTTCCTAAAACAACAGGGTTGACATTGGTTTAATTTCATAAATGGGTTCCAAAATCAATATATCTTAATAATTTGATATTTCTATCAAAGAGAATAGAATAGGAATAATTTTGATTAAGGAGACTTTAGCATATGTAGATGTTGAAGGGTCAGTTTTGTATTTTTATAAAGAAAGTGAATGAATTTTTTTTGAGGAGGCATGACCATTAGTAATAAAGGCTTTGGAGCATGATAAGATCAAAACCACAATACCAGTTGATGGCCTTAAGCTTGACTCTATTCCTTATAGTAGTGATGATAATGTCTTTCAGGGGTTAAAGGATTTTAGAAAGCTATTTTTTTAGTGAAGAGGATATTTGGGATATAAATTACATGCAGAATAAAACTCATGATTCAGAACAAGATTTTGAGGATTATGCTTCCAAGTAGAGTGAAGACATTGTTTCTAGAGAGGTTATTACTATCTCTCAAAGGAAATCATTGCTATCAAAAACAAATTATAAGACCCCAAGATTTAGAAGGAGAAGAACAAAAGCAGGAAGTTTGTATATGGATGGTTTGAATGCCATCAATGGGGGCACAAAATGGATAATGGAGGCCCTTATTTATAAAAGAAGAAGATAGGGGCTTGTTTCCCATAGCTGAAAGCATTCCTCAGGTGTGATTATTTATGTTTAGTGTGTGAGATAAAAGTTTGTAGTGGCACTTTATAAGTTAGATCATTTAGTTTCTTCTAGTCTTTCCAATTCCCCTAAACTCTTTGTTTGTTCTTTGACTACTTTTTATATTTTTTCTTCTTCTCTTCATTTATAGTGAAGGGTGAGAGACCCACACAACATTAATCATCAATCTAAAAAAACTATATTAAATTAATTATTTAATAAATAAATAAATTAATTAATAAAAATTAATTAGTTAATCATGATATAAAATCTAAATAAATATAAATTAATAAAAAATTACAATTAATGAGTCCTATTTATTTATCATTGATAAATAATTTTAATTAATTATTTAAAATTATTTAGTTGATTAATTAATTAGTTATTTGATTATTTAATCAAGTAATCAATTAAATAATTATTACATTTATTAGTTAATTCATTTATTAATTGGTTAACTAATTGATTGATTAATTAGTTAATACAATATTAAATAATTAGTAAACTACGTTTAATTAATTATGAAAAATATTTAAATAGTTTTAATTAATTAATTAAATAAATCAATTAATTAATGAATAAATAAATCAATTTAATTAATTACTATATTTAATTATTTAATTGATTTTTGTTTTAAATTATTTAAGTTAATATATCAAGCAATTAAATAATAAAATATAATAATCAATTGAATTAATTGATTTAATTTAATTTAAGAAATAAATTAAAATTATTTAAATATTTTTCATAATTAATTGAATTAAATTAAATCAATTAATTTAATTGGTTAATATATTTAATTATTTTATTGATTACTATATTAAATTAGTTAAATAATTAATTGATTATTAATATCATTTCAATAATTTTTATTAATTAAATTAATTAGTTAATAAATAAATAAATAAAATTGATTAGTTAATCATGATGTAAAATCTAAATAAATATAAATTAATATACATTTTTAAATAATGAGTCTATATATTTATCATGAGTTCCATTTATTTATCACGAGTCTTATTTATTTGAAATATTATTCTATATTGGAGAATCTCATTTATTTGAAATAATGTACAATTGGGAGATGGATAGTATTTAAAGCCTCTAGAAGTCCCAAGTTTTTAAATTAGCATTTTAAATGGGACCTAATAAATTATTTCAAAACTTATAGTAGGACATAAACTTAAGGTTTTTATACTTATAATTTAATAATGAGTGATATAATGATAGCCATCTAAATTTGAACCTAGAAATGGGTTGTGGGAGCTATCAAAGAAAATAACCCTAAAATTTTATTCATTTTGATAATTTTTCTAAAAGCATCAGTACTATCAATAGATGCCAGAAGCATTATTACTCTTTTTAGATACATAAATCTGGTCATAGGTACTTGATAATTCTCAATATTAACATATTCAAAACCACATGACTTGTGCACAAATATATGACTCTTATTCATCATTCCTCTAAGCCATTTATCTATATGTAGGTTAGACCATTTATTCATTTTCACTATTACATATAACTTCCAATGCCAAATTATCAAACTATGTAAAATCACCTTCACATTGTATTTAGTTCAGGATATGTGTTTTTGACCCTTGTGAACAAGTCCACCCTAAGTAGACATGAGCGCATTATGCTCTTGTCCACTTAGGCTGATTGTATCCCAAAAAATAATGAATATATTTTAAATTAAAAACATTCTATTGGGTCTTCATACACATTTCACATAGTCAAATAAAGGAAATTATTTTTAAAAAAAATCCTATAAATACATACCAAAGGTCATTCATTTCTCTCAAACTTACATGTTATTTGCATAATGATATGATGTGCTTTATCTTTCCAAATTCATCACTTATAAGGAGTAACTTTAATTCAATTCAAGATCATTCTAGAGCAAGTCAAGGTCTATCATTGTCAAGTATAAAATCCATATTCTAGTTGCATACATATATTCAAAGGAGCAAAAATGCACACTCAATCTAAGTAGGAGAATTACGTGGGATTGATTTCACTCATTGGATTAAGGGATGTAGACACTCCTTTTTGGCCACTTTCATGTTTAAATGGACATTAAAGTGACTTCTTGTAAAAATATAAGTTAATCCTAGAAACCATTGGAATGCTCTAATTCATTAGCATACATCACTTCATCTTCTAATTTCCATCAATGTATCTCTAACTAGGGAAATACACTAATCATCTTCCTCTAATTCATCTCTAGTAAAATTACAACCTATAAAATTAACCTTTTTGACCATGTGTGAGGGACAACTTTTCAAAATTTAAAAATGGAAATTAACTTGAACAAGATTGTTTAATTAGTTAAACCCAATTAAATACATAGGTGAAAATCCCATGGCTAATTAATTGGTGAATTTAAACTTTTCAAAATTTATAAATCTAGATTGATGGCATCATCATGACATCACATAAATATCTGGAATAATGTCACCATCATGACATTATCTTTTGTGAGTTATCAAGCACTCAAAAATATCAACAAAATATTTGGATTTGTGAGCCATGCCTATTAATTGAAAATATTAATGGCTTGTCCCCTCCCAAACATAACCACACTTGAGTTAGAGTTAGTTTAGAATATTATAAATACAAGGCCTCACGCATTGACCTAAAAGCTTTGGTAGTGTAATTTTATTATGCAAGATTCCCTTCAAAGCTCTTTTGGTGTAAAGATATCATACAAAACTACATGCAAATATTCCATTGTTATAGTGTTCCTATGCCCATTTGCTAAGTCAAACCCAACCAAGCCAAATCCAAGCCAAACATTACCAAGGTGATAAGGAGAAGTGATGGAAGGAAATCTATTACCAAATAATTATTGATCACACAACTAAAATTCATTTCCAACATATAACATTTACTCTCATGGAAGGTAAAATTGCTTGTTTTGATTTCATTTGTTAGTTACTTGTATAGTTATCTTGATCTTTGAGTGTCTAGGCTAGAGGTGTAAATATTTATTAGTGTATTTTGTTTTATTTTATTTTATACTAACACCATATTAATCTCCCCTCTTAGATTCCTATTTGTCATATAATGGCATGCCCAATGGGATCAGACACCCTAAAAGCATAAATGGAGTATCTTAGGAGCTTTTTAGATCCAAGAAGATTTCATTATAGACCTTAATTTTGTGATTTATTGATAACTTTCTCATTTTTTGCATATGAATGGATATTTTCAAATTCATGATTACATACCTATGAATTTGACAAAGTAAACCATAAAATCATCGACCAAATCTATGATTTTATCCTAGAATACTACAAAATCACTCTTGTTTAGCCTCAACACTTGCAAATCTATGAAATCAAGATCAAAAATAGAAAAATCATTGAGAAAACCACAAGTTTATCCTATAAGTAATAAGTCCTTTTCTTAGTTTTTAAATATAAATGCAAAATTATTTCACATTAGTGAATTCATCTATTTTAAGTAGAAAAATTATTGTTTTTAGTAGTGAAATCACATTTTAGAGTTTGAATTCATTCTACTGAGCTGTGAATTCATTCTGTCGAGTTGAAAAATTGTTTACTAACCATAAAATCACCATAAAACTGTGAAATCATTGCTATTTATTTTTGTGTTTTCTTGTAGGTTTGCCTGAACCCCAAAATTATTGCTTAAACTATGAAATCATTGCCTGAACTATGAAATTATTTTCTTGAACTATAAAATCATCTATCAGAGTATAAAAATTATCAAAATGAGTTAAACCATTTAGAAATTATGAAATTTCCCAATTTAAGTTTTTGCATTTGGGTTTGTGTATGCTTTTTATGATTGAACAATTTCATAGTTTTTGATTTACTGTGCAACTGCAAAATCCTTCCAAAGAGTTGATTTTATATTTTTATTGAGATAATTTGTATAAATATCACCTTGGCTTAAAACACAAAATAAAACCCCCTAACACTTTTTTTAGTACCCAAGGCCAATAAAAGAGATTTTAATCACTTCAAATTTTTAATTCACACTTACATTTGGTGCAATAAAATCATTTAAATAACTTTGTTTTTGTTTTCAAAGTTTAAAAATGAAAAAAAATCCATGGGGTTAAATTTCACTTCAAATTTTGCTTAGTGATTTAAAATGAACACAAATTTTAGACTAAATGCTTTAAGGACTTTTTATTTTTATTTATTGTTTGTTTTGTTTTCTTGTAAACCAAAATTTATGTGTATACTCTCCCCCATCCCTTTTAACATACTCAGGTGACCATAATTGCTTCATTCATTACCTTGTCATTTAGTCTAATCCTAGAAGGAATAGCATCTATGCTCTCCCCAAGTTAGAATAACTTAGGTGATCTAGAAAAAGACCTTTAAAGTCCTAGTTTTATTTATTTCATGCACTTGGATTATGGGTGGGATTTCATCACCTCTCCATAAGTTATTTAAAGAAGCATTGACCCAAGATTTCATCTCTCAACATCATTCCAACCCCACTCCATATTGGGGTGAATGGTTAAACTAACTCAATTAGTGTTATCTACCTTAGAATAATGACCTAATCTAGACATCACACTACGCTAAGCAATCTGACAGATGTAGTGGTAGTAAAAAGGATAAGACTTTTTTACAACAAGCTAATTAGCTTTGATCCAAATGATGTGTTGTACTCTAGTGTTAATCAAACATATGGGATAATCTAGATCACATGAAACTTTTAGTTTTTAGACACACCCAACTTTCCATAAAAATATTGTCAATGTAGGGTGAGTAGTTCAAAGTTCCATGACATCATATGAATTATTGAGAGAAGAGGGGCCCCAAAAAACCCTACTTTTCATGCACATCCAAATTTATTAGATTAATATATTATTTCCTCTCAAGGAGTATATAGACATAATTTGATAATAGGAAGTAACCTTGCCAGTTTTTACAGATAGGATGATACACTTAGGTGTTTTTGTGTTTATTTATTCTACTTGCATTATTTTTTGTCTATTTTTTTTTTATTTGTCAAAAACACATCAAAACAAGTCATAAAATAATCACGTCTTTACACACCTTTTTATCCAAAGAGGTGTTATTCTATCCATTTGATACCACACTTTACCTTAAACATTTTCAAAACATTTGTGTGTATGTATCACTTTTTTGAAAGAGGCATCATTGCACTACCCATTTCATCCTAAGTTTTTACCTTGGAGTTTTGAAACAAAACCATTGTCATACCTTTTGATCAAGATAGCATCATTACCCTCCTCATATTATTTCAAAACCTTTTCCTTGTGATAAATTGAATTCAAAACCATTTATGACTTTTTGGTCTATGATTGGTATCATTATGATGTCCATTTTGGTCTAGAAGATTATCTATTTGAGAACCTAAATCTTCTAAACCAAGTCTGAAATTTTCCCTATGAAGTTTGTATTTAAAATTGAGTGGTTTATGCCTATGCCTTGCTTAGTTTTGGCTTTGTGTTTACCTCTTACTTTAGAATTGTGTAACTTGGACTAAATTCCTTGCTTTAAAGAGTTTTTTGCCTAGATTTAGAAAGTAGTCTCTTTTACATATGCCTCATGTTTGTTTTTTTGCTTATAAATAGGGTCAAATTTATTTTTTTAAATACAAATTTAAGTGAAATTAGTTTATATTTGAGTCTTACTTACCAAATGGGAGTGAATGTTTTACTCATGCTTATTTTTACTTACTTGATATTGAATTTCCTAATTAATTTTAAGGCATGTGCCTAAGGTCCAATTTATTTTACCAATGATCAAGTTTGTGTTTGAATCTGTGTGCCTAATTTGAGTCCAAGTGTTTTGAATTGTTAGATTAATTGCCTAACATTTACCTTTTTGTTTCTTAGACTAAGTCTGTTTAAAATTCTAACTTTGTGCTTTATTTCCAAAGACCTAAAATTTACCTTTTAGTTTTTAGACCAAGTGTGTTATCAAGTCTAACTTTGTGCCTTGTTCCCAAAGACCTAGCATTTTTTATGTTTTTAAACTTAGATTAGATTTTTTTTAAAAACATTTTGCTAAAAATTAAGATTCAAAACTTACCTTTTATTTGACCATTTGTGTGCAAGACAATAGACCTTGGGATATTTGAGACCAAGACTAACATTGATGATTTTGGAAAAGAGCTCCATTTCTAGGCCAAGTTTAAACCATTTGAAGCAAGAGACTGAGTACCTATTACTAGACCAATGTTGTTTTCAAACCTAGACCATTTTCATAGACCAAGACCACCCTATTTGGGATAATTATGAAACCCAAACATGTTATTTATCATATGCCAAGGCTAACCTTCTTCAGGACAATTAAAATACCAAGTCCACCCTTTCAATGATAATGGTACCCAACCCCCTACCTATGCTAGTAATCTTCCTTTGGTCTATGCTAGCAACCAAGATTTGTAACACCCTTTCATTACCATTTCAGGCCCTCATCCTTCATCCTACATTAGTATCCAAGCTCCAAAATTACCAAGGTTTACTATTTTAGGAACTCATCCTTTGGCCTACATCAAAAACCAAGCTTCACAGTGCCTATTCATTACCATTCCAAGCCCTCATCCTTCAGCCTACATTAGTAACCAAGCTTCACAATGCTCATTCATTAACATTACATTCTGTCATCATTCCACTTATGTTAGAAACCAAGATTTGTTCACCCTTTCATTACCATTTTAGGCCCTTCAAAATATAGTAACATATTATTCCACCAAAGTTGCATAATTATGACTAGATGGACCACAGTTACCATCCTAGACTCTCAGCCAGCCTTTGTTGAGCCCATCTTAGATGAGACTATTTATAAAGAGCTAATTATTGAACCACATATCATTATTCATGCATTACCAACTTTCCCCACTTAAAAAAATATATGCTAGTTTTTGAGCCACAACAGATCCAATCATTACCTCTTTAAGAGTCTCTTTTAAGGACCAAAATGTGTTCAAAATTGATATTTTACAACCAAGTGTAAACCAAAACCAAGGCAACCAACCAATTCATGTTGTTTTTATTAAAACACCTATTTTTGATTAGTTAACTTTTGTTGAATCACCCTTTGACCATTTCCCTATTTTTAAGGAGCCTCACTTTAACAAGATAGTCTTTATGGAGTTGTATGTTGACCTTTTCCCTTTGGTTGAGGATTCTCACTTTAACAAGCCAATCTTTGTTGAGTTAACCCCTAATGATTATAAATAACTTTGGGTAAATCATTATCTCAACCATTTCCCTATTTTTAAGGAGCCTCACTTTGACAAGCTAATCTCTATGGAGTTTCTTTTTGACCATTTTCCTTTAATTGAGAAGCTTTACTTTGATGAGTTAGTCTTTATGGAGTCCTTATTAGTTGAGCCTATTTTTGAAGATCCCATTATTCAACCCCAAGCCATTATTCATCCAAAACCAAGCATTCAACATAACATCTTTACTATAACACCAGATGAAGAATCAAAATTAAAGTTAGGTTCTATTCTTGAACTGATATTAGATTTAACATCAAAGGCAAAATCAACATCATATTTAGAGTCACTTAAGTCAGACTCAGTTTTAGAATTATAATACATTCATGGTTGTTACAACATTGTTTACACATGCCTTGTAGATCAAGTTGAATACATTTGTTATCCTTCTACAGTTTTTGAGGATGATTAATTCAACATCAACACAATATATCCTTGTATATTCTACAAAGATTGTGTTGCCTCTTCCCATTCCATTATCATTCCACATACTATTAACACTAATCAACATAGCCATTATATTAACATTTCACCTCACATAAAAATCTATTAGGATTGATAGAATCAAACCTTGTTAAGCTGCATCCATGGTGACATATCAATTATAAAATATCAGGAGGGCCAAGACCACATTCATGTAGAAGAATAATAGTCTCCTAGTGAAAAAATTTTAGAGGTGCTAGGGGGAAATAAAATTCCAAACACAACATCTTATAGTAAAACCTTTTTTGAGGCACTAGAAGATAATCAAAGTCAAAAGTCAACATTCCTTAGTGAAACCTTCTTATAGGTTCAATGGGATAATCATGACAACTTTATTGGTGAAAATCTATTCAAGGCACCAATCAATGAGCACAACAGTTATTCAATGCTTGATGAAGACATTATTAAAGATAACATCAGTATAACTTCCATTCGATAGAATAATCCTAATTTAATAACCAAAATTATGTCGAATCTAGAATCAACAAAATTGTGTGTGCCTAAAAATACTGATCTTCATTTGTTGCCCAATCATTATACACTATATTATGATCTATCTCTCCATTTCAAGATTAGACCTTTTAGCCACTGCTTATCCTTATTTACCATCCCTAACTACACTTTGTTTTATAAAGGCTACAAAGATAACTTGTCTTGAAGTTTGGAGGAAACAAAATCAAATACCAATGAAGATCACAATACCATTATTGAAGTATAAATAAGTAACATTTTATTGATAGAGAAACTATTTAGAAGGGGTGTGGGCTAAAAATTTACATAATTGACTAGTTTGGTTGTATCATATGCTAATCAGGAAGAGCATCTCCACATCAATAAGAACAATAAAACCATTTACCTTACCTTTTCCATTTTCCATTAGCCTTACCATTATTAAATACCTTTCCATGTGCCTTGCCTTTCTCTTTGCCTCACCTTACCATCATTTTGTACCTTGCCATACATCTCTACTATAGTGACTTGAGGTCCATCAGGACTATATAGGCAATGTTCAATTTAAATTGAGGTCAACATGGTTACCCCTTTCTAACACTCTCATTGTTTTGTGAGTAATTTTAGTAAACACTCTCACCTTTTTGAGAGCAACCTAATCTAACTCTCTCATCATTTTGTGAGCATTATCTTGTCAATCTCTAACGATTTGAGATGCCTAGATTTTTTTTTTAAAATTTCAAAAAAATTCAAAAATCCTAAAAATTAGAAAAGTGGCTTACAAACTCTTAGAGAGATGTTAAACCTCAAAATCCAAAAATGTTTATCCTATCTAAACCTAGTCAATCATCCTTGATATACTTTATAGGGGTAAAATAAAATATTTCACCATATACTAGGATATATTATCCCTACATGTCATTCCATTGTATATATCTTTTCTTAAGGGCACCACTAGTTTATATTTCCATTGAGACTTTACATGTAGATATTGACTTGGTTAAATGACATGATGTTTTTTGTTACTTTTATTTTCAAGCTTTCTATATGTTTGTTTACTTAGTTGCTTGTTTGTTTTGTCTTGCTTGTTTACCTATTTATTTGGTTTCACTATTTTGCCTTGACTTAGTCTATATGCATTCATTAGGTGATTCCTTACACATTATTCCTGAGTCTATCCATATTCATACTTCAACATTGTCATCATTAATTTTATCATTGGTGCATTATTTTCAAATTTTTATTGGATCAAGATTCAGTCCTTATGCACATTACAGCCAAGTCATCATGGTGTTTTATATCATGATGCATACCATCATGTGCTACAACAAAAATTAGTTAAATGGAGATTAAAAGCAATGGTGTCACAGAATCTTCTCCTTGTTCACCTTGGAAACTCCTCCCACCCTATTTGATAAATCTCAACCCATTGACCATTCTAGTTATATCTATGCTAATAAGGATTAACATCTTCAATTTAGTAAGTATAATTGAATCATTCATATTTATAAATTCTTATTCTTCAGTTTTATTCCTCATTCCATTTTTTGGGTGAGCTACATTGTCTTGAGGTCTATGTAGACTATGTAGGTAGTGCTTGGATACAAGACATATCTCAGGTCAGTTTGTCCACCTTTTTTCTTCCAATCATATCTTTTATCACTTTATGCATCCTCATATTCCTAGTTATTTGTGGCTTCTTTAGTCATTAAACCATCACATCTATGTTTATGTCCACTCATCTTTAATCTGTGTGACAAGTTATATCCTTGAGTTATGCTTGCCAATCTACCCTAATGGGGCATAACCAATTTATAATGATCAAATTCTCCCTACTAAGGAAAAATTATTTTTTAATCTAGGTCATATTAATGATTATAACTACCTTTGGGAAAATCATTATTTCAACTCATCCACCCTACTAGGGCCCATGCCTATGTCATTGATTATAATTGCCTTTGAGAGAATTAGTGACTCAACCTTCATTACTGATTATAACCACCTTTGGAAAAATTAGTACTTTTAAATTTAATTCGTGTAAGCATTATCTCGATTAGGTTAATCTCACCCATGGATTAATTTCATTCTTCTTGTTGCTTCTTTTTGAGGGACCATCCATCAATCATATGTTTTGGCCACTCCCTCAAGGGAACATCATAGGCTTTTCAAACTTTATTTTAAACATTATTCTTCAATCATTATCTTATTTTTATTCTTGATGTCTTTTTATTTTCTTTGAAAAGATGTTACTATGCTCGTGTCTCACAACACCTTCTCAAATAGAGGTTAACTATAGACTCCTTTTTAGTAACTTCTATGTTTAAATGGACATTAGAGTGATCTTGAAAATAATGTAACTTAAGCCTAGATATCATTGGAATGCTCTGATTCATCATCGCATATCACATGCTTCTTCTAATCTGCATTAATATATCCCTAACTGGGGTAATGCACTATACCCAATCATCATCTTACTCTAATTCATCTCTAATCAAATTATGACCTAGAAAATGACCTTTTTGACCATGTGTTAAGGACAATTTGTCAAAATTCAGAAAAGGCAATTAATTTGAGCAAGATTGATTAATTAGTTAAACTTAATTAAATGCATAGGTGAAAATCCCATGGCTAATTAATTGGTGAATTTCTATTTTTAAAAATTCATAAATCTAGAGTGATGACATCATCATGATATCACATAAATATATAAAATTATGTCACCATCATGACATCATATTTTATGAGTTTTCAAGTACTCAAAAAATATTAAACAAATATCTAGATTTGTGAGCCATGCCTATTAATTAAAAATATTAATGGCTTATCCCCTCCCAAACCTAATCTATTTAAAATAAACCTAACCACACTTGAGTTAGATTTAGTTTGAAAGGATATAAATACAAGGCCTCACCCATTTATCTAGAATATTTGGTAGTGTAATGTTATTATGTAAGATATCCCTCAAAACTCTTTTGCTATAAATTTATAATGCAAAAATACATGTAAATCTTCCCTTGTTATAGTGTTACCATTCCATTTTCTAAGCCAATCCAAACCAAGTAAAAGCCAAGACCAACATTACCAAGGTGACAAGAAGAGGTGGTGTAAGGAAATCCATTTCCACATAATTTTTTATTACATAATTGAGCACATCAATTCATTTCCAACATACAACACTTGTTCTCATGGAAGGTAAACTTGCTTGTTTTGCTTTCATTTGTTAGTTACTTATCTAGTTCTCTTGCTCTTTGATTGTCTAGGCTAGAGGTGTGAGTATTTATTAGTGTATTTTATTTGATATTATTTCATAATAACACCATGATAATCTCCCCTCTTGGATTCTTATTGATCATAAGGGATACATAATCAATAATAAATCATCAAGGGGGTGATTGGTTAACTCAACCCATTACACTTCCCTCTTTTCTTACAAGTTTTAAAGTTATCAAAGTACCCTTAGTATTTAAAATACAATAAAAGATAAATAATGATTTATTTATGATACAACCCTAATTATGATATCTTAAATTACTTAGAATTGATAACCACAAAGGATGAAATAATTAGTTCTTCAATGCAGTCAATTAGGTCAAGTCTATGATCAACAAACTCAATCACTCTATGTTCCAGTCCTCCTATAGTGATGATGTCTAAATATATTTTTTGATCGTATTGTTGATTTGTCATTTCCAAAATTTTGATTAATCTATCATTTCATGTTAGTCACATGTCACAGTAAACTAAAACATGTCTTTAGTCAACATACTTTAATGCACTGCACCACCATCCACTTATAGTAGACCCAACCAAATTTTGTTTTTAATCATGTGCATGTTCCTAAGCTTGTAAAATAATATCTTTCACTAGTTTTAACTATTATAAAATTATATCAATAAAAAAAAGTGCAAGCTAAGTATATCTCTTCTTAATACTTTCCAAAAAATAGTTTTATATATTTAGCATCTTGTCAAAATCAAATTTGTTAATTATTTTACATCTTTAGCATTATAATATTATCTAGTTTTATACATATAAAATCACATTAAATATTTAGTGTTTTATAAAAAAATAGGGTAAAACATATTGGTGAACCCTAACTATTATTTTCAATCCCTTGATTTTTTGATTTGGTTTTCAAATATCATCTTTGAAATTTCAATTTATTTTTCATTATGTTTATAGAAACTATGTTCTAGTAGTTTTAAAACTAATAAGAGCTATCATTATAGCTAAAACAATCATTATTTTTACCTAAGCCATGATTTGGGGGTACCACCCCAATATTCAAGCTATTACACAATACTATATATTTATATTAGTTTTTACATACCTCACAATATATCAAAAACCCTTAGTTTCACCTTTCAACCATAAAAATCCTTCAATCATTTTTTATTGTAGTCCACTAGTAAGAATTTAACCCCAAGAATATACTCTCAATGTACTCTAGAAATAAGATAGTACAGATATGATAACATTAAAATCCTCCGTAGTTAGTGCCTTCATGGTCATGTTCATTATTTATATCTGGGATCAATATGAGAGCCTACAAAACAAACACACCCTACCTAGTTACAATCATTCTCCTATTAGGGTTTCCTCTTTTAGGGTTATTATTCAATTGGATTATTTTTGAAATAAAATATCTATTTTTTTCAAATTCTCAAAGGTTTTTTTTAGTCCTCCTATAGGACAAACATTGTACTTATTTTTAAATTAATTTATGGGTTTCATATATGTACTAATTTTTATTAGAAACCTCTATTTTATTTTATAAATATATAATTGATCTCTTGTATTAGTTAGTTATTTATTATGTGCCTCATATATTTGATATGCCACTCAAAAATGTTAACTCATCTATTCCTCTAAGGCATAGTGCTAAATTAAGTGGAATCCCTATAAAGCATATTATGGTTCCTTAAACATCTTATATATATATATATATATATATATATATATATATATATATATATATATATATATATATATATATATATATATATATATATATATATATATATATATATATATATATATTAAGTGGAATCCCTATAAATCATATTATGGTTCCTTAAACATCATGTTTAAGGAACCATAATATGCTTTATAGGGATTCCACTTAATTTATACATACATACATACATACATACATATATATATATATATATATATATATATATATATATATATATATAGAATATAATAACTTTCCAACATTACGTACACACACAATTAAGGTAAAAATTTATAAAATTAAGTATGACCTAGGAACATGAAGAGTTGTACACTTGGAATGTTATAAGGCATACTATGTACCCTATTGATGTAATTATCATGAATATTGAGACTGATAATGCTAATCTAGAGTAAGTGGATGAAATTAATGAAAATAAATAACTAAATATCTTAATACCAACCCATATAATATTGAATAATTTTTATACATTTCAAGAGATGAATAAGAAAAATTAACTCAAGACTCCACTTCTAGTTCAGGCACTCCCAATACTACTATTGCTTCTATTCCTATATTAACACCTAATTTTACATATGTACCATCAACTTTAGGTATGGAGGAATTACCTGGCTTACAATATATTAATATTCCTATCTATAAAAGGGCATCATTTACACCTACCTTAACTACTACACAAGATCCATCACCAACATCAAATACCACACACTCTCTTGAGTAAATTGTTATAGACTTACATGTTAAAGTGTTTTAATTAGAGGATGGTGTATCTAAATTTAATCACTCAATAGATTATCATAATTTGATGCATAATCTTTTGGCACCACAAGTAGCCTCTTAAACACTACCAACATGATTTTTAGCTCATAAGTTACAACTCTATGATGGTAAATGTGATATAGAGCAACATCTAAATTAATTCCATGCAGCATGATTGGAATATGCTTACAATGAAAAATTACTAACCAAGATATTTCTAATAAGTCTTAAATAATATGATTTATGATGGTTCTAAAACCCTAAACTTAAATTAGTTATAACATTCAACCCATTAGTAGATTAAATTTTGGCACACTTGTCATTCAACATTGGTGAAAATCTATCCTATGAACAAACTACTAAAATTAAGCAAGGGTCAAATATAAAATTGGTGAAAATGTTTCTTGATACAAAACCATGCTAATAAAGATGAAACAATATATGACAAATGATGAATTATAAGATATTTTTACTTAAAGTTTGCTAGCACCAGTCCATTAATCAATCATATTTAATAAATTTAAATCTTTCAATAAGTTATCCCATATAACTCCAAAACAAAATAAGTGAAACTCATGGTATTAAATCAAATAAAATATGCATCAAGTGATCCATCTAGTTCAAATGTCAAGTTTTAAAGCAAGTCCAACAACAAGGTTAAATATAATAGAAATCATCAATATCACACCATCAAGTAATCATCAACTAAAAATGCTACCAAAGAAGAAATTTATAAGGTTATCATAACCTCCTCATATCTTGTTACATAAATTAATTGATTTCCATCTTATATCTATACCTCCACAATTTGAGACTGACTTGACCAAGCCTCAACCTAAGGGTTTCAACACTAATGCATATTGTGACTAACATAAATGTGTTTGGAATTCTAAAAATAACTGTTACATGTTAAGGCTTAAAATACAAGATCTTATTGATGATCATATTATTGATTTAAGCGCATCCACTTAAGAAGCTAGACCACATAAAAATGACAATGGAAAGCTAAAAATATTTAGTAATACTTTTCCAAATCATGGTATTTCAGATAATATAGATAATCTACAAGTACATCATGCATAAAATGTGTACCTTCCTCCTAAGGTATATGGACATCCAATATATGATATTTTTGATAAATTTACAAAAAAATCAATGTAATGTCCAATGATCACATTTGATGACAGTGAAATCAATGATGATTATTCAGATAGACATGCACTTTTTATTAGAGCTTACATCAACAAGAAACCTATACACATTATCATGATTGATAATGGGTCAAGAGAAAATGCATGTCTTATAACACTCTTTTATATTTTTGGATACACAAAGTAAGATTTATAAGCTACATTAATATTAGTCAAAGTATTTGATGGTCATACACAAGATACTTTTGGACATATAGTGTTATGTCCCTAAGTTGATTTAAAAATAGTAATGACTCTATTTATAGTACTAATAAACACATGGATCATTAATATGTTATTAGGATGCCCTTGGATATACAAGATTATTTCATTACTATCTATAGTGCATAGTTACCTCAAGTACATACAATGTATTCAAATGGTCAAAGTTCATGGCATTTAATATGAGTATATTGTATAGTCAATGGTAACTACTCTTCTTCCCCCACCACCACCAAAATGGTTTTATCACCTATTCAATATAAAATTAAAAAGACGATTATGGCACATACTCAAAATCATAGTATAAATACATCCATTCAAGATCATAACATGGAACCGGTTATAGTACATATACAAAAAAATTATATGACTAGTTAAAAATAAAGTGGTATACCCTCCTACGAAACAATATTTATCTCAAAAAATTACTCAAAGTTAAAATAAATATAAATATTTCATAATTCATCCTCATGAAGTACCTCAAATAGTTCAACACGTTCCATAGCAAACATAGTAAAATTCTTCTTCTCCTACCCTACAACAAACTCCACCAAGTATCAAGCCTTCTCAAATTACACATATGACAATAGATTATATAATTAGTGATCAAGATAGTTATACTACAACACCTGGTCCCTTTTATAATTCAAACACACACACACACACACACACACCACACTTAAAAAAAAAAGTCATCATCTACATAATCAAATCCAAACATGTATTATGGTCCTCCCATTGATGAAATCGTAGTCTATGTGTCTTTCAAACATATCAAAATCCCCCAAAAAATAAACTATTCAAAAAATAAAAAAATAAAAATTTAAAAAAAATCAAATGTTGTATAAATATAAAAACAAATCAAATGTTTTAAAAAAATAAAAAATTAGAACCTGATAATTACATGAGATGCTAGTTTAATTCTTTACATATGTTATTTATCACATATTTTGGTAGATAGAATATTATTTTAATATGCACACATTCATGTCACAAGGTATATGAGTATAATGTAGAACAT
This sequence comes from Torreya grandis, assembly GCA_037957365.1. Taxonomy (NCBI): domain Eukaryota; kingdom Viridiplantae; phylum Streptophyta; class Pinopsida; order Cupressales; family Taxaceae; genus Torreya; species Torreya grandis. The sequence continues at coordinate 1,995,590 of JARHVA010003386.1, forward strand.
ACATTATACATACATTCTTAGATGTTAGATTCCTTTCTAACCAGTGGCCATGCCTATATCAGGGTATATTCTTTTATAGGTTACATTATAACAAGTTATATCTATCTATGACCTCAAATGCAAATGTTGAGATACATATATTACAAGTGTCTTAATAATTACTCATATCTAACTTTATGCTCCATGGTGATGCTATTTTTCATAATATGACCATTGATACATATGTTTGGAATAGACTAGTTTTCACATATTCTATGCTCATTCGATGGTGTTTAGGCTATACATTTTGTGATTATTTTTTTGGCCCTCTACCATTGTGTATAAATCATTTAAACACATCTATAAGATCTTTTCTTGGTATGTTGAATATTTTAAAGTGTATATTACTTTTGGCCTTTGGTGCTCTCATTATGTGTGGCATTTCAACATGTCCCTTATATGCAACCCTTGACCATATTTATGTGACATTACATGATATTTTAATGTTTTATTTGTGTGTATATTGATTAATTAGTGGCATGTAACATATTGTAAACTTTTACAATGCAATATACTTTGTATATCATTAATTACTACATGGTTCATTGGTAAATCTATCTAGATATGACACTTGTGTCCCTCAAATTCAATCTGCTAGATGCATGCTTTAATGAAAATCATTATACTCTCCACATGTTAACATAATTACTACATGATTCTATCTTTATCACATGATATAATTAAATATTATTTTTAGAAGACTGACTTACAAGATACATCCCTCATCTCAAAATGGGTGCATCATAGTGAGATTGTCTTAGAGATCCAAGCCTTTATGAATTGATAAAAAATAGATCTGAGATATAATACATGTTTAAAAAATATATAATATAAATTTTGAAAGATTCAAAGTAATGTAAAATCAAATTCTATAGCTAAGTACAGGTTTTTAAAAGATTTAAAAAAATTAAAAAATTAGATATATGATAGATATTGGCACATTAATCCATATTAATACATATTATGGGGGCATATAGCATGAATATAAATTAACCATTCAAAGACTAAAAGTATATAATCATACAAACTTGAATGCATATGCATGGGCATATGAAAAATAGTTACAAGATCAAAGCTACAAGTTAAATATACAATTACAATTAACCATATAGGTGAAAAGCATTTTATAAAGTTTTGTCACAATTAAGGGGGTATGATACTCAATCATAGTCATGTTTATTCAAACTTTCAAAGATAAAGTTTCAAATTAAAAATTCAAATTTCAAAGTTTAAAGATTCAAAATTTTAAAGTTCAAAATTTAAAGTTGCAAATTCAAAGGCAAAATATTAATCTCAAAGTTAAATCTATGATCAATGAGTCATGATGGGATAATGAATATTATAAGTCTCTTTTGATTATGAAACATATAATTTAGATCCATGTATAGTGATGTGATTCAATCTATGTTGCTAATGTACATTGGAGTTTAGTGACTCTCAATGATTTTGGCATCACTTCTAGAAAACCTATCATGGTTCCACCTTTTTGGATTAGTACATTGGGTACTTTTCCTCATTAATGAGGGTCAGAATAATGTATCTTTAAAACTCAATAGATTTGTTATTTATTCAAAAATGGAACTTGATAATTCTAAATTATCCATTTTTTCAAGTTATCAAGTGCTTTAATAAGGGACATAGTTATCCATCATCAATTACAGTTATAGGTAAATTTGGTTTCACCTATATATAAGTTTACTCCTCCCTTACTCTATTTTCAATTTTTTAAAATTTGAAAATGCACAAATCAATACTTCATGAGTTATTTCAAGATTTCCTACATTTGAGTGCCCTACATAATTGACTAATAATCTCAAAGATAAAGTGTGTTTTACACACTTAGGTTTAATTTTTTATCTTTTACTCTATCATTCTAAATCACATGACTCACACACAAATATATGACTATTATTCACCATTCCTCTAAGCCATTTATATTTTTTCATGATCTATCCTTTGTTTTCCATTAATATTACACAAAAACTCCTATGCCAAATCCTCAAACTATATAAATTCACCTTCACATTGTCTTTAATTTAGGATAGGTGTCCTTGATACTTTTCAACAAGTTTAATCTATGAGTATAGGAGCACATTATGATCCTATCCACTTAGGTTTACTATGTCCCACACCAAATAATGACTAGTTTTTAAAATTCAAAACATATTTTGGGTGTTCCTACATGTTTCATAAAGTTGGCCAAAGTAAATTATCAAAAAAATTCCCTACAAATACACATCAAATTTCATTGATTTACCCCACTTGGCGTTCATTATTATCAAGCTTACATACTATTGCACATTGAATAAATTTTCTATATTATTTTTAAATTCAATATCACTCACAAGGAGTAGCCATAATTTAAGTCAAGAGACTTTTAAATCAAGTTAATAACTATAATTTTCAAGTATCAAATCCATATTATATCTATATACACAATATTTTTAAACTTTATCAATTACTAATGCTTTCTCTATTGTAGAAACTTATCTATTTTCAATCTATTTAAGTGTATGTCTTAAATAATACATTGGGAAAGGGGTGGGTAGACCTTTGGTGTTTCATAAGATTATTTTTCCCTATACCAATACCTAAAACCAATACAAATCCCTCTTATATGTTTCCCTAAGCTTTGAAACCTCACTCACACTCTTCTCTAAGTAACTCACCACCTCAAATATCTCTTACCTAAGGAAAACTCTTTTTTACCATCCACCAAAAATAATCAATTAGGTTGAACTCATTATGAGTGTATCACATGTTATGGGATTGAGTTGGTCTATGCCAACTTAGTTCAAGACCTAATGGCTATATTTCCGACCTAACAAGGTTAATTCGACCAACTATGTTGGCTAAAATTCTAGAAGGGTTTAAGGTCAAATTAAATTTATATATACCCCCTTTCAATTCATTTCCATTAGAGAGAATTTTTTTTTTTTGTGATTATTTATAGTTTTCATTTCTACCATTCTACTCGAGGAGTCATTTCTTAGGGTTTCATACTTGAAGGATAACTTTTATCTTATGAAATCTTGAGATTCACTAGAAGGTCATTGGCTAGACTATAGTCCATTATCCATCCTTAGCTTATACAATAAAACAAAAAAATCTCTTGCAAAGCACCATTGACCAAGGGAGATGTTGAGGTTTGATGGGTTAGTCCTTAAGGTAAGTATCCCTAAATCTTACTCCTTTATGTTAGTAGATAGATTTGCACAAATAATGGGTAATGAATATATTGTCTCTCCTTGATTAGGATTACCTCTACATTGATTTAATTAGAGTTTTACTTTGCATGTTTATTTTTTATGTTTATCCCTCATTTGTGCCACAAATTTTAGTGAGAACTAGATTGGATTTACTTATTATTGTATTATATACCTATCTAAGATTATTGTATGGTGTTATTTTACTAGAGGCTTTTGAATCCTCTTTAACTATATCATGTGATAAAAGATCCCTTAGGTAAGTTTAGTGGATCCATATTAGTCATGACCTCAATTATATAATTATCCAAAAGTGATATAGCTAGTTGATTTATCTTATTCAAGATAGGATTGATTTATAGATCAATTTCACTTTTACTTTCATACATTCTAGTGAACCCAACGTGAACTAGCCTTTACAGATTTTTAATTTTCATTTTTAGACTATTAGATCAATTATATCAACTCAGTCTAACACTCTGTGCATAGGTTTTAATACCATGTCAATCTAATCAACTTAGTTGGGTTATATGTATAGGTCATGCTCTTGTACGTACAACTGGATCAATCCCATCAACCTAGTTTAATACTCTCTACACAAGTCTTTCATCTCTATCAACCTGATCGACTTCATTCAGATCTATTTTCAAGTTCAAACCCTCATATGGATAACATAATTTAAAAACAACACTTTAGAATATTCAACACATTACTAAATTGATCCCATCAATTTTGTCTTAATTATTAGGTTTATTCTAACTAGCCTAATTATTTCATTTTTTTTTAAAAAAAATTTCCTGCTCTTTTTAAAAAATTTAAATTTTCAACATTTTATTTCTCAATTTTTTAGTTCTATAAAAAAATTGTTTCCTTAAAGTAAATTAAGTTGATCTAATCGACTTAATTATGTATTTATTTGGTTCCTAGACACTAAGTTGAATCAATCAACTACATTTTTATTGGCTTGTCTTCCAATAGACTATGTTGATCTAATATACCTTATTCTATTCTATTTGCATAACTTAATGATATGGGTTTTACACACACCTCAAAAAAATTTAAAGAATGTAGCTTCTAATGTTTTTTGATTTATATGGAACAAGGTTCCACTCTGTGACATGAATTGCAGGTATGCAATTAAATAACTAAGTGATGGAATAATAGGATAAGAAGGTAGCCTCCAATGTTTTTGGATTTATATGGAACAAGGTTCCACTATGGCACATGAGTTTTAGGTATGTAGTTAAACAACCAGGTGATGGAATAACAAGTTAAGCCTATGGATGATTCAACTAGGTTTTGTGGATGGATGCATGGAATCTAATAGAAAGTAATCACTAAGTGAGTTGGATGGGTGGAGAATTATTATAAGATGGATATATCTCAAATAAAATCAAAAGGGAGAAGAAGGGTAAGGCAAAAAAGAAGGATTTGTGTTCTTAAAAGGTAACTTCTAAGACTATTTCTTTGGTGGATAAGTATCTCCAAGACCAGTGTTTGTTGTTTACATCTATTGCGCACTCATGAATGAGCATGAATAGCAGTCTGGGATAAAAAATATAGGATGCTCAATGATCTTTAATAAAGGTTTCTCTTATAGGGTTGCTATTGCACACCCTTGTCCAAGAGATTACAATTCAAACTAGAAAGTTGTCTTAGGTAGTTATGGCTCACACCTAGACGACTATACCAAAAGAGATACCTCTACACACCTTGGATTATCAATTTAAAATTTACTAACTACTTAAATAAATGAAACCTATTAATCCTCAATTGTTATTAAAAATCTAAGATTATATTGATTAATTAAAACATCAAATTCATCCATAGAAGTAACACACTTTCAAATTTTGAATTAATATAGACAAAGAAACTTTCAATTTTATTAACACAAAGAGGTAAGAATAAAAAATAAACACAGTTGCATGACATTCAATCTCTTGATCTCTTCTTGTATATTGATCCAAAACTTCAACCCTTTTAAAATAGGTGTATACATGTCTATAAATAACCTGGGGAAGGGGTTGTCTCATTATCTAAGTTTATAAAACTTTGTTTACATCCTGAATGACTAGATCTTAAGTCTTAGTTATATGTCATAACTTATATATACCTCAAACATGCAATGTGTGCATCCTGGTGAAAATGATTTATTTAGTTATAACATGGATGTAACTAAAATTTAACTATTTATTTCTAACCATTACATGCAAAATTATATAAAAATATCCTTTAACTTCAGGCTAAATCAACTCTTAACATTTTTCAAAATTATTGTTGAAACTGCCATTATACTTGTTGTAGATGTGGTGACTATAGTTGTACTTAGTGATTCACTCATTGATTGGACTAGAGCTATAGCTAGAGCTAGACTATGAGGTGGAATTGATGTAGTTATTAAACATAAAGGGGCTATAATTGATGACAATGTATTATTGACATTGTAGGTGGGGTCCAAGGAGTAGAAATAGCAAGTGGTATTGATGTTTCTTTCTTATTTACATCCAAATATTGTTAATACTTGTATGCTTTAATATGTTACATTAAAATTAGGTTCATGTCAAGAAGGTGAGGTTTAGTCAACCTGCTTGTTTGTTCCATTAGCCTTATATGCTTTATTTTGGTGGATCGAAAGCTAACCTGGAAGACCTCTACCTCTATTTCCTTCTTATTTGATGTGATCAATTTCAATTCAATGTCATCCAAGATCAATCCTTTTAAACTCTATTTAAAACCATCTAAAACTTGTTGAGTCATTTGATTAAAAGTATCCCAAGCTACCATCTTCCCTCTATTGTCTCAGACTTTGATCAATTCAAGCACAACCAAAATTTGTGTTATTTTTTTTTCTTATTCTGCAAGATTATTCACAAGAGCTTCAGAAGATGACACCCAATCTTGGGCCTCCTATGTTTTGATGAGAGATAAATTCAACGCATTAGCTACCTTTATAGGGTTCATTAGGTTTAGGTGATTGGATGCCTTATTAGGGGTTTAAAATACTAAGAAATTTAATTTATTTCTATCTTCTCTAAGAAGCTTACATAATTTGTTATTTAATTCACATGCGGAGCCAATTGGACTCTCAAAGAATGTATATCCAAAATTTCATAGAAACTAAGTGTTGCATTTTGTATATCCTATTCTATATTGAGGGGAACTCATATCGCTTTTTATTTCTCTTTAAGAGTTCCCAAATCTTCTTTTAGTTTTTGTTTGGACAACTCTATTTCCTCATATATAACTTTTATTACCTTAGTATGCATCTCCATATAGGACTTGAGGTCATCAATGTATGGGGACTGGCCCTTCTTCCTATTCTACCTGTTAAAAAGAGTATAAACTTCTTCCCTTTCCTCCAAAAACAACCCTTTCCTATAAATATCCTAAATATTTCTTTTTTTGATCCTATAGATAGAGGATGTGGCTTTGTTATAAAGTGAGATTATAGTGGGAAGTTATGTAATCTTCAGATTAGACCTCTTAGAGGCTGAAGATTCTAACTCCTTGGTCTAGTTTGGAAGAGTTAGTTTTGAAGGATCTAGTGGTTGAGATTCTATATGTGCATGCTCCTCAGGTTCAAGTTCAGGTTTAGAGGAGGGTTTGGGCATTGAGGGCTAAATTATTGTAGACTAGTCTATGTTCCTGAATTGTGGCATGAGGTACACAACATAGACTGGTTTATTTTTTGGAACCCTCTTAGTTGTCACTACTATTGTGGTTTGGACTGGTGTTGAAGAAGGTAAAGGTGAACCTAATTAGGTAGAGGAGGGAATAATTTAAGTGATGGAATGGCTGATGGTTGGGATGTAAATAGCCATGGTTAAAGGTATGGAGACTGAAATAATGGAAACTATAGTTGTAGAGATTGTAGGGGCAATGGTTAAATAAGGAGAAGAGGTAATAAGAAGAGTAGAGGTTGGGTACATGAAATTTTTTATGACACAAAGTGATTACATAGGAATAAAGGTGGAAATTATTAAAATAGGTATGGTAGAAGCAATAGGTAATGATGTTAGATGAAAAAGACCTAAGGGGGAAGTAAATAGAGCACCCTTACTAGATGAATGACTGATTATGTGTGCCTTTAATTTTAGTGCTTGTAAGTTCAAGACTTTGGCTTATTGTAATTATTCCTCATCCACCTCTTGACTTGTCTTGCCTTCCACTAAAGGTTGTGCCTCTCTGAGTGCTTATGTGGATGGGTTTTGAGGCCTATCCTCCTTGGTTTCCTTTGATAACACTATGTCATTTTACCATTTTATGGAGTATTCACCTGTTAGGGAAGAGGAGGGGTAGTCATGTTGGATGTTAAGGCTATTGAAGTTTCCATTTCTTATTCATTAAAATAACCCAAACAAATGATCCACATATCTTCCTTACTTGTGCTGTATTTTTCTTGTGTCAAATTTTATACTAATTCTAATTAGCTCTTCTTATTTTAATAGTAGATGCTCAAATTGTAGGATTCTATTCCTCTTCTTCCTATGCAAAATAAGGTATCTCTTCTAGCTCTTATTATTTTTCATGTTCTTCAACATGTGATGTTTCACTTTATAGTTATTATTTCTCTTATTATTGGTCTTGAGCCATGAATAGATGTTGGGGATATTTTCCTTGGCCTGCTAGCTATTGGTATGGTCTACCACTCAAGAAGTTAGAGGATCCCCATCCTCTTAGCTATGGGATTATAAATTGCTTGGTTTAAGTGTGAGGGAGGGGTTGACTTGTATTACCCTAAATAAGTATTTTCTCAATCCCATTGTCACTACTCTTCATTTTACTTCCTCATCATCCTTAGTATTGATAAACATGAATTCATGGTCAGATGGCTCATGTTTATATGAGATGTTGAGGTTGTGGATCTTTTGCTAGACTCTCCCATGTGGGTCCCAATCCCTATGGGGTAGAGTGACTACTACATATGCTCTCCTCACATTCCTATTTTCCCAAAAGTGCATCTTAAAAGTGTATTTCATTATCCTAATAGCGATATGGGAACCATGGTAGGTACGTTTCATATTCTTTGTTATCTCCTCATCTATACCATTCAATATATAGAAGGTAATTTCTTGTTCAGCCACCTCATTGGGAATGAACTTGAGAAGCTGAAGAGGGTCCACTTTATGACCAAAAACCATGATGATAGTGTAATCAAGGTAGAGATAGTATTCTCCCACATTGGAAAGTGTTTTGGAAATGTTGAGTGAAATCCTATCCAAAGGCTACCCATGAATGGCCATCCAAAATTGAGAGTAGAGAGCTTCTACTATTCTAATGATATGTCTAACATATGAATATATTGAATGAAAGAATAAAAATCACATATTTTATTCTTGATAACATTAGTGTTGGTACTCCGTATAACCCCATTATACATTCATATTATCCCCATGATGATATCTAGTACATATGACATCATATAAAAATTTCTCCCTTAAGGCCTTTTGTCTTTGTGTAGAATTTGTTCATGTAGGTGAACATTAATGAATTATCCCAATGCATATATGCACTTTGAAGTGCTAAGCAAGTCTAGCAGGGGTAACCATTTTGGATGCATGAAGTGGATGCTCAGGTGGCCAAAGAGTTGGTTCAATAATGCCATGCCAATATGAATCCCTATCCTAAATCAGGTGATAGGGACAAGATTCTTAATATGTTCATTGACAGTGAATGTCTCACTTGGAAGAAGCCACTTTTCTAGTGGTCACTCCACATTATTGATTTTATTATAAGTGACTATGGTATGTAAGTCAAATGTAACATCTAGGATAGGGAGACTTAAATAACTCATGAATGCTTCTCCAAAGATATACGTGGTGACTATGTTGTTGTCGATGTAGTGCAAATAACCACCATCTATAATTCTTCCTATGAAGAACAAGCCTCATAATAAGTATATACATGGTATGACCTCTAACTTGGTGGTTACATAGTAAAGGGCATGTAACTTTAATGGGAGAAAGTCCACCATAAGTTGTTTCAACCCAGCTCAGTTGTCTTCTTCTAATGCAAATGAATAAAAAAAAATATGACTTCCCATAAAGCCAATAATTAGGATAGAGGCCATCGAACATAGTTGCATCAAAAGTCATGTATAAGTATTTAGCAGAGTCCTTGATGGAAAACATATAGGGTGTTGAGGGTCCCTTATATGACCTATATAAAGATGCTATGGTTTTTTTATGAATGCTAGGATGATTCAAGATTTTTAAAATGGTGGGCACTAAACTAAATTATGTAAGTTGTAGGTCATTCTAGTTATAACTAGGGATTTTGAGATTGTATAAGGCTAAGTTCTATATATCTTTTAAAAATAAAATGAGATAAATTTGGTTGGGGGATCAATGTTATATCTTTCCACATCCATTCTAGTTCATGTGCCATTAATCACCAACATCTACGATCTTGTCACCTTCATTCAATTCAAAATTAACCACCTAGTCTTAGTGTACATGCCATGTAATATGCTTTCTCATTTGGGGTGCCATGATATTTCCTTTATATTTTGACATTTATCATTATATGGTTTAGTCAAGGAGCTCAAACTTTGCCTTCGAGCCTAAAAGACCTTGAAAAGTAAAATGATCTTCGTAAAAATTCATTCTAAAAGAGGTTGTCTTACAACTACCAAAGGAATGGTTTCCAAAGACTAAGTACTATTTGGTATGATTTTTATTTGGGAGGAAGTTTTTTCATTAAAAGTTCCCAAAGATAAACTTTTTGAATGAAAGCTTTCGAAGAGAAAGTTTTTGAAGTAAAGCTTCTGAATGAAAAGTTGTCAAAAAGAAACTTTATGAAGTAAAGCTTCTGAATGAAAAGTTATCAAATGAAAACCTTCTGAAGTAAATTTGTTGACCACAAATTTACCAAAGATAAAGTTTCCAAAGTAAAGTTTCTAAATGAAAAGTTACCAAAGAGAAAATTTCCAAAGTAAAGATTTCGAATGAACATTTATCAAACAAAAACCTTTTGAAGTAAAGTTACCTACCACAAATTTTTTGAAGACTAAGTTGTCGACTAGAACAAATGATCCATAAAAAATCCATAAAACTAAGTTCTCAAACAAATATTTTTTGAAGACCAAAAGTATCTAAATAAAATTCTTCCAAAATGAAAGAATATGAATAAGCCAATCTAAATACCTATCATTCATAAAAATTATTCTAAAATATTTATTGATAGATTAGTTTGAACAAGTCATTTCAAATGGAAAATAGGTGGACCCCAATGTGATTCAATATTCAAAATACTGAGCTTCTACAAATAATAAGAACTAACACAAACACATACATACCTAGGTAAAATATATGTCCTATAAAAACAAAAGGGGTCCCCATTTTTGAAATAAAAATATAAGGTGGGGTGTGTTGAATACAACATAACTTATATGACCCAATAAAATTCATTTTGTTTTCTTTATTTCATCAAATAAAATTAACCCGTATCGATAGTAATTAATTCACTTTACTTTTATCTGCTTGTTTGTGTAAGTAGTGCACATAGTATAACTAGGAAGGTTTATTTACTAGCTTCATCGCATTTATCCCTCACACACTACCAAATCTTGAAAATATCAAGTAAGAAATTAAATAATTCTACCTAAGTTTACCTACTTGGTTTTCATCACCAAGGGGTAAGTCAACTCGTTGTTTTGGCTAAGTATAAAAATTTGGTTGATGGGGAAGTCAACATAGTATAATTATGAAGTGAGGGGGTAGGCCCTACTACTAAGCTTATACCATCACTATTATAGATCCATTTCATCCATATCAAGGATAATAATAGCTTTAGCATACCTCTTCTTAGGCACCTTGCAAATCCAAATGGCCTATCACATTTCAAGCAATAATTTAAAATACATTAGGAACATTCACTTATTAGATTAACATATAAATTTTAGTATTGTTTCTTAATATTTGAAAATTATATTTTTTATTGAAAAACTTGTATTATCTAGTGTTAGTACAAGGTTTATGCTATGTGTTTTAACTAGATCGACCCAATCAAGCTAGTTGCCTATGTGTTCAATTAACTTCTCTACCAATTAATGCTCAGTCATTCAAATTTTTAACATTTAAAATTTTCCTACCTACATAACATAGTCTATCTATTTAAATCACTCTCTTACATACTATGTTTTATCTTCTTATATAACACAATCAATCTGTTCAACTCAATTTCTTAAATATTGTTATGTTTACCTTCTTATAGAACGTAGTCAATTTGTTTGATTCACTTTCCAAGAGACTTGTTTGTTTATACTTTTTTATAGAACATAGTTGAATTGTTCAATTTAGTACCTTAAAAATCACTTTATTTTTTCCTTCTAAACTTACTCAGCTAGTTCAATTTTATACCATCTAGCTGATTGTGTATCCTTTAGCTGACTCAGTTATTTTTCTAAAATATTGTCTAGCCAATCCCACATAGTATCTAGCAGATTTTGTCCAAATCTCATACATTTTTTTTTATTATTATATCCATATTATAAACATCATGAAATACCCTATTAAAATATTCTTGGATGACCTGAAAACATTTAGATGATACATAGGTTGTTCTTTCCTTCCTACCCTAGTTACCTAAGAGGATCTCACTCTTGGTACACTTTCTCTCATCCTTCATCTATGGATTTAAATATGGTTCATATTACCCAAAATGATGACATGAATGGATCTAATCCATTTCACACCTCTAAATACACTACCTTATCTTATCTTATTCAATTGTAGGAACAATTGATACAAACCTAAAAAATAATCCTATAAGAAATCCTTTATTAGCCAACATCCCAATTACAAAAAATGGGAATGTTCCTCATAAAAATAATAACATTACTCCTATGAACAACACCACTATTCCACATCTTAATCCTAATAATCAAAATGCACAAATTATTACTTCTCAAATCCTTGTACAAATAGTCATATAAATGAATTATATATAAACAACAAATCATCTGCAATAGCGTAAATGAAATGCCATTTATTACACATAAATAATCAACTCCCTCTTATCTTACTTCAAAATAATCAAAATTTTATCGTTCCTCCTCTTAGAGATGCCAATGTAAATATCATTTCACAACCACTTATGCATAAAAAGATGCTTCAAAATATCCAAAATGAACCATTATCTCCTTTCATTATTTCTATTGATATTGGAAATATCTCTCCAACTATTAAATATGATAGGAATAAAGACCCTACATCTTTTCTTAAGGCATTTGGTAATCTCTACAAAGAATGGATTCAAACAAATACCTTTGTTATGACCAAAATTCTAGTCAAAACTTTTACAGGAGATGTATTAGAATGGTATAATCAATTACCTCCACATGATATCTAACAATTAGAAGATTTGGTTAATTCCTTAATAAAGGTATTTTAACAAAATGATCTTCCAAAAAATTATCTTAGTTATTTTATTAATGTTAAATAATCACCTTCTGAGTTGGCTAATAATTTCATTAAACAATGGAAATTTTTGGATCATAAATTATATCATAACATGAATAATGACAATATATTTAAAATCTTTATAACTAATTAACACCTTCACATCAGTATAAGGTTCAAAAAATTTCTCCAAAAACTCTAAATGATGCATTTGATCAAGTTAAAAGACAAGATATTCTTATGAAACAATTTGAACCAAATCATAAATCCTTTAAGGAATCATTCCAAAATTTAATTAATGTAATTACCAGTACTCCTCAAACAAAAGTAGTAGTAGTCAAATTAGATAATCCACTTGCTTCCCATACACCATTAACAATCCAAAAAATGAAACAATTATTATCTCCCGCTAAACCTTTCACCTATAACAATGTTCCACCTTGATGGCATGATCTTAAAAAATTCTATTGATTCCATGATGATGTGGGTCATTCTCATGAAGCATGTTGTGGGATTATCAAATTTGGCATTTATTTTATGTTAGGAGATATATTTGACCATGATGCTATGATAAAATTACATCATCATGATTATGTCAAAGCCTCTCAAAAGAAATAAGTTACCAAACCTCCATCATCTAAAACTCAAAAATCTTTCTTTATTTTTAATTGACTTCATTCAAATGATGATATATGTGAAAATGATGTTGATTATGACCAATATTATACCAATTATCAATATGTGAATGCATCAAAATTCAATTATAGATGCAAACCTTCTCACAAAGATCCTATCACTAAACTTAAAAACCATCAATCAAAGAATAACTACTTCAAGATACCACAACTACCACACCCATATATTGCAAACCAAATGAGGAAACACTTCCAAAACTGAAACCCCACTCCACTTCTCCTATTCTCACAAAAAACATAGTACCTCATGAACCTCATGTTAATTCTTCATCTTCTAAATCACATTGAAATTTATTAGAACTCAATTCAATGCATTGTAAACTTCCCCTTATGGACTTAGTTACTAATTCTCCATATCATCATGAATTAATGATGACAAAACTACAAGACATTAAAGAAACACTATCACTTGATTCAAAAAATATTCCTAAAGATCCTTTTCTCAAAGAAGACATGATTAATGATGAAATTATTTTTTGAATTGATGATCCACCCCTATTTATCAATAATACCCTTATTAAAAAAATCTTAGTATATAAAGGATCAAGAATTAATGTTACCTCTCTTTGGTTAATATAACCGATCAAATATACCAAATATATTCTTAAACAAACTCATCTCACATGTCAGGGATTTGATAAAACAAATCAAAAACCACTTGGTTGTATTTAGATACCACTCATTATTAAACCCAAGACAATCCACACTAAGCTCATGGATCTTGATTTACCACTATCTTACCACATACTCCTTGGTCATCCATGGATGCATCATATGTGGGATATTTCCTCCTTAGGTAGTCAATGTATTAAATTCATCCATAATGGAAAACACTAAAAAAATGAAGCTGATCCCAATCCATGGAATATATAACTACTAAACCCCAAATCTCAATATCGGATTCAAACCATTCCACACATTAAAATTACACCTCTACCTTATTTTGTTAACATAAATGAAAATTTACAAGTCACTCTCACTAATTCCAATGATGATTAACCTAATGAATTACAAAATACTTTTAATACCACCAAATTACCTCTTTACATTGCATAATGGCTTCCTCCTTATCTAATTCCACATGATCATACCATTCATCTATTTGATGATATTATTGAAACCACTCCATGAAATGCATAAAAATATTCTTACACAAAAGATGATTTCATATGTGATGAGTATGGACTAGCCAAATTATTTCAATATCCTTTAAGAATGTATCCTCTAAAATTTAGCAATTTAGTCATATAAAAACTAGGATTGATTTATATAATGTATGCAAGTGAAGGTGAAGTTGATCTATAAATATATCCTAACTATGAGAAGATTAATCATCTAGTTATACCACCTATAGATACTTATATAATCAGGGTCATGATCAATATGGATCTACTAAACCTACGTAAGGGATCTCTTATAACACAATATGGCTAGAGAGGGTTCCATATCCTCTAGTCAAGCAATACCACACAATAACCCTAACTAGGTATATATATCAATAATAATTAAATCTAATCTAGTGATTACTAAATCTTATGGCACAAATAGGGGCTAAATATAAATAATAAACATGCAAGGTAAAATTATACTCAAGTTAATGTAGAGGTAATCCTAAACAAGGAGAGATAATATATTCATTAGTCATTACTTGTGAAAATGTATCTACCAACATAAAGGAGTAAGAGTTATGGATACTTACCTTGAGGACAAACCTTTCAAGCGTCAACCTTTCCCTTGGATAATGGTGATTTGTAAGAGGTTATTGTGTATTATTGAATAAGCTAAGGATGGATAAAGGACTAAAGTATAGCTAAGGACCTACTAGTGAATCTCAAACTTTCACAAGATAAATATTCTCTTCCAAGTATGAAACCCTAAGCAATGACTCCTCAATTAGAATGATAGAAATACAAACTATAAAGAATCACAAATGAATTGTTCTCTCTTGGAAAAGAAGTGAAAGGGGGTATATATATCTTTAAATTAACCTTAATCCCTTCCATAATTTTAGCCAATGTAGTCATCCTATTCAACCTTGTTAGGTGATAAATAGAGATATTAGGTCTCAAACTTAGTTAGCCTAGGGTGTCTAAGTCTCATAATGTGTGCTACTTATTGAATGAGGTCGACCCAATTAACTACTTTTGGTGAATGATAAAAAAGGGTTTTTCTTAGGTAGGGTCTATTTAAGGTAGTGATTTGTTTAGACAAAAATATGAGTGAGGTATCAAATCTTAGGGAAACATATAGGATGGAATTGTATTTGTTTTAGGTGGTGGTATAGGGAAAAACAATATTTCAAAGCACCAAAGGTCTACCTACCCCTTTCCCAGTGTGTCCTTTAATGAATTCACTCAGAAAGATTGAAACTTGATTATTTCTTGCAAGAGAGAAATCATCATTAATTGATAAATTTTTGAAATATTACATGTGTACACTATTTACATACATATAGTCAAAGGATCATAATTTCACATTCACTCTAGGTTGTAGAGCTACGTGGGCTTGATTTCCCTCTTTGGAGTGTTGGATACATAGGCGATGGTCAATCATAAAATGGTGATTGAGGTCAACTCAGTGCATTACACTTCCCTCTTTAATTACACATTTTAAAGAAATAAAATTTCCCTTAAGGTTTCAAATATAATAAAATATAAACAAAAATTTATGTGCATTAAAACCCTAATCGTGATATCTTAGATTACTCACCATTGATAGGAAAAAAAGGTGTAATAAATACTTATTTGGCACAATCAAATGAGACACATATATGGTCAATGAACTAAAGTGAAATATATTTTATTCCTCCTAAAATAGTCATGTTTAGAGATATTTTTGATCTGTCATTTATAGAATTCTACTTTCTATGTCATTTTCTATAAGTCACCTATCACAATAACCTAGGACAAGTATGTGACCAATAGAATGTGATGAATGTGCCACCATCCACTTATAACAAACTTGTCCAGATTATATTTATTATCTTTTGCCTATTTTTGAGCCTATATAGTCATCTCTTTCATTGGTTTTAACTATAAAACATTCAAAACAATCAAAAATAATATGTGTGCAAGCTAAGTATATATCTTCTTATTACATTCCAAAAATATAAGTTTTCTGTATTTATCATCTTATCAAAGTAATAATTTTTTATTATTTTACATATTTATCATTATGATATTCTCTAGTTTTACACCTATATAATCAAATTAAAAAATTAATTTTTTATCAAAAATAGGGTAAAACGCTCTTCAGGAAAATGTCAAAAACTAAAAATTTGACTCATAGGTTCTTTGTATGATTTTTACCTAAGTTTTTATTTCTTGATATATGAGCATTTTGACACCTCTAACCTACAATAAAAATATCTTTACCTTAGGGAAACTCTAGTTCATATACAATATTTTGAGGGCTTAAGGAAAATAAATTGAAAATTAGGGGAATGTGGTAAAGCATGTTAAAAGCATTATTCTATGAGTATTTATTATCCATTGATTAGAGAAAACCAATGAAATTAAAATTTAAAAAAAATAGTGAGTTACATAATTGAAAGTAACCCCATTGGTAAACGAGAACCTAGGCCATGTGAAAAAAATTCTCCATTAGCTTAAGTCAATGATAAATACTCTAATGATTGATTACTCTCTCTATAATGTGTGTGAGTGATCAATATAATGCATAAATTGACATCCAAAGACTACAAGTAAAAAATTCATTACAAATGGTGTGATTAAACCTTGATTAACTTGGGCCAAAAAAATGTGGGACCCAAAGTGTTGGAATACTTCACACATATGTAATAAGTGTTGGGATGCATCTAGGAAACCTACAATAAGAGAGAGATGGGGAGTGAGGAAGCATTGAGGGATCAATAAAGAGAATGGGGAACATTAAAATTATAAAAACATGATAATAACAAAAAGTTTTGACCAATAATTGATAAATAAAAAGGACCCTAAAATCATATTAATTAATAATTAATAAATTATTTGAAACTAGTTTTAGGTGTCTACAATGGTCCCATTTTTATTTGAGTGTGTGTGTGTATATATTATATTAGGAAATAATATATATTGAGGATATGATCTATATGTTTGGATCATCAAAATAAAATCTAATAAACTTGGGAACCTACAAAAAAATCTTATTTTTCTATACAAACAGGTTAATCTAAAATAATAAAAATTGAATTACTACATTTTATTAAGAAAAATGTTGTCATACCTTCTTAAACTAAACCATAATTTTTTTTCATAACTATATATTTAGGGTTTATACTCAATTATTATATAACCCAGAGTGTGTTTAATTGATTTTAAGTAAATTTTAAAACCCTTCTCTTATCTCAACTTATTTCATCATGTCAATGATGCTCAGTATTTTCCCTTGATGTAGTGTAGTGGGTAGAAAAATACTAGCATGGAAAGGTTGGTTAGGCCCCATATTTAACCAATGATAAAAATTCAACCCTAGATAACCAAACAAGGGTATTAATAACATGGTCATTAACAAATATAGTGCTACCTCTTTAGACTCAAACTTGAATCATCAACTAAGGATTAGGTCAATAGGTAAATTATAAAACCATAGATAGGGTTACAAAATTTGGTTTCATAAGGGCATGAAAAGGATTTCATGAATGAAAATAAATTATATTTTAATCATGTTAACCTATCTTCACTAGGCAAGTATCTCTCAATATTGTTATCATGAAATGAACCTAACACAATTCTATAGTAATAACAAGTAGGATATCTTATCTATTACATTCTAATAGAGTCAAGTTGATTTGAATTTTATCATACATTCATTTCAATGAACATCAATAAATATGCATTTTACCACACCATAAAGTTTTATATAAAAATTAATCAAGAGAATCAAATAATTTTAAAGTTATGAACACAACCCATGAATAGTAAAGTACAAGAATGTCAGTGTTCACATTCCAATCCAACTTGAAATAAAATAACATACTAATCAATGTAAATTGCAAACCATATATTTAAATTGATATAACCATATACCATCATAGCATTTATAAGTTCATTTTCAACACAAATAATCAATGCCTACTCAAGCTTAGATCATGACTCTTTCCAATATTAATGCATATAGAATTTAAAACATAATGATTTCACTAAGATGTAAAGTACTAAAATTTCAATCATTCCTCAAAGATATTATAAAATTTAAAACCTAGTCTTACCTTTTCATCACTTAAATAATATTAAATTAGTAATTAATTTTATTGAATCCCTAAAAAAGATAATTATGATATTAGGACCACTCATTATATTTCCATCAAAGAGATAAAATTAGTGTACTCAATCCTAAGTATTATACCAAAGTGAAAGATATTACTCTAACCATCATCTAAACCTCTTACCAACATGAGAATGAATTATATAACCATTTGCATACTTATCATGATTTGATTGATCATTTAATAAATCAAAGTAACTAAAGTATATGCAAGTATCTATAAGGAACATGTGTAGGAAATAAATCCTTTCAATATAAATCATGCCATCAAAAATTAAATTCAATCACATCAACATAGTTTTTATTAATAATGAGTTTTCATAACCCTTGCATCTATAACTTGACTTGGTGAGAAATAGAAATGAGCATACCAAAGTTTTGTCAAGCTTATAGAAAATTAATATAGCAATGTAATAACTTATTCTCAATATGTTGCATGCATCCTTACCAACATAGTGAACACAAAGAGAGTGAGGAAAGAGTTTCCAAATGCCTCTCAAGTATTCATTAACTATATAAATACTTAATACAACTTAAGATAGGACTCACACTTTTTTTCCATACCTTCAAGATCATAACATACATATACATTAGTTTTAACCCTATATTTAATATTTATGTGTAGATAGGGTTAATAAAAAATAAATAGATCAAACATAGGGGTGATAAACTAATCTATAATAGGCCAATTAATTTAAAACTAAGATAAATGAATATTATAAATTATAATACTGAGATATGATAAATATAAAAAGTAATAAATTTTAAATATGTTTAATTGATTTCAATACCAAAGATAAATAATATTTAGCTGGTTTTATTGTGCATAAGTATATTTGGACTAGAAACAGGTGAAAATTATGTAGGATCAATATTTTGGATTGGCTGATAAAATCCATAAATTGTTGATGAGGGTCATTATGTACTCTTCATTTAGTTGATATATGTCATGTCAATCCAAGAAGTATACAATAATTATCTACAATAAGATATGCAAAGGCTTATAAATGACAGTCTTACTTTGGGGGTGGTTTGTACATCATTTACTCTAAGGATCTTATCTACTCTCTTTAATTCAAATTTAATATATTACTTGTGAAAGAAATAAAACTTTATGAATATAAATTTCTTTGGAAGAGGAACACACTTCTAAATTAATTATTTGGAATTGTTATTGCTTTAAATTAAACACACCTTTAATCTATTTTATAAAATAGAAGTTACATGAAAATTAAACACACAACTAAGCTATTTGATTGAAATGAAAATGTTAAAAAGGGAAATTAAACATTTGGAAGTTAGAATGCTGAAATTAGTCTTTCCCAAACACACACATTAGCACATAGTACTATAAGTCAAACACAAAAACACAAAACTTTGCATGAAAATTAGATAAAAATTTTAAGACACACAACAATACAAAATAATCATATAAATAACAAATAGATTATTCTTATTTGGTTAAGTGGGCCCTTTCTCTTCCTCATAATAGGATTGTAACACTCTTAAATTTGTATAAAATTCATGAACTTAAATTCTCATTACTTTTATAAAGTTGATTACAATAATGGAAATGATAATAACAAACTTAATATTCTCTATTATCTTACTATCCTATATTACCTCCATCAACATGGGGATGTTTTTTATGTATTAAAACTAACTCAAGATAGAAAAATAACTTAACAAGATAAAATCTAACTCAAATCTTTTTTATTCCCAAACAAAATCATAACAAAATTATTTCTAGTTTCTAAGGAAAACATGTGGAAAGTATTGGATTCAGTTTGATATGTGATTCCTTATCTATTTTTTGTTGTAATTTATTTTATAGGTATAACTTTCTGATCTTTATTCTAGTCAAAGGAGTAAAACATAGAATTTATAATTTCTTATAAAAAAAATTCATAAAGACTATGACTATAAATAGATATACTATTCTTATAAAGTGTCTGTGTGTTTGTGTGTGTGTGTGTGTGTGTGTGTGTGTGTGTGTGTGTGTGTGTGTGTGTGTGTGTGTGTGTGTGTGTGTGTGTGTGTGTGTGTGTGTGTGTGTGTGTGTGTGTGTGTGTGTGTGTGTGTGTGTGTGTGTGTGTGTGTGTGTGTGTGTTTGTGTGTTTGTGCGTGTGCATGGCCGTGCGCATGTGCGCGCGTCCGCGCTTGTGTGTGTGTGTGTGTGTGTGTGTGTGTGTGTGTGTGTGTGTGTGTGTGTGTGTGTGTGTGTGTGTGTGTGTGTGTGTGTGTGTGTGTGTGTGTGTGTGTGTGTGTGTGTGTGTGTATTTCTAGACTATTTCACAAAATCTATTAGACTTCTTCAAATCATGCATGAAATCCTTGTAATAATGTACTATACTTTAGGTGATATTTTTTAATTGGCTAGAGGACTCTAGATCTAGTTTGGTGATTCCAGAGCTAGACTAGTAATCTTTAGAGCTAGGATGGGCTAGTC
Organism: Torreya grandis; assembly: GCA_037957365.1. NCBI lineage: Eukaryota > Viridiplantae > Streptophyta > Pinopsida > Cupressales > Taxaceae > Torreya > Torreya grandis. The sequence continues at coordinate 2,016,645 of JARHVA010003386.1, forward strand.
CTTAGTAGTTTTTTTCTACCAAAAACATTTTCTTTGACTATAGTATGTAATTATGATGTATTTATACAAAAATTGGTGTATTTCCCATAAAAATGTTATAATAAAGTGTTTGAATAGATAATAATGAATTAAACAAAATAATTAAGGTAAATAACTCATTTTCTACTTTGAATTAACAATGAACTCCATTATTCACAATTTAATCCACTCAAAAGGAAGACTTTTAGGGGTAAATTAGGTTATTACTTGGATATAATGAGCCATTTTATGGCCTCATCATCTCCCCCACACTTTACTTCTTTTAATTCCTCTTTAAAGCTAGGGTCTCCTATGTTCTTTTTTAAACATTGTGTCTTCCAATTTTTCACTGAGGTCATATATTTCATAGTATGGATCCCAATATAATTGTGTTATAATAACGTAACCCTTATGTGCTCTGATTTGGGCCCTTCATCTATCAAACTAATCTAATCCTTGAGCTGCCATGTTTTTCCATGGGGACATAGGGTTCAATATTAATGGTAGTCTATACCTCATTCCAATCCATTATTATAAATATGCTTGTCCAATATATTGTATCATCTCTATAATGGCCTAGTTCTTTTGAAATGCCATTTGATATTAGTGGAAGAAATTACCTCCATTCTCTTCAATGGGATATTTAGTGTATCCCACCTCTTATCACATATAAAAGGGGATGTATTTAATTTTTTTTGAGTGTATTCTTTAAAATCAAAAATTCATTTACACATGATGTTTGGATGTTTCGCCCTAATCATTTTATTATACAAAATATTCCAAAAAGTTTATATTTTCTTTTTTCAGATTAGCGAATTCAAGCCTCATATAGATACTAATAGTTTTGAATTATATAAAATACTATTATGTCCTTTTACTTCAATAAATTTGATTTTTTAAAGTAGAGATGAAATCCCTAATATGATCTTATCCTATAAATAATTTAATCAAGAAGGATGCCATGTGTTCTAAGAGGAAGTTGCACAAGTAGAACTCACATAAGAGGTTTTGTTACTCAAGAGAATAATAATGGTAGGATTCCTTAAATTATTTATCATCATAAAGGTTGTAAGGAAAAACACATGAGATCCTTAATATCTTAAACCTATAAAATTTATATTCCCCATGGTATCCATTTTACAAGTAAGGATCTTTTCTCCTACCTCATAGGTTGTTTACAACATATATTCTGCCTTTTATTTATGTTTTTTAATGCAAGGGAATCTTCATGGTCTCTATATCTTTATTGTTTAAGTTAGTACAAATCATATATAGTATTTTTTTCCTAGTTAGGAGTCTTAGAGGTTTTCAAAATTTGATTTGTGGCTTAGAAGGGATTTTCCCAACATTTTGCAAATTTGAATTTTAGAACTCTCCTTGTCAAGTTTTGGTCATGAAGAAGGAGTCCCAAAGTTGAATTAATTTTATGTGGGTGATAAAAAGGAGTCCAATATCACCATGGTACATGTTGAAGTCACTCAATAATTCCTAGATACAAGTGTGTTAGGTATGGTTAGTTTGGCTTTAAAAATGTTGTTAAGAGGAACAAAAACTATTAGAAAGTAGTTATAAACTATATAACATGTAAATGTTGTTGTAGAAGGAAGTTGGAGAGAGGATAAATTCAAATATGGAGAGGATTAAAATTCAATAATATGATCAAAGAATCATCATTTCTAGATCCAAACTGGTGCAAATGTGATACACTATGTATAGATGTTAAGCTGACTATGTCAATCAATATTTTGAGAAAGATTTAATAAAGATAGTCATTTGTGTTATTATGTATTATAAATGATGTATACATATTTTATGATGGTTATAAATAATTGTTTAATTTTATTCAATATTATTTTGTGAATATTCAAAGTTATAGACCCCAACTACCCCTATTTTCTGTGTTGAAAGAGTAAGAAAGCATCTTGTGTGTGAATAAAAGCTTGTGTGGAATTATGAATGGAATGTTGATGTATGTTAATTTTTTTTTTCCATTTATAAAGAAATACCATATTATTTTTTAATAAGTTTTGGATATATATTGTAGTTTAAATGTATTCAAACCATGTAGCAAACCAAAATACCCTATTGTCCATGTAGAGAAGGTTGTATGAACTCTATGCATGCAAATAAGACTGAAGGGAAGGTGATAATAATGTAATTTTGGTTTTAAATAAACTATTAAAATTTTACTTAAGTGTTTATGTGGTTTTCATTCATTTTAAAAGAGTATTCCTATGTTTCTTGTGCTTAACCTTTAAACCAAACTATTTTTGCATACACTAGAAAACAAATGACGCAAGATTAATAATAGAGATTGAAGTCTTGAAGGTGGAAACCAATGTTTTTATTAAGTGTGAAGTATTGTTAAAAAATATAATGAACCGTCATATACCTTTTAAACCATTATTTCTTCATGAAATCATAAGATATTTATTTTTGGGTT